>JAMJFZ010000435.1:8797500-9092500 GCA_026225945.1 Cricetomys ansorgei | reverse complement strand
GCTGAGACCCTGAATGTACACTATACAGTGCTTTACAATTTATTTGAGCAGAGCTTGCATTTAAAAAAAAATGGGGAGGGGGATAAAAAGAGACTCATTTCTTCTACCATTATGGAAATAAAAGGACCGAGGCTTTAGTTCGCGCTGACTGTGCCAAGGAAACATGCAGTTCCCTAACCTCTGGTACAATGTACCCATAAGGTAGCAAGCATCAAAGCATATTAAAAGATATTAACTGCATATTTGCTTATGAACAAGATAAAAAGCTGTAGGGCCTCCAGGTTCTCAAGCTGTGAGTGGAACAGCTTTGCAATTTGCCTGCAAAACTGCATTTTGATCTTAATGAATATAAAATGGCTGCCATTAAAAGTAAAACAGATTATTTCGGGTCTTCCAGGGCCCATAGCTCTTTGCCGGCCTTGGAGGGCCACTATGATCTTTCATTAAAATCTCACAGCAGGGCTCCCTCACCAGCAAATCAAGCCTTGCAGTCTAGGAGATTGGCTACATTTAAAAGTAATTTTCAGAAATCTACACAGATTTTCAATTTGGTAATGAAAGCCATAAGAGAATGCAGGCGGCGTTTTGTCGAATATTGTTACTGATCCAGCGCTCACATTCGTTAGAAATTAAACTGCCCCGTAACTACCGCGCTGATGGCAGCTTGCCATTTCGGCTGCGTTCTAATCTCTGTTTGTTAATGAGTAGCATGTGCTAATTGTTGTCATCCTTAGCACCAGAGCGGTCCTTCCCTTGCTAACATATTGTACCTGCCCAGAGGTGGAATCTTTTGCTTTGTCCCTGACCAAGTAGGCACAGAGAGCTGGAGTCAGGGCTTGGCAGAAGAGAGAAGCACCCTTCCACAACGCCAGGGGAGTAGAATCTCAAACTGGGTGTTTTTTTTTTATTTCATATGAATGGTTCCCTTTGGTTTTGTTGTTGTTGTTCCTGCTGTTGTTTGTTTGTTTGTTTTCAGGCAAGCCTAAGTTTTCTAAAGTTCCAGTATAGACAAAATGTTAACTGCAAAGAACGCCTTGAACAAAGCAGTAAACATTGAGGATGACTGTAACCACATCAAATATAGTATAACGTACTGAGGAGGGAAGAAAGGCTGGAAAGTCCCCAAGGGTTAGCCAAAGTCAAGGGGAAGAGGGCTCATGCATTCCTGGAATGACCTTATAGCTCACAAGCTCCTTACATCCCACAGACAAGCTTGACTCTGTTCCTTGGTATAGTCACCGACACAAATCCAGGCAACTGTTGAGGTACTATACTCAGAAGTGGCTAGCCCTGGGAAGGGGAGGAGGGAAGGTGTGCGGATTCACAGTCTGAGGCTCCCCTAAAGGAGAGAAAGCATAGAAGGAGGGAACACCCCCCACCCCCTAAGTTCAGTATTCTGATGTGTGATGCAGACAGACATTTGAATAAAGAGCAGTATATGATAATTACAGATGATTAAATAGAAAACATTTATGTGCATGCATTCCAAGGCAGAATGGGAGTGTTTTGTTTGTTTGTTTGTTTCCCTTTATGCACGTCCTTCCTTGATATAAGGACTAAGGAGAGTTATTATTTTTCTGAGACCCTAGAAACAAAAATGTCAGATTATGCTTCCCTTTTGGAAAATGCATTCAATAAATTTTCTTTACTTGGCAATTCTCTTTACCTGCCACCTTTAGGGCAAAGCACTTCCCTGCACTAAAATGTGACGAACAACAAGAGCTGCTCTCCACTCTCTCTCTGACTGCATATAAATTCTTCCTGCTGATACAGAAAGAATCTCCATTTAGAATAGCACTTCTCCTGGCAGAGCGCTGGCAGCCAGGAGAGCATATATGCAAAAGATATGTTTATTTTCAGGGGGCCAAAGCAGGCGCCTTGTGACTGGTGTAGCGAGCCTCTGAGAGCCTCCAGCATCTGAGAGGCATGCCTGGGCTAGGTTTCTTTGGTTTTCACAAGGAACGATTTTAATTGGGCGGGATGTCTATGATTCCGAGGGAATGACACAGGGACCCTTAACAAGGTGCCACCGCTAATGCGCATTCGGATGTGAGGAGAGAGCTCACACCACCTCCTGTCTCTGTGGCCTCCGGAGACCAATGGGAAACAGCTATAAACAACTTGGTAAGCAGTTTTGAACCTGTCCCACCTGCAGTCGTTATTCTAATTGCAGGAAACATCCTTGTAACATGTTAGGGTTTTTTTTTTTTCTTTTCTTTTAATGCCCAAAGTGACATTATAAGAAATTCTGCTGAATCCTCCCAAACTCATGGGGCTGAGCCTTCTTTCGTTTTACCTGTCATCAGTGGTTCTAATATTCCTGAGAGCTTTCAGGTACATTTTGACAACTGTATACTTTAAAGTCCCACGTCATTATTTTAGCGTATGCTAAGCTATTGGACAGAGGGAAGACATATTACCAGTGTTTACTCTCAAGAACTAGAATACAGCAGGTTCTAATATCCCTTTAATAACTATACTGGGGAAAAGCAGTACTTTAGGTCATAGACATTAATCTATTATTCTTCAGATAATCAAGTTTTACTAGTAATAATTGGGTATAATTAATTTTTTACTTTATTTCAGAAATATAATATGGTAGAAAGCTTTGTCCTTGTCCATTGCTTTTAATTTATCAATTCTGTTGAAAAATATATATTTATACATATACATATATGTAGTGGAAACTTTTACTTGAAAATCGAAGATACAACATGTTTGCCTTGTGAAAGGGCATAAGAAAAGTTTTTAAAAGGCATTCATCATTACTTTATACAATAGTGTTTTCTCTCACAATTACATTTTTAAACTAAATGTTAGGGCCAAAGCAAAATTGAGAAGGGGTGCTTAAAGTAGTGGTTTGCAAATATATTTCTACTAAAATGCATACTTCTATAATTTCACTATTAGTTTGGCACCTCCAATTAAAATTCCAAGGCCTACATAAGAATCCAGTTGAACAGATCTTTGGAAATATTGTAGTATCTACTTTGAGCACATGAAGTTTTAAATTTTGTTATTTTTATGAAAAAAAATCTAAATTGTATGCCAGATCTCATAGCTTGTTTGAAATATGTCATTCTGGTAAATATAAATCATTTTGGATTCACTTAACAAGCCTCATAGAGCCAGCCCTAAAGGGACTAGGGCATTTCATTTCATTTGTTAGGCTAATTAATAAAGTACTTCAGAATTTATAAATATTTTTTCCTGAGAAATAATACTTGCATAACAAGTACAGATCAACACACCTTTAACTCCATTACCTAGAGGAGGCAGAGGCAGGAGAATGGATCTTTGTGAGTTTGAGGCCATTTTGGTTTATGATGCAAGTTCCAGGCCAGCCTGGAATTACACAGTAAGACCTTGTCCAGACAAATAAACAACATCAAACCCAGTTTAATTGCAAGTCATGCCCATAAGAATCAAAGTTGCATCACTTAGCTGAGCTAAATTTTGACCTGATATTTTTGCTTCTAGGGATTAGGAGAAGATAGACATGGGAAGGAACAATGAAGCTCTCCTCTCCTCTTCCAAATCTCCTCTTGCTGTATGGAAAGGATCCTCCATCAGAGTTCTTGTCCTACACTATCCCAAACTCTGCCTATGCTTCCTCTTCGAGCCTGCACAAACTCAAGTTTTCATTACTCCTGTGTCAACTGCCTCTCCCATCATCCTAACCCATTTACCACATTCCCAGTGATCACATTCCCATTTAACCAGATGTTTAAGGGATGGGGAGCAAGAATAAGTGAGAGGGAACAAAGAAGTAACATCTGCAGAAGACACTTCTGCTTTGGGTTTAAACAAGGAAGTTCAAAATAGGTGTCCTGTGCAGTGTGCATATTCAACTTAGATGACTGGCTAAAGGCTATGTCACCAGGTACCCTAGCCTATTCACCATAACAGTTCACAAGCCTGCAGTAATCTAGCTATGACTAGTAGCAGCAAATAGCTGAAAAGGGAAGTCGGGAAGCTGGGGCAAGCAGCAGCGTTATGATGCTCCGGAAGTTAGCACCACAGAGAACCTTGCTGATTCTACTGTTGTTCCTCCTTCCTGTGTCTCTCTCTCAGTAGCATGAATCCTGTATGCAGGGTGGACTTCTATCTTGAGCATTTGATGAGTGCCCTTCTGTGCTTTTAGTTTACTGAGAAGGATAAAGGTTTTGCATATGACATTAAAAAAAAATAGAACCCAGCAAAATAGAATAGAAAAAAATATTTTGAGGCACTGGAGAAAATCTGATTCTGGTATCAAAAGAGTAAAAGAAGGCATTCTAGACTGGCTTGAATGTGTTATATAGGGACTGACTTCCATAGTTAGTAACTGGATCCTTCTATAAAAGCAGTAACAATCTCTTTACCCAACATAGAATCTGGAAGGTTTTCAGGACTACACTGAAAGAGTTTTAATATCTCTGGAAGGCAGACGTGAAAAAAAAGAACAGGAGACCCCCTACCAAGTTCAAAGGCTCATGTTTACACGTAGGAGACAAGGGGAAATGGACTCTTTTCAAGGGTGTAAGTGTAAACTGTGTGGAAAAGTAACATTTTCACTGGGGTTACTTATGTCAGTCAATGCTGTCTCTGGGAGACATGGACTCTATCTATGAACATAAGTAGACATGTAGTCCTTGACACAGACACAGACTCAGCATCAAGAAACTGAAGGCAATCCAGAAACAGTGGTAGGGGGTTTCTGCCTCAGTTTCCCTTAAAAAACACAGGGAGGTTTTATGAATTAAGTAGGTGGCACAATAGTGTTTTGTTTTTGCTATTTTTGTCTTTAGCAATTGTTTCAAATAGTAGAAAGAAACACATTCAGAGAAGGTGAAGTGCTTCTTTGAAGACTGGAGAAAATATGTATGGACAAAAATATCTAAACCAAACAAATTGTGTTTATACAAGAAATCTTAAAGAGCAAATACTAAATAAAGCTTTCTAGTAGGATTCTAAGCTGTATCAGGACATGTGATTTAGAAGATATTAAATTGCAAATGGATTGACTGAGATTTTTCAAAAGAAAAAGCAGAAATAATACATATGGTCTATATGTTCATTTATATATGACAATTTACAGACTGAGAATAAACTGTGTAACTTAACTTTGAACAAAGAATAAGATCTGGATGTTGAGGCAAAATTGATGAGAAATTTGGAAAAGAGTTTGCTTCATTAACAGACAAATAATGTTAGACATAGACTTTATCCTAGAATCCAGGAAGGCAAGCGTCAGAATAAAGAAATTAAAGAAACAATCCCACGACTAGATATTTTTCAAGAGAACATAAGCCTATTTTTAAAATCTTGACAAAATAGTCACAGATTATTTTAGAGGTATATAATAATGATGACATGAAAAGAACAGTCTTTCCCCCCTTCTAAAGCTATTCAATGTAGAATATAAAGGGATGCGTACCCCAAAAGGAAGGCCAAAGACATGGTGAAGAGCCAATATAAAAAGTGCTGTAGGAATATTGTGGGGAGGGTTAAAGCCTGACTAAAGGCTTAAAAACTGCCAAGGACGACAGAGAGCTATTTTAAGCTGTTTGTAAAGAAGAACAAAGGGATAGGTACATTGATTGGGGCACACAGCAAAATGTTAACAGATGTCACAGAAAGCAGAGCGATGCAACGCCTGTTTGATTCCACGGTCTCTATCAAGGAGAATGCTCTTCGGACTGGAGGGGGTAGAGCAAACAGACTCAAGAGAGAATCGAGGCCCAAGATGAGTCCAGTTATCACCTGGTTGCTTTCGATGAGATCAAGGCTCCAAGCCAGACAAATTATCTGTGTAGTTTTGATGGAGCCTAAATAAAAATAAAACAAAAATAATGCAGACGTGACAACAGAAATCCTCCCAATTGTTCTCGAACAATCATGGTTGACCATGAACTAATGTGGCTACAGAAAGAAAAAAACTCGAAAAACTAAAAATCTAAAGAGAAAATATCCCTAGTGAGATTCTAGAACCAGGGGAGCAGGTCCTATAAAATTAGGGTGATTCAGAATTGCTTGAATAAATGTTCCCAGTGAATATTTGTTAATTAATTGAGGCAATCTGGAGAGTTCTCTCATGGCATGTACCCTTTGCACTTTATTTTACCCTTTTGTTCTTTGTTGTGGTTGTTGTTTCTGCTCTGCTTGTACCCAGTTTTGCTGCAGAATTCACTATATTTCAAGAAAATATGTACTCTATCGTAATTAGACTTCACAATCATGCACATGGTACCCACTCTATGAAACAATTGGGCTCTGGCAATACGAGCTGGGCAAGTTGGCCCACTTTCTTTCAGTAACGTATGGCTTAACAATTGATGAAAGTGAAGGACATAGTAGGTCCAGAGATACTGTGGTGTGAAACTGAAAGAAGGTATTGATTTTGTACCAACCATTGTAAGTCACTACAATCGGGCTTTACATGTTTCATCAAATCCTCTTAAAAAACTATGAGATAGATGTGATTATCCCACTGACACTGATATACAAGACTAAGTGAGAGGCCAGAACTAGATCAAATGTTATATATAGTGTTCAATGGCTAAAGAGGGAGAATCAGTTTCCTCCAGGGATGCATTCTCACATAGGTTGTCAGTCTCAAGTGGTCAGCATGTACATATGCATATATGAGCAAAGCTGAAGAGACTCAGTAGGTTATATAGACAGGTGTACACACACACACACACACACACACACACAATAATTAAAGAAGAGATCATGAATGTGGAAAAATGGAGAAATGAGGCATTTGAGGCAGAGGAAGGGGCAAGATTGATGTAGATGCAGTGATCATATATGACATATTCAAAAAATCATTTAACAAACAAAACCTTAAAACAAATAAAAATGATTATACAAGCCTGTTGTGGTGGCTCACACCTGCAATCTCAGCACTTGGGAAGCCGAGGTAGGGGAATCGCCATGCCTCCAAGGACATTTTATACCAAGTGAGTTTCAGGTCATTCTGGGCTAGAGTAAGATCCTGCCGGAAGGAAGAAAGGAAGGAAGGAAGGAAGGAAGGAAGGAAGGAAGGAAGGAAGGAAGGAAGGAAGGAAGGAAGGAAGGAAGGAAGGAAGGAAAAAAAAAGAACATTTACAGAGGTGTGGAGCCAGAATCCAAAGTCAGTCATTGAATTCCAGACCCATGCTCTATTATACCACATTGCAAACAGAGGCCCATCCATGCCCAGTCTGTCGAGAAGTGCCTGGAACAACCCAGAGAGGAAGATGGACTGTCACAGGAGCACTTCCCAGAAGAGGAGGTGGATGATAGTGCTGTAGCTCCTGAGCATCTTTGAAGGGCTGGGATGCAAACCAGGTCACTAAGGTGAAGCCAAGTCAGAGAGAGAAAGGGCATTGTGGGTGGGTCCTTGGATGCTGTCTGTCTATCTCTGTCTCTATCTGTCTCTCCGTCTCTCTCTCCATCTCTCTTCATGTGTGTGTGTATTAGTGCACACAAAGAGACATCCTAAAGGATATGTACTATTAAATTAAGAACTATTAAAAAAACGTAAGTTTCAGTGCAAGTCCCTTTGCATTTATTACCTGATGTATCCCTAACCTTCAATGTTCTCTTTCTCTCTACCTTATTCTTCTCTCTGTACTTTCAACATATGTACTTCATTTTATGCATGAAATGATTTCTTGTAAAGTTGTGTGATTTTTTTTTCAGTAAATGAAATATTACATTAAAGATACTAGGGACGTTTCTTTTAAAAGTACCTTATGGCAAATTGCTTTGTAAAGCAAATAATGACCCTATAACCAATCTTTCTTTAAGTCTAGATTTCCATATATCAGATTTGATTAAAAAAAAGAAGGTACATCTGTACTTTATTTTTACATCTGTCTGCTAGCTGTACTGCAACATAATAGTATGCCAATTTGAAATACCATAATTTTTCTACTTTCCCAGTTCTCACAATGCAATCTTAGAAAATGTATTATTTTCTATATAATTTTTACATATCCTTTCTTTTCTTTGGTGGAACTTTGGACATTAGAGCTGTCTATCAGCCCTCTTCCCTGAGTTTGGGGAGATCAGTAGCAGCTCATCTTTCACAAAGCCATAATAATGTGCCACCATTACTGTTCATTATTGAATGCTTCTTTGAACATTTACTATTTACTACAGATCCCTAGGTATAAACAATTGCCTCAGTTGCTTTACAAATCAGTAAACTAGGCATCACCGAGACTGAACAGGTGTCTAGCTTGTCTACAATCCATTAATTCATGTCAGCTGACATATGTTAACATACACATCACTCACCAGACACATGAAAACACACGAACATGCAAACACATAATTTGTATTTGTCAAGTATACCTCATTATGTGGTGTTCAAAGCAGTGCTCCAAGATGAAAACATTGTGAGATGAACGCAAGATTCATTCTCTTAAATTTAAGCACGTAATATAGTATTAACTATAGTCACCATGTTGCACACTGGTTTTTTAGAATTGGTTCATTTTACATAATTGAAATTACATATTCTTTGTCCAATTCTCCACATCTCCCATCCATCTTAGACTAGCAATGCTCTGCTCTCTGCGTTTCTAACGGTTAAACTTTTGTAGACCACAGTATCGTGCACTTTTCTCCCATCTGTGCTTGGTTTACTTCAATGAACATAATGTCATCCAAGTTTATCTGTATTCTCATAAATGACAGGATAGTTAAAAGATGTATTTTTAGATTGATTTATTTTATGTGTATGACTGTTTGCCTACATGTATGCATGTGTGCCAGGTGCATTCCTGTTGCTGGGTGAGGTCAGAAGATGGCATCAGATCCTCGAACTGGAGTTACAGATGTTTTGAGCTGTCATGTGGGTGCTGGGAACTGAATCTGGGTCCTCTGCAAGAGAAGCAAGTAGTCTTAATGGCTGAGCTATCTCCCCAGCCCCCAGATAGGATATTATTTTTAAAGCTAGATAATATTCTATTTAGTGTGTTTATAAGCACATGTCACATGTTCTTTATTCATTCATCTATAAATATTTCAATCCCCCTGCCCCCTCCCATCTATACTACATCAAGAATGCTGCAGTGAACATGGATCCCAGAAAACTCTTGAGAGACAAGTTTCATTTCTTTTGGATACAAACTAAGGTGTAAGATTGCTAGATCAGAAGTAGTACTTAGTTTAATTTTGGAAGGATGACATTGTTCTCTGCAACGGATGTATCAATGTGCATTCTCATCAAGAATTAAGAGTTACCTTTTCTGTCCATCCTCGCCAACACTTCTTGCCCTTTGTCATTTGGTAGAAGACATTCTAACAGGCTTGGGCTGGCATTTCATTGTGATATTGACTTGCATTTTTCTGATCATTAACGACATTGGGAAATTTTTATATTTCTCACTTTGCCCCCGAGTCATCTGTATATCTTCTTTAGAGATATATCTGTTCAGGCCCCTTTGCCATTCTTAATTGGGCTGTTGTTTTTATGGCTGTGAAATTGCTCAAGGTCCCCATATGTTTTGGATATTAACCCCTTATCATATAGATGGACTGCAGATATGTTCTCACATTTGGTGGGTTATCTTTTTACTGTGGCTATTGTTTCCTGTGCTGTGGAGCTTTAGTTCAATGCCACTCCACTCGTCTATTTCTGCTTTTGTTGCCTCTGCTTTCAGGGTCACATCAGAAAAATCATGGCCCAGTGTCAAGAAGCTTCCTGTGTTTCTTTTCAGAAGTTTTAAAGTTGTAGGCTTTCCATTAGTTTTTAAATTCATTTGACTCAATGTTTGTGTATAATGTTGGTAGGGGTCCAATTCCATTCTATTGCATGTAAGTTTTGAGGTTTTCTTTTTTTTAAAAATTTACTGACAACATTGCCATTTCCCCATTGTGTGCTTAGGTATACACAGTAACTACTATTGTGTGGGTTTTCTTATTATTGGACTAATGAACAATTAGAAAATTTGGTGTCACAGTGAAGACAAAGTTTTGGGTGAATGTTTCCAGTAAAAGTATTGGTTCTAGTAATATCCCTGCTACAAGCTATCTCCATAAGATAGTCTCTTGTTCATTTCAGGGTGTGTGAGTTTTGTCTGTAGAATGGAATGCTCAGATCTAGTCTGACAGACACACAATAGTCCTACTGGCCTACTCAGATGAGATGCTTGAGCTACTGCATGACCTACTCAAGTTTCTTCACATTTGTACACAGAAAGTACATTCACATCAACAGCATCTGTATCACAAGGAACCCCTATAAGAGCCTAACTACATAGCCAATACTTTTTAATAAAATAATTTATTTTTATTTTATGTGCATTGGTGTTTGACTTACATGTATGTCTCTATGAGGGAGTCAGATCCCCTGGAACTGGAGTTACAGACAGTTGTGAGCTGCCATGAGGGTGCTGGGAATTGAACCCAGGTCCTCTGGAAGAACAGCCAGTGCTCTAAACCACTGAGCCATCTCTCTAGCTCCACAGCTAACGCTTGAAGGAAGGAAGGAAGAAAGGAAGGAAGGAAGGAAGGAAGGGAAGGAAGGAAGGAAGGAAGGAAGGAAGGAAGGAAGGAAGGAAGGAAGGAAGGGAGGGAGGGAGGTGGAAAGTGAAATTAATTCTGCCATTGTATCTATCTTGGATGAGGATGCTGCCCACCCAAGACAGGCTTTATCCAAACTTGAAGATCTATCATTCGTGAAAAAATGGCAAGTAGTACACTTATGATCTAAAAAGGATGATTGAAATCTTCGCTGATTTGTCCAGACCATAGGTTTCAGAGATGAAAATCCTGAGCCCAATACTTCCCGTTAACTAAGCCAGATACCTTCCAACCTTATTCCAAGCACTTCACATCAGAATGCCCAATCTAATCTTTCACCAAAAGAAACAAACCAGCTTCTTATCACCTCTCTTTGGCCTCTTTCTCTATGATCAAGGTGACTTATAAACAGCTGCAATATCTAAATGATTTTTTTTCATAAGCACCTTCTCAATAATATCTCTGAAAGAGCAGGGAAGCTAAGGGATACATGACATTCACAGAGTTTTGTCCCTGGAGCCACAGATTGCACATGAGCAATTTCTTTATTTGACCAAAATGAATGGTCATCACAAAAACAAATGTAACTTTGGTATCCCTGATTTGGTGGAGACAGCTTAAGGGCTCAAACTTAATAGACTTTTTCTAACCGATTAGGATCTCAGAGTTGGCTGCATCATCCTGTCAGAGCCGATAGCCACATGGAAACCACAAGCACCGAGCTGCCCTTGATCCATGACCTTAGCAGAGAAAACAACAGGCTGCAAAAAATCTCCTAAGATTCCCAAGGAAGGGAGTTTGAAGACGGTGTTCATTTTGCTTGGTGGTCTTTTAGGGAGGCAACTGGTCATTAAGCATAGATTGGTGCTTAAAGAAAATGCCTAACAGTAAAAGCGTATTTCTATATTCCAAAGGTTCAGGAGAAGCTACGCCTAAGAAGGGATTAGCTGCTATCAGATGATATTACGACTGGATTAATGATGTTCCACATTCACTGTATTTATAAAAAGAGAGGAGAAAAAGAATAGGAATCTTTTAAGGAGCAGATAAGTGATTTCTATAAACCTTAAAAGCTAAAAAGAAAATTCGTTTTTATAGAAGATAGTGGTTCTAATAGTATATTTATTTACAAATCCTTAATTGGGGTATTTTCCTTTATAAAAGGCCCTACATTTCAAGTAAATTGCTGTTAACATAGTCTTTAAGGCTCGAGGAAAGTGCATATATGTGCCTCTAAAGTGTGTGTGCACAGAGCAAGGGGTATCTTGTATCAGTGCTTTATATTCTACCAAGTATTTTAACCATTCTTATTTTAGACAATTGTTTTTGTAATGGGTATACTAAAGGTGATCATTTTATTTTATTGCTAGTCATTGCTGACTGAAATATTTTTCCATATGAAAGTAATTACTGTGACTATATTACTTTTCTAACCCATTCATGTTGAGCCCCAAGTACTCACAGTATGAAATTCTTTCACCCTGTTTAAAGAAAAGAGTCATTCGCTATCATGTTCTGACCTTCCTTTACATAAAGACATGCAAATGGTTATGTAATTTCCTTTTTCTTTTTTCTTTCATGTGTTCCCTGTGTGTATTTTTATAACTTCAGAGGTTGCAGGAACAGTCTAACTTTGTGTGGCACTATGAGCACTGAGAAATAAAGTAACTGACATGAATATTGTAAATTAGGAAATGCAAAAAAAATCGTTTCATATCATCATAGTAAATAAAAACAATCTATATTGTGTCTAAAACAGGAGGGAAGAAAAGGAAGGAAGAAAAAAAAGAAAAGGGGAGGGAAGAAAGGAAAGAAGAAGGGAGGGCCAGATGGATGGAGAGAGGGATGGAGGAAGAGATGGAAGACAGGAGAAGGGGAGAATCAGCATTTTCAGATTGAAGTCCCATGCCACCTCTGTCCTGTTCTCTGGGTTTCTCCCTGTAGGACCACACCACATCTGGAATTCTTATTGGAAAACATCATGGCAAACAACAAAGCCTTTTGGCTTTCTGTCCTAACCAGTTAGTTATCTGCCAAATTCACGTCCTAAAGCTTCAACCCGACAGAATAGCAGCGTTAGACTCGTAACAGAAGGCACAAAGGACAGGGCGTGGGGAGGGAGGGAACTGACTTCTAAAGTAGAGCTCTTGCTCACTAATTTTGCTTTACAGACGACAATTCTTCCTTACATGGCACCTGCCACACCACAATATACTCCGCCCATGGGAGACTTTGAAAATGTCACCTAGCTCTCCCAAGGATCTGGAATTCATTCCAGAAGAAGAGGAAAAGGATATATTCCAGTTGCCAGCCTTGGAGAATGGCCATTCTTTTAACAGCACATGTGGGATAGCTGTGGTCCTGATGGGCTTCTGTCAAACACTGCAAGGACTATGTTCCCATCTCTCAGGAAACATACAGAACCTTGCCACAGTTTTATGAGCCAGGATCCCAAGTGAAGATCCCAATGCCTTCTGATCTTTTTTTTCATTCATTCTTGTACTTTTAGATTTTTATTTCATGGAAAGTATAAAGTACATTGTTTTGGGCCAAAGTCTTTAAAGAGACTGGCTTATTGGAACTTTGCCAGTGTTACTGTTAAGGGTTTCAAGAGCTGTATTTACTGCTGGGAAAAAAAAAGGAGGAAAAAAAACCTGAACCTACACAGCAACTAATGGACACTTGAGTTTAGTTTTTCTAAAAGCTCTAGTAATACTCTCAGAGTAGATGTCATACCCACAATCTCAAAATCATTCTGTCAATTGGTGGGTGAGGACAGAAGACTCCTTCTAAACCCCATGCTAATGAGAAATGAAGTTTAGCAGGTGATTCCAGCATACAGTGACAGCACGCTATGTAGTTTACTTTGTTTTAGACTGAAGTCATATAAAACAAACAGCTTCATAATGGTTTCGATCTGCAGAAATTCAGGCATTCATTCATCAGAAGTACAGGAAGAAAAGATAGTCATTTTCTCAAATCTGGTCACTCTAGCAGCTATAGTCCTGCCTTTTGCAGAACTCTGCACAGGGGCAGATAGAAAGGCGTGTTTATGTCCTTATGAGCAACTGGGCCCAGAGTCCAGAGGGCTGGGCTTCAGGTGAAGCAGCAGGAAGGCTCTTTGCAGCTATTGGAGTAGATGGAGTCTGTGAAAGGCATGAAGAGAAGAGAGCTGAGCTGGGTCTTGGGCAGAGACCTGACACATCGTCTCCAGGCAGGACATGGGAAGTGGGAGGCAGGTGGGAGGCCAGCCAAGAACACATCACTCACAGTGATAAAAGGTGCTGCTAAGTGGCCAGGTCCGCAGGTAAGCAAAGGCGTGGCTTAAAGATGGGATCACTGCTCCCTAGGTTTAACACAATGACAACAGACTTACATATGCATGAGGTCAGGAAGGCCCAGGACAAATTGAATTTAAGAGAATAGGAGGTGGGTATCCATCTCCTGTTTGAGCCATTGGGAGGTGATGAGAGAAAGCAAAGACTGCCCAGAAGAACTGCAGGCCCAAGAAAGAGGAGACAAAATCAAAAGGTAAGCTACCTACCTACATTGGAAAATTACTACTAGCCAGCATGGGCACAACGGAATGTGAGCAAGAGGTGAATGACTAAACATGCAAAGCTTTAAGTACTAGCTGCCAGGATGGCTCAGAGGGCAAAGGCACTTGTTATCAAGCCTGAAAACCTTAATTCAACCCAGGGATTCACATAGTAAAAAGAGAAATGACTGCTATAGGTTGCTTGCTGACTGACTTCCAGTTTCCTACTGTAGCACACATATACACACCCTCCATAAATAAATAAACACGTAAACAGGTTTTCAAAAATCTGTTTTCATCCTAAGTCTTGAAGTTTCATTCACTATTTCTTGTGTGCTCAGCCAGAGTTGCTCTTCTACAAAATATATACAGACAATTTTCAAAGATACTGGTCTCCACTACATTTCTTAAGATTGACATCCACTGCAGGTCAACTGGAATAATCATGTCAACATTTTTTTTTTATACCCAAAACAATCTGAAGCAAAATTTTCATAAAGGATAATTAAGCAAGTTAATATTGTAAGAAGTGGAACGCACAATAAGAATATGCACAGAAATACCTGCCTTGTGTAATTCAGAATCGGTGTTTCAGGAGATTAACAATTATGATCGCCAGTCCTCTTCTGATTCTATAATACTCCACACAATCTTTTTTAAATTACTTTATTAACCTTTCCTCCTAGCACAGAAGTGCCCGATTATAGATAATATTTCCAAATCATCTGAGGTGTAAGTGTGTTTGATTTGCTCGGTAATTATTTGTCTACTTTATTACACTGGCCGAGCACACAAGCTCCTTGACCAGCTCTATCTCAAGTCCAGTTAAGAACAGGGTCAAATCCTCCTGTGCACCATTTCCTTTGGGCCCCAAAGCAAGTGAAAATTTCCCTACTGGAGGCAGGGCTGGTGCATGGGGACATCATACATTTTACATATGGAAACATCATTCTGTGCCCTGCCATTAAAATTTTAAGAACCCTGGGCTTAATGGAAAGAATATTGTTCCAAAGCAAGGATGGTGTTTATTCCCCGCATGACTGGGACATTTGAGCTTGAGCATGCAAATGTCCCTTGATGAATCCTAAAAGCCTATCACTCATATCCATCTCGTGGCCTTGCCCAGGGTCTTTATAATCTATCTGTCCCCTTGTCATTCATCCCACCTAGCACATTGCTTCCATTTTGGTGTGACTCATGGATGCATATGGAGGCATCTCCATGAGTTCACACGACAGAAAAGGATGTAGTGGGATTATAGAAGGGAAATCACAAGCGCTGCCATTTCCACGGGGACTTAGAGAAAAAGATGCCACTGAAAATCAATCTTGGATTTGCAGCGGGAAAGTTTGCCGTTGCAACTGTACTTACAGATGACAGTGTAACGGCATGGACCGGGGAGCATGGCTCACTGTGGAAGGAAGACCCCGCCACCAAGATAAAAATGCAAAGCCAGGAGACCCTATTCATTGCCCGCAATGAACAAATCTTGAAATTTCCATATGTAGAAGGATTCCAGGGCTTTGTTAGTAATACAGGAATCCACCAGCGGTCAGCTCAGTCACCCACGGAATTACAGTGCGGGGTATGGATGCCAGTATTTGAGACCCAAACCGAGCATAAAAAACACAAAATAAAATTCAGTGTCAGCACAAAGTTGACAGCGAATGATTATAACAGCTTCCAAGCTTGAAAAAGAGTGTAAATAAGTAGGATCCCCCGCGGGCTCGCTCAGCCTGCATACATAACAACCCTGATGGACAGTCTCTGTGGTAAAGGCAGAACGAGGCACTGGAAAGACGCGAAGATTCTGCCAGCCAAGAGCCTTGACTGTCACCTCCCTGACTAAATCAGCTCCTTCCAGGCGGGGAGGGAAGCTGCGCCCTGGGTGCGCCTCAGCAAGGCCAAGGGCCCTCCACTCTGAGCAGGAATGTTAATTATCGGTTCTTCTGCGGTTATCAAGGCTCCGCAACCCACCGGCGTTTGCACTCTGCGAACACCCTTCTCTCTGATCTTTAATCCTTACCACTTTGAGTCCACAAAAGATTGTGATTCAGCCCGACTCTGCTCATTTCTGCAATGTAAAAATAAAGGCAAAGGAAAACTGCTCCCCACCTCTACGACACAGCTGTAAACTTAGTGGGACTCTGGAAACGAGAGGGGATTTGCTCTTCTTTGTATGTTCGGATACATACAAATGTGCACACGCCCACACCCGGACTCTGACAAGGTACATTCTCAAGCACTGAGGAGAAGACAAGGGTTCCCTGGCTTTGGCCTCAGCCCTGAGTGGCAGACATCACCTTGAGAAGGCAAGGAGCCATCCTCACCAGTACTTACAAACTCAAAGGAGAAAAGAAAGCACAGAGGCCTCCTACATATGCCTGGAGACCACTCCACAGGGTTGTAATTCATTTACAAGATAATTAATCAATTAGCAAATGATCCTTTCCCCTTTGTTATTTATGAGGCAGGAGAATTGCATCTCCAAATGCAATGGCAGGCCACTTGTATTCAAACTTTGCCCTTCAAACACATTGGTCTTATTTATCTGAATTGAGCAGATGCTTTGCAGTGCCAGCCCATTGTAACTGGACTGTTTGCTATTAGAACCTGAGTAAGATTTAAGCTAACCAGAAGAACATAAATATGACATCCTATAGACATTCATGATGATCAACTGTGTTGTATCGTCTCCAGCCATGACTACTTATTCATATAGGAAAAGAGGGAGCAAATACACTTGACATTGCTAAAAGGGGAACTATAGTCATTGGAAGGACAGGGGAAGATGAGGCTCTCACTGCCATTGCTCTAGAGTACAACTCTGAGGTCTTAAAATGCAATTAAATTGCTGCAGTGCATATATCCTGTTTATAGGCTCAACACTTCTCGTTTCTTTCAGAGTTCCCATATTACATGTGACACCTCTTTGGAAAGCAAAGATGTCAAACAGCTTTTGCTTAGGGACCAGAATGTTTATCAGGCCTCCCGAATAACCACCGCTGAGCAAAAGGTCGGACAATAATACGAATCCCATCAGATCCCACTTGGATCTGAGCCTTGGTCAAGAGGCGTGGCTGTGCAACTCTTTTATTGCTTGGGTCTATAGGAGCCTGTCCCATAAAATATGAAAATGGAAAAATAACTGGGCATGCTGACTGATGTGTGCCTGTAATTAATTCCAGCACTCAGGATGCTGAGGCAGGAGGATGCAAGTTAGAGGCCAGCCTAGATTGAAGGGTGAAAACAAACAAAACAAGAGGGAAAAAAAGAAAAAGAAAGCAGAGAGAAGGGAAAGGAAGAGAGCTGTGTGGTTATTGTTTTTCATTCCTTTGGCTGCAACCACCTCTGCATCTCCCCATCTTCTGTCCTAACTTTGGCCAGGTAGTACACTACAGAATGTTTACTTTAGTCAGCAGAGGAGGCTGAGTCTTTTAGAGGCAAAGAAGGTTCTCAGAATCACACCAACACTTCATTAGCTAAATGATCAGAAAGTCTGTGCCTATGGCTGCACTTTTGAGACAATAATTGTGTATAAATTTTCTCCCTTGTGCACAGAACAAAGACATTTTTTGGTCCATTTTTACAGTTATGGAATACTGAGCCTCAGGTATGCACATGGCAGGGAACACCCTATCATTCATTGCTGCCTTAAGGGCAGTCATTTAACAGGGAGATTAGAATAGAGAAAGTTATAGAAATAGAAATAGAACGAGTTATACAGAAAACTTCTCTAACCGTTCACTCTGTAAAACAGGACTTAGGGACAGAAATATTCCAATGTTTAAAAGAACTATGAAACCCCATGAATGAGAATATTAGAGAAAGATCATTATAATGATCTTAAAACAAGCAAAATCCAGACTCCACAGCTCTTTTTACCTTAAAATGATAACACCAAAGGAATGGCCAAATGTGAACAGAAGCAAATGCTACTTGTTACTGGGGCTAAACATAACTGGATTTGTTCACATACAAGAATAAAAATCACAACAGCAAAACTTGGACACATTATTTCTTGGCAAAATTAGCATAACCTAGCACATCTGAGCATTAAAATTTAAAAGGATTTCAGTGTCCTCATATCATCAGTAGAGTCATGTCACAGATTTTATTTTTTTTTATTGGTTCGGCAGCCTAGGTGTAATTGTATTAATATTTTAATGTTTGATGCATATTGCCTGTGATATATTGCCTGCATAAATAAAAAGCACCAATATTCAATTGCCGATGAAATAATCACACAGTCTAGTTCTTTATTATATCATGCATTATTTAATTACAATAATCAGAGCCCTTTTGAAGGTAAAACAAGATTAAAAAGGTTTTGTTTTATTGGATCTATATATTTGATTTAAACTTTACATGTTAGCTTTACATTAAGAATTTATAAAGCATCAGTTCAAATGGTGCTATTATAAGAGTTTATTTCTTTTATAATTAGTACAGTACTCTTAAAGTACTCTGACTATGAGATAATATTTCAGTATTTTAATGAGCTTTTTAAGTGTAATTGATGTAACAATCATTGAATTACACATTTCTACCTGAAGAATAATGAAGGAAACATTTTAATGAGAAATTTAATCATTATTAGCAAATGATCTACTAAACTGCCATTTGCTGACATTTAAAAGCTTAATAGCAGAAAACTGTATTTTCTACCATCGGCATCAACATTGATGGTGATTACTTTTGTGTTACCCCGGTTTCCCAGGTTAACTTTCTACCATCACTAATTTATTTATAAATTTGAGAAAACTTTCTTTAACCCACCCTTGTCAGCTCCTTCCAGAAAATGTAGGGCTTGACACTTAGAGGGATAATTTAAATAAATTAGCCCCTTTCCAGCCTTCAGCAGTTTTCAGCATAAAAGGGCTCTTTCTTGTGACTATTCACGCTTGCATCAGCTTGATTTTGATGAATGCCCTGCGAATTCCCTGATAGTACCTCAGACAGAGATCTTAGACCAATGTCAACAGGGGTTTTTACAGCTCCTTCGTTCCAGCACACATCAGCATTCAAGGCCTGAGAGGCAGTGGGCGCAAGGGGAGCCAGGGCTGAGGCTGAGTTTTACCGATGGGTTAGGGAGAACACCCATGATAAGGGAGAAAGCTTAGAATGGAGACATTGTAATGAAATCTGTAACAATGTGTTTTGAAGCTAGCAGAGATCCCAAGACAATACCATGTGGGCTGGATTTACATAAGCCCCTGTAGGTCAGAAGAATTTTCGCACAAGCTCAGCTTTGAAGCTGAGCTTGGTGGCAATGCCACTTCTGGTCAGTATGTGTGCTGGGGAGGCATGATGCCTTGGGCAAGGACCAAAAGGGCCTTTGCCTGCTTCTCACTCACCTTCACCAGTAGGCAGTATGCTTTGGTGTTTCTGTAAAAGTCAGTCACTTCCACACTCTTTAAGCAGAGCAGAATGTTGGGGACCAGCATGTGTGATTCTCCCACAGATTTCATGGATCTAGAGGGAAGAAGAGGGTGTGTGTAGAAGCACACTGTTAAAAAGCCGATATGCAGTGAGGTATATCAATCTTTGTCTCTGTCTGTCTGTCTATCTCTCTCTCTGTGTGGTGTGTGTGTAATGTGGGTACAAGTATCCACAGAAAACAAAATCAGGCCTCAGATCCAGAAGCTAGAGTTACAGGCAGATGTGAGGTTCCAAACATAAGTGTTGGGAACTAAGCTCAGGTCCTCTGTGAGAACAGCAAGTGCTCTTAACTTCTGGCGCATCTCTCTAGCCCCAGTACCATTTTCTTAAACAGCTCATTCTAGCTGTATGACAGGTTTCATCACAGCACTTGTGTACAGGTATATAACTGCTTTAATCATATTTACTCTTGCTCTTTCTTCTCCCCTTCCCCACTGTCCCTTTCCCCTTCCACATCCCTAATAGTCCCTCGTTTATCTCTATGACCTTTGATTCCCTCAATTCCACATATGAGAGAAAAACGTGTTATCATATTTTTGTTTAAGTGTTGGATTTGGAGTCACAGCAGAAGTGGACAGGATTCAGGAAACAGGAGATGCCAGCACATGGTGCCCACCGGTCCTCTGCTGTGATGACCTTCTAAAGTCCCTCTCAGTCCAGAGGAGCTGTGTTTGGTACACACATATGACTCTTCTTCTCCGCTCCCCTTCCCTCTCCTCTCCACTGCTCTGTCTTTCTCCTCCTATTTCTGCTCCCACCATTTTGCATGTGCTCAAAAAGACTTTTAGAATTTAAATGTGTTTAATGTTTTCTTCATCATAATGGAGGGAGATTGGTTCTATGGCTGACTATGCAGCACTGCTGGGACCTCGGTGACAGCTCCAGCCATTATGGGTTGTGCAGGACAGTCTCCCTTATCCTCTGGGGTATCCAACACCCAGTCTTCTTACTATATACAAATAAATAGATTATGGTAATAGTAGTAAGTGACCTGCAGAGAGTGAAAGCATCAAGGAGACATGGATGGACCATCTCTGAAGGAGGAAGGGAGAGGTGATAGCTCAGCTTCATCACTGGTTGATTTGGATGATAGTGACATGCAGTGTATTGTCCATGACGGCAGACAAAACTGCTCACATCCAAACACACTATTCATAATATATTGGGCCATATATAACAATCATCCATAAATCACTTCTGCTCTTACACTGTAAAATAAGATTGTAAGAGTAAGAGGGCTCTCTTCTAATTACAGTATAATAGTTACCTATAAAATAGCCCATGTGTCATGTCAGGGAGAATTTACGTTGGTGCATAAATTTATTTGTTTATTAATACTTTTTTTGAGATTTAGGTCACATATGTTTATACAATCTGCATTCATAGAGAGGCAGGTTCTTTTAAAACAACTTTCTGTTTATAATTTGATGTAAATAAATATTTTCCATAAAACACCAAATCAAAACCAAAAATATAATATCAGGAAAACCCTGAAGACGTGCGATGAGAAATGTGGTGTGTATTTTCAGAGAATCTTGGGAAGGATTAGCCATCAGAAAGTTTTACCTAAATAATACTAGACTGATGTTATTTAGCTATAGGACAATATACTGAGATACCCTGAAGTATTAAATATGAGCCAAATTTCTATCAATCAACATTTTTTGTGTGTGTGTTTCAACAGAATTATAGTTATACTCGTGCATTGGAACAATTTCACCAGTCTGGAGATGAAAGGTATAGCTTTCTTCAAGATAAATAAATAAATTATTACTATTATTATGCATAGCACCAAACCAATGCAAAATAGAACAGAGCATTTTCTAGAATGAGGAGGAACATTGCCTCCTGAGAGCATAATGGAGTGAGTCAGGGCGCTAAGCAGCATTATCAAACAGCAGCTCAGTGGTAAAGGGCAGCCCCATGAATTGTCAATAGTTGTGGATGCAATTTAGTTCCTTCAAGTGTGGCACAAAATATTCTGGAATTCTAAAGTATGCCATTAATGTAAAAAAAAAAAAAAAAAAAAAAAAGGAGGCATATAGGTGGAAATCAGAGGAAACTAGAACAAGAATTAGTTCAAAAGAAAGGTGACGTTTGAGCAAAGCATCAGTATTTTTATAAACAGTTAAGGACTCTCTTTTCTCTGATCATTCACTGTATTAGAGTCCCAAAGACTACCTCATCCAGTTAGCAAACCACATATAAACAAATGATGCTTTTAAAAATGCACCTTTTAAAGGCTCCGTTTAAAGGCTGTGGGAGTACGAGATAAAAACCATGGAGAAGGTTAACAATGGTTAAGCTGAGGGCAGCATCATGTTGCTGCCTACAAAGGTGGTCAGTTACAGGTTCTTAGAACAGCTGCCAGGCCCTGATCCCAATTCAGGAGATGCTCCTCATTACACAAAAGCTTACACAGAGGATCAGAAACTCAGTCATGAAGGGAGCTTCCCCTTCTTTAGCTCTCATTCAAGGAGATATTTTTCACAAAAAGAAAGAAAGAAAGCTCCCTATGTAGTCCCAGGTAAATATGAGTCCAATTAAAGGTTGGATCTACTTCATTGGGGCACCATCTGAGCCATGAAAACATATTTGAAATGGGTACAGGTAGATTTACACTTCACATACATGCACACAAACACACACACACAAACACACATATATACACATACTCACACACACACACACATGTGTGCACACATGCGCACGAACACACACACATGTACATATGCACACATGCACGTATTTTTCCTGAGAGAACACTCAATGTTACTAAGCCCCTGTCTTTCTGGGAAGTCACTACATCTCTAATGACTTGTTTAACTGGTCCACTGACATGTGGCTGCACCATTTCCCTGAAACTTGTAATTTCATACTAATTACTTCCAAGAGGATACTTGGGTGAGATATTTGTTTGAAGGGGAGCATGAATTCCATTTGAGCCCAAAATGTGTTCATCAGAGAATTCAAACATAATCAGCAATATTTGAAAGATGGATGGTGCCCACTAATTACCAGTATATTTACATGAAGAATCTACTTTTGAAAAAGTGGTGGTCCTTGAAAGAGTTGGTTAACAAGAAATGTATGTGTTATAGCAGCAAATGAGTCACACAAAGACAGGACCCAATTTTTTTAGGGAGAACTACTGGACTCTGGTCACTGTGTGAACACTTTAGTCTATGCAGGCTTTAGCTATACAATCATTTTATCTTCATAATCTGTGGATAAATCCCACCTCCTATTTGTTACGAAAAATCAGTTCAAATATTACTTTATTTGATACCTGAGGTGGAGGACTATGACCAAAAAATAGACAAAATCAGAGAGATTGGTTTTACAAAACATCATTTCTGGGCCAGTAAACCAACAGTAGTCAGGCAGCATTGGTGCACACCATTAATCCCTGCACTTGGAAGGCAGAGGCAGGCAGGTCTCTGTGAGTTCGAGGCCAGCCAGGTCTACAGAGTGAGTTCCAGGACAGTTAGAGTTACAGCAGAGAAACACTATCTCAAAAAAAAAAAAAAATCAGCAGTAGTTGGTATCAACCATTGGTGGGTAGCAAAAGAGGTGAATGAAGCCTTCCTGCAGTGGTGTTCTTGGTGAACAGGGATATGGTAAAGATGAATGCCTTCACGGATGGGTGTGAGAACTGCCATCTTTACAAGGGTATCCAGGGATAAAATCACTGGAAAGAGCAGTGGAAGAGAGGAAGATGGGACAGATTCTAAGACGACTCATCTAAGAAGCATAAAACAAGCTGCTGCCTAGAAATGTCTAGCACCAAACACATAAAGAAACCTGACACACTCGCAAAGCATGCAGAGGAGCCTTGCAGGATGGGTGCTGCTATTCTCTCTTCTCGAAGCCAGAATATGCAGCACAGTGGGAGGATTTGCAGCCAGGCTCTGAGAACCCTGAAGTGGAAACATTAATTCTGAGCTAAAATTTTTTTTAAGTTTTTTTTTTTTTTCCTTTCTCAAACCTGACATCCATTTCCATGTTAATATCCTAGAACCTTTCAAAACATGGACTGAGGACTTAATGTGGTACTTTGTAATTGCTGGAACTTTTATTAATAATGTTTAATTCCAGCTCTGTAGATCAGTCAGACAAAACTGAGTGACAAGCTCAATAAAGAAAATGATCCTGTGAAATAAAGTCAGGCCCAGGAACAATTTTGGGGCTCTAGTTGTTTAAAAAAAATCTGACAAAAATAAGTACTGCAAGCAAGCAGTAAAAGTTCCAACCAAGTCCTCAAGATGCTGGTTGAGCACGGATTTTGGAGCCTAGGATTTAGCTGTTTATTTTGAGAGCAAAGCCATGGGTCTGCTAAGAAAAACCTACACCCATTTTTATGGCGTGACTTTTTATTATAGCAGCCTCGTGTGGAGGTGTTCCAGACACAGCTTGGGCTATAGTAAATGCTACAGAATAGAGAAGGCATTACCGAGTGGGTGAGAACTATTGGGTCAGGCTACTTAGAAGCCTCCTTGCACACACCACTTCTGCCAGGGACTACCAATTGAAAACACATGTGGGTCACTGAGGAGGGAAGATCTTCTGTTCCATTAGAGTTCACCAAAACAGGGAACTCATAATCAGGTCCCAAGATTTCTGTTTCTGATGAGAAGCTCCTAAGTGAGCAACAGGGATGTAAACTTGACTTTGCTCTTGACCAGAATAAGGGGAATGTGTCCACATTTAACCTCTACTTAAAAAAACAAACAAACAAAATTATGACGAGCAGGTGAGCATTCTGTTGTCTAAGATGTTTATGTATCAGGAAACTAAGGGCAGTGGTTTATAAGGAAAGGGAAATAAATGAGAGAACCTGGTAGTCACCATAGCAGGAGCTCCAAGAGTCTCTAGGCCATACCACAGGATGAGCCTGCAGAGCCCAGATCCCAGCTCTATGTCCACAGCAAAAATCTCAGCTGTGGACATAGAGCTGGGATCAGAGACAAAGCAATGTATTTCTAAGGGAAGAGTAGCAATGAAGAGAGTTGCCCAGAGATTCATAGGGTTAAGCTCAATTCTCAACAGCACAGGTTTGTGATAAAACTAAGTGAAAGCAGGGGAAGGCACATCCAAAAAGGACTTGGAGAAACATTGCCATGGATCTAGACAAGGTTGGGGGATCTGTTCCTGCCACCAGGAGTGGAAGACCTCACAACATCCAGAATATGGTGAAGAGGACCCTGGAGTCCTTGCTCCCTGAGTAGGAGACATCCAGGGCTTGTATCAAACACTGCTCTGAAGTCTCTCAAAAACCAGAAAAATTATGCTGTTTAAAACTACACTTTTTAGGCAATTGAGCCATACCTACAACAAAAAAAAGTATTAATGGAATTAAAAAATAATCCATATATAATAGATAAACTCATAATACAAAAGATTGCTAGACACACAAAGAGCCTGGGTAAAGGAGATTTCCCATCCTAAGCCAAGCATGATGACACAGACATCTCAGCACAGGAGAGACAGAGCAAGAGGATGAAGTGACTAAGGTTAGTCTAGATTAGACAGTGAGAACCTGAGTCACCCTTTGATCTCATTGTAATGTTAACCAAAATACAGCCTGAGTAGATAGGATGCTATCAAAACAGATGAGCGGGTGCCAGGGCAAAGAATATTAACAGTTCATAACAAAGAGTCTGGATATCCTAAATGTTCATTTACCTAACAAAAGGCCTTCAAAATACATGAAGAACTCTAGAATTACTTAGAGAGAGAGAGAGATAGTACAGGACTTCAATATCTCTTTCTCAATAATTGATAGAAAAACAATCAGTAAGAATATAATGACTTTGACTTATTTTACACTCAGAGAAATATATCGCACACACCTGAGTATACATATTCTTTCCAAATAAACACTGAACAGTAAGATAGCTCATAATCCTAGATATAAAATATGTCCCCATAACTTTAAAAGAGTGCAAGCACCAAAAATAGGTTTTTTAACTACAAGAAAATTAAATTGAAAAGTGAAAACAGTAAGATTCATGATCAGTTCTCAAATATTCAGAAATTTTAATAGAACTCTAAATAAGCCATAAGTTAAGAAAATAAAAAAGAAACTAAAAAAATCATCTGAGCTGAATTAAAAATGAAAACACAATATATCAAAACTGGAAGAATTCAGTAGACTAGTACTCGGATTGGAAAAGGGCATTTTAACAGAAAATTCTTGTATTAAAAAAAAAGAAGAAACATCTAAATCAATAAATCCCAGCTTATACCACAAGAAACAAAAACAGCTACATTAAAAGTGAATTAAACAGAAGGAAGGAAATAGAAAATATCACAGCAAAAATCAATGAAATAGATAATATCATGACAATAGCTGTGAACTTACCCTTCAGCTGATCCCTGCAGCCAATCCGCTGAGGGACAGGTGGGTACACTGGGAAGAAGTTAGAAAAATCAGCATTCTTCTGGAGCTGACCAATGCAATCAAGCACGCAACAACCTGGAAGGTTTGTGGGACATTCCAGAATCTGTGTTGGGCTAAGGTTGCATTGAGTGTAGAAATTATTTTTGCAGAATGAGAGGGGAAGGGGAGAGAGAGGAAGGGACAAATACAACACTCAAAGCTGGAAATAGAACAGAGACACTGAGCCTTGTGTGCTGGGACACAGCAGTGCGATTGGATTCTAGTCACCATGGGAAGCCATTAGAGGATGTAGCATTGGAGGCTGTTAGAGCCAAATCCTTATTATCAAAGATCGTCTTGGGGAAAGTAGGGAAGTCAGACCCAAGAGAAAGAAGCTGACAGTGAACAAGGCTAGAGAGCTGCATTCACTCCCTATTGCTGCCTTAACACACACAGCGAGCACTCAGGCCCATAGTTTCAGTACCTGAGACAGAAACTTGAACCAGGCAGCTGAGGATACAGCAATGGGAGAGTACTTCCCTTGGGAGTCTGACAGAGGTCTTATAGTGTTAAATTAAAACATTGGCAGGCCGCTGGGGAGGCTCACCAAGAAGACAAGGAAGTATTTTCATAGGTGGAAGCCCTGCCAGACCTCATCAGAGGGAACCACTCACGACCAATGCCATACTCATCAACTGTGGAACCCTGAGCCTCTGAGCTCAGGTTTTGTTTTGTTTTTTTTCATTCAGAACTCCTCAGGTGCAGATCATAGGCAATCAAACGTCCCCTCAGAAATCCAACACCTGCAGTCAATACAAAATCCCAAGGCCTTTGCATTCCTTTTTCTAACAATGCACAAAAACAATTATTTTAAACACAACTAAAAACAAACTTCTACAACATTTCCCCTTTTCTGTATAAAAAAATTTGTTTTATTTTTCCAGCACAATTTAACACTACACCAGCAAAATCATTTACAAGAGGAACATTTATGAGGCTTCTAATGCACAGGACCAAATGATACCAAACATCTATCAAGCTTTTCACAATGTCTTTGAACAGCAGAAAAATATTATTAATGTCCAATTATCGGGAATTTATTCATGATTGTCTGGGCTCCTTCAACGGGCTTGTATCATTTCTTGGGCTGTGACCTCTATAACATATGCAGTTTATCCTCTGGCTGGCTCCACTCCACTGTTGCTGCTGTTCTTGGTGGTCATCCCATGGTACTGGCATCTCAAAAACTGTGGAGGTCCCTTGCTGCAACTGGGCTGCACTTTCACCAATAGCCTCTCCTGGGCTCTCTTCATTGTGCCAAGCCTCAACTTCTTTACATGACCCCTTCAATTTGGCCCTTTAATTGCCACTGTGGCTACATTTTCACTAATAGCCTCTCCAGGGCTCTGTTCATGGTGCAAAGCCTGAACTTGTTTCCAGGACCCCTTCATCGGGGCCTTCAAGTACTACCAAGGCTTCAACTTCACCAATGGCTTCTTCTGTCCTTGCACAATGCCAAGCTTCAGCTGCTCTCCTGTGACCCCTTCATGCCTTCAAAACTAGCAGCAGCTGGGTGATCCTTACAGTATCAAGTTCGGTTGCCAGCACGAGATAACAACCTCAGCCAATTTTGGAAGCCAGTTTCTGTGCACTGACTCTTAGGAAACACTTTCCAGATTTTAAGATAGAGTTTTTGTTTTCAGGAAAAACAACTAGTTACCTTGTCTGTGGTAAGGGTCCCCAGGTAGATGGAAAACTTGTAGACAGGTTTGCAGGAAAAGAATCTGTTCAGTTTAACCAAGGGTCTTTTTGGCTGTAAGCTGCTGTTTCCACAACAGCAGGGGGTCTTGGGCCAGTGGTAAGAATATCTGGCAAAGTCTTGGCAGTTTGGCCTCCTTATACACCACCACTAAGGGGAAACATACAACCCCTTCAATAGATCTCAAACACAACATCTTGAGCTTCACACACATACAATGCACTTATCAAAAAAAAAAAAAAAAAACTCAGTTTGTGAAATAGCATGCTACCATCAGCGGCAGGAGGGAACACTGACTCCGTGATCAAGAAAAGCAGTAAGAACCTTGCTTTTTCCTTGCTCCCAGGTGAATTCTTTCTCTCTAATGGCCTCCATTTTATAGCTCTCACTTTGGAGCCCTCTTTCTCACTTAATTCTCACAATTTTTCTCTTCATGAGGTTTTTTTCCCTTTCCCTCTCTCCTCTTCCTTCAGGAGCCTTCAATTACTACCTTAATCTCTATCCTCTGGTAGCTTCCCTGTGTGTACTTTACCAGACTCTGTGAGGTCTCCAGTTTCTTTCTCTTCTTCCTTTTCGCTATGCAGGATTAGCTGGTGTGATGTCTTGCCCCATTTGGTATGCCACTTGTAGTACTACGCCGCTCGGGAGGTTCACCAAGAAGACAAGGAGGTATTTTCATAGGCGGAAGCCCTGACAGACCTCAGCAGAGGGAATCACTGGCATGGCCAATGCCATACTCATCAACTTGTGGAACCCTGAGCATCTGAGCTCAGGTGTTTTTATTCATTCAGAACTCCTCAGGTGCAGATCATAAGCAATCAAACATTCCCCACAGAAATCCAACACTTGCAGACAATACAAAGTGCCAAGGCCTTTGCATTCCTTTTTCCAACAGCACACAAAAACAATTATTTTAAACATAACTAAAAATAAACTTGCACAACAGCCTCCCTTCTCACATTCCAGAAAAAATTCCCCATCTTTGCCATTCCAGCTCCTTGACTTAAGCCTCTTCTTGTATCATCAAAGAAAGCAATGATGCATCAAATCCTTCTCTGAGTCATACAGACCTTCCTTTCTCCCTCTTCCTCTTTAAAAAACTCCCATGGTTCAACTGGACTCACTCCCATATCCATGATAAGTTCCTGCACTTACCATCAGACACTAAGCGACCTTGGTCCCTTCTTTAAACTTGACTCTCCCTTGCCATGTCAACATTGGGGCTTGGGACATGGGTACTTTTAGGAAACCATTATTCCTTCTTGCTGTAAAGCTATCGCAAAATGCCATGTAAGAGATGAGAGAGACCCAAAGAGAGATGGTGGTGGAAGAAAACAGAAAGGGAGGAAAATCTTAGAGAGTGGTCTTTGGGTACATAGATGAAAGAATAGAGGGATTTGTTAAGTGTGCTTGGAGGACACAGGACATAAAAAGAAATGGGAAATCTTCATTGATCAAGTTTGAAAAACTTAGTAAAAATGATTCCACTAGCCCTTTGAGCTCAGTTTCTCATATGTGACTGTCAAGTTCTTGCAGTGCACTTGATCTCAACCAAAGAGCCAGGAAGCAATCATAAAGTTCTTTTAGAGCATTAAGGGTGAGCTGTGCCGAGGCTTGTTGGAAATGTGAACTGAAGTGCAGGAAAGCAGTAATTCTGATAACTGGGATGTAAGCATTGCCAGGTAATTTGAAGTCTCACCAGAGCCCATTGTTGTAAGTTACCCACACAGTAAAGAAGGACACACACAGCATCAAACTCAGTATCTGCCAGCTCTTGTGGATGCTACTTGAGGTTTAACAAGAGAACGACAGCCTCTTTCTGTGCCTTCAAAGCCAGCAATAATTCCTCAAGTCTTCTCATAGAGTCACATAGATCTTCTCTTCTGTGCTCCACTTCCTTTTTAAAAGATTCTGGTGGTTCAAGTGGACCCACTCCCATAATTAGCTTACCTCAGTGGGAAAACAAAACAAAACAACAAAAACCAAAACAAACAAACAACAACAAAACCAACAACACAGATTTAATTGACCCAATTAGGGCAATAAGAAGCACAAAGACTCAAGTGTAACCACAAAATCCTAAGGAGAGGCATGCCCAGAACTAAGAGACTTGTTGGTTAAAAAAAAAAAGTCAAAGACACCAGGAAAAGTTGTGCCCTATGCAGGAAAGGTCTGGGGCATGGTGAAGTCCATGACTTCCTGGTGCCACACTCTAGAAGGCAAATGTGTGAATGTTTGAGTCCTTCCCAATATCGGTGGTCGCTAATCATCAGAACAGCATTAGCAAGAGGTGGCAATTGCAGGTCATGAGCCCTCCTGTCTTTTAGAGGAAATTTAAAGCCTTTCTATAAGAACCTTCACCGAGCATTCTACCCCATTTGACTTTATATCCCTCTGTCCTAAATGAACACGGATGTTTATCCTTTCTGGAGAAGTAAGCATTCAAGGTGCCAAACTATAAGCAGAGAGTAGCCCTTACTACAGTGAACCTGGAAATGCCCTGATTTTGAACTCCCCAGTCTCTAGAACTGTGAGAAAATGAATTCTTTTTCCTTATAAATTGCTGAGTCAAGCAATTGGCTATAGCAGCATGACGTGGACTAAGCCTTCATCTTCTCTCTCATATGAACACTTATACAAATACATTATCCTGGATGCTAGGTTTCTGTTTATGACGTGAGACATCTCTTCATTGTGTGAGAGTCTTAAATATAGGTATCTTTTAAAGGCATGGTTGAATTCACTGCCAAAAACATGTGTGCAGTGGGACAAATTAGGTGGGATGATAATGTTAATACATCCAGAAAAAAAAAAAAAGGTCATTTAAAAGACAAAATCCAGAGGCAATTCAGAAATCTGTTAATTCACAACAATGTAAACAGTACACAGTACAAACTATGAGTAGTAAAACAGCCACAAGGAAACCTTAGGCTCCACGTGCATGGCTGAGAGTGGCCAGGTTGACCAGGGGAACAGTCAAAGCATCAAACCCTCATCCATTTTCTTCTATTGTGGAACCGTAACAATCCAAACTGAGCTTCATGGCTGTGGCTGTGGTGACATATGAGCAGAGATGTCTGGCATGAAAAGAGGTGAACAATAAACGTGAAGCAAACGAGCAAAAATATATCAAAAATGACTAAAATGATGTGTTTTCATTGTTAAGAGATGTAGTGAAATTCGCATCTGGTGAATTCTAGTCCAGCATTTCCATGATATATCTTTTATAATTTTCCTTCTAATTATAATGAAAATCATTTTTCAATGTAATTTTGCAATAAAAATGTTTCTTTATTTCTCATTACATAAGAACATGATCTCGTACAGTTGTGGAGCAGGCTTACAATGTGCACTCTGTATCTTCTCTTTCTTACCATTTAATCTCTTCATAGTCTACAGATGTCAAGAGGTTCAGATTAAGCTTGTTAAAGATCTGCTTCACTCGAACTCACTGATGATTATTTATTTAGCAGTTTTATGTAACCCTGTCATTGCTAAGCACTCTATTAATTTGCCGAGGGACAAATCAACACTAGTTATTTTTCTACCGGCTATTAGACTCGGTGCTGCTGTTTGCTACAAACCACTTGCCAGTTAATTATAAATTATGGGTCCTCTTTGCCTATATTAATTGATATCTCCTCTGCCATTGTAATACTAGACAAATAAATTGAAGGCAAGATTTATTAAGCAGTGTATGCCTTGTGTCTCTTGATTAGTATTCTTTACTTTTTTAACATTTATACTTGTTTATACAGATTTGACAGAGCAATGCATTAGAGAAATGATCTTTAGGGTGTTTTGTGGTTAAAGAAAAAAATAAAAAAAGAGAAAAGCACGGAGAGAAATAGAAAAATTTAATAGACTCACAATTCATTGCAAGCAGCTCCTAAAATGCCTCTGACTCTTCTGCTAAGAAGTGGTGGTGACAGACTCCTAATTATGCAAAAGCTGGTGTGCAAGTGGCTTTAAAGTCTACGTGTCCTATCGTTATAAGATAAACTGATATGAATGTCACCTCGGATCTATTGCGCTCTGCACATGCAACATCCTTTGTTGTATATTTTCATCCTGTTACACGTGCTTCTGCATACAGAACCCTTTTATCTTCTCAGCTTTCATCTTGTTTAAATTACGACTTGTTAAGCTGGTTATGTACAGGTTTAAAACATTATGACAAAGATAAACCACAACTATGTTTAATTTTCAGAAGCATGAATTCTAGATGGCACTAGCACAGAACTCTTCCAGTTAAGACCATGAAGGAACTCAAGTCAGAATTTAGGTGACATAAGGGGGGGGGGGCAAAGTTTTAATTTGTGTGCTGCTTGGACACCATCAAGCACTGAAGAACTTTAAACTTAATGGGAAGCTTTACCCCATCTGGCCCTTCTATTATATTCTGATTTCAAAGGGTACCAGACCTAGATATCCACAAAAAGATCTGGGTCTCTGAAATCCTAGCTTTGTACATAATTTTTCACTTAATTGATGGTTTTGACCCATCTTACTTTTGTGGCATGCTGGATTTCTATTGGTTCCCCAACCAACAAGCCAATGGACAGAACATTTGCTAGGGTGAGTGGGCTGTTTGTCCATTAGTTCTCCAAGGAAAGAGGAGTTACATTGGCCAAGCAGATCTAATCCTATTTCAGCTCACACACAATTACATCTGATTTCCAGCATATCCATGTTTGAAGATCTGAAGAATTGTCCAACTAGAATGTAAGAAGATGAGTAAAATCAGCTAGTACATCCATAAATTGTGCACTCTGCTAATGTGTTGTGACCCCTGAGCCACATTATAATAAGATTTGAAGAATTCTATATGCAGTATGTTATCTTTCTGTTGGTTGGTTCTGGACACAGCTCCCAATGGATATCATGAGTGACAAAATTGTCAGGTTTCATTCAATGACTCAGAAAACATGTTATCAGTCATCACTAGCAAAATTGTTATTTTGTCTTAAGATCCTTCAGGTTTCTCTTCCTACCCCATCCCAGATGACTGCTCAAAATCTCGTTCCCTCTGTGTTAAGCAGGATCAGAGTAAGGCTAATTCCAGATAACAGTTACAATTAGAAACACCCTGTGATTGGAGGTGGAATGAACTTGACAAAAAAAAATCTCTCAAATATTATTTTTGGATCATTCATATTTTACATTAGTTTTGTCAATTACAAGTCAATCAATTGTTCAACTGCTCTGTGCTTTTTAAAAATGTCTGATATTACTTTATAACAACTCTTTGATCTTTTTAAAGCTAGGACAATTTGCTCCCCAGGGAACGTTTAGCAAAGTCAGGGGATACTGTCACTACAAATGGTAGAGGAGGGCAAGGGCTGCTACTGACCTCTAGTGAGTAGCAGACAGTAATAAAGCTAAGTGTCCTACAATGTACGAGAGAGTCCCCCCAAAACAAAGAACCACTAGTGCTAAATGTTGATGGTGCTGAAGCAGAGGAACCTTGATCAACTCCCTCAAAATAGAACTAACTTTCCTACTTAGTGGGCATCAGGGAACAGGACGAGACTTGAAGAAAGAAAGTTCAGAAACACGGTTATGACTCTAGTGTGCAGGTCTGGGTAGGAAACTCCTGGAGTTTTTATGAATGTGCTAATGATGCTAGGGGTCAACATCAGGTGTTCAGATCCTGTGAGGTTTAAAATGTACATACTTGGAAACCTTCGTGAGTTTTCTACAAGATTTGCTTTCTATAAAGTTTCATAAGATTCTCTTATGAAAATATTATCACGATGTATTTATGGCAAGTAATTCAGTTCTGACCTGGCCAGCATGGCTGTGGTCCAAGCTAGAAACACGAGTTATGTGGTTCATTGAGAAAGTGGGACACCAACAGCACAATTGATAAAGGACATGAGTGGGGTTTAGTGCATCTGAAAAAGTACTATATTAACCTGAGCTATGGGTCTTTTAGCAATTGTTTACCAATATCCAGTTGTTCCTCAACAACTCTTCGATATAACAGTTTCCCCCAATCTCTATCACAATATGCTTAAGGATGTTAACATATATTTATGAATAATAACAGACATGTTATGCTGAGGAGACAACTCAGATAGTAAAGCACTTGCCTTGTAAAGACAAGAACGTGAGTTCCATCCCAAAAACCACAGGGGAAAATAAAGCCAGAGGTAGTTATTAGTACTTGGCACTTAATCCGAATGCTGGGGTGTCAGGGGCAGATTCCAAGCTAGTGAGTTCCATGCCAGTAAGAAACTTAGCCAAGAAAGAAAAAGAGATTGTCCTCTGACTTCCATACATGCACACGCATATCACTCACAATCACATAATTCCCATTGAGAATTATAAATTCACATATTTAATGTTGAATATGATTTCTCATTTAAATGTAATGTAATTAAATGTAGTATCATCTAATGGCCTAGTCTTTTTAAATATGGACTTTTCAACCTCTCCCTGTAATCCCATTTTGCAGATGAGATCTGCAAAGACAAAGACCTCTAAGACATACTAATGTAATTCTCAATGAAATGTATACATTCCCCATAAAATTTATATAAGAAGACCACTAGTAACCTTCCTAAAGTTAGCCATGTTGTCTTTTTCTTTCTATCTCTAGTGCCCAGAACAAATCAAGAGTTTACCACCTATTTATGCTTGCTATGATGACACTCCATGACTAAGGTAATTCTTATTAAGGAAGGCATTTATTTGGGGGGTTACAGTTCTAGAGGGTTAGTCTATGATCATCACGGCGGGAAGCAGACAGGCATAGCACTGGAGCAGTGGCTGAGAGTTTTACAACCTGACTCGCATATAGCACACAGAGAGACAGAGACCCTGGGGTTGCTGTGTGCTTTTGAAACCTAAAAGCCCATTCCCAGTGACATCTTCCAACAAGGCCACACCCTAATCCTTCTCAAACAGTTCCATTAACTAGGGACCAAATATTCAAACATATTAGCCTATGGGGGCCATTTTCATTCAAACAGATACTCCATCTCAAATGAAAAATCTTCAAATCCCTGTACAACTAAGCCAGATGATATACATCTGCCCTATAATATTTGGCTCATCCTCCTAATACTTACATTTGTGTTTCCTGGTAAGCCCCTGTGTATATTCCTGAAATATTTCCTTGTTGGTGTTTATTAGCAGTGAGATCAAACTGGAAAGGGACCGTGATCTCATTTTAGATGAGCAGGGGATTCTCTACACATTAATAAAATAGTCATTACTACCACATTCTGCAACAGAATTTTTAAAACGCGGTCATTATTTTATCTCTCAATGAGTTTTGTAATGTGGCATCTTTGTGTTCCATACTAATACAAACTAATGCCAGAATGTGAGTGACACATAAGCAGCTGCTGACTGAAGTTGAAGGAGCTCAGGTATGTTTGCGCCTTTGCATTATGGAGGGACAAATCCTATTCCCTCTCTCCTTTGCTCTCCTTACATTTTCATGGTATACAATATGTCCATTCAATTGAAAAACCACAGATTGTGCCATAGTGGACAGAACTGCTTCCTGAGGGTCTCTGAAATGACGGGTATCAAGCAGGTATCCTGCAGTCAAGGAGGGTCCAAACAAACTCCTCTCCTGTATATGAACTTAAAATATGACTATGATAGAATAGTCAAGTTGCAAGAGCTGCTTATCAACTGAACAAATATTAATATGAATCTGATGCCTGGCATACAGCATAATCTAACTATTGCCCCAAACAGGAGGAAATATTATCTCCATCTTACGGGTATAGAAGCTAAAGAGCAAGAGAGTAAATATCTCCCTATACTAGATCACAAAAGAATGAAAGAGCAGGTATAGTAAGGAGCAGAATCTGCATTTACTTCGAGGTAAATATACTATGAAGTTCATTATTACATGAAAAACCAGTCCACTTTAGAAGCCATTGTGCGTCTGAGGAGCTTTAGAGTTTGATTGCAGAATTTTCTGAAAGGGGGTTGTTTGGGATGTAATTAACATGACAAACAAGGGAAAGACACAAGTTTAGCAAAAAGCTCACTTTGAGTGGATAAATTTCTCTTTTTCTTTTTCTAAGCGAGAAGGCTGGATGAAAGCACATAGAATAACTGCTGACGAGTGGAGCTCTTGAGCTAAGGACTTGTGCTGTGAAAATTCTACTTTGTCTAGCAAACACTGTCAAACAGAAACCTTGAAAGAGGAGCATTTATTTTTCTCCTTTTCTTACACATCCTCCGTTCTGACCTCAGGGGTTCCCAGACAATGTCCCAGGTCACAGGTGGAAGGAGGGAGAAGAGCTTGGGCTGTGGGCTCACTCTACGGAGAGCAGTGGCTCCATCTGGAAGCAAGAGGAACAAGGCACCTTTGGGTGGCCCGTTCCCAAGGGAAACCTGCATCCTTTGCTCCCCAGTCTTTTCCAGACTCACTGTCTCTCCTGACAACAAAGCCACAGAAAGCTTGACTATATCGAATCGTCCATTTTTCAACGAACGCCACATCCAAAGGCACACAAATGCAATGACTACTATTATGGGATTTGGAAGAGCACACTCATTCTAGTTTCTCCAAGAAGGTGATGGTCTAGTGTTTGAGACCATGAGCTGTATGGTTAAAATAGAACATTCTCCATGTAGTAACTCTGCAACCTACTGCCTTATAGACGATGTTCTTCTCCTAAATCAATGAAATTCTTTGGGATTTGTTGTCTGCATGCTGTTGTTGTGTTGTTTTGTTTGAGATAGGGTCTCACTATGTAACCCCAGGCTGGCTTCAGCCTCCTCCTGAGGCATTGCTTACAAAAGCCAGACAATAAATGGAGTTCATATTTCTTGCGATTTGAGGGGATTAAGTGAGAGAACATAGGAACACACTACTTGTCATACACTGAATGGCGAAAATGATGTGAATTTTATTACTATGTTAAAAATGTGAATTTTAAGATCCTCTAGAAACCAGTGCCAAGACAGGACTCAATGTACAAGGAATTTAGAGGAATATTTGCCTCTGAAAAGAATAAGGAAGAAGGCACTCCTCAGAGGGAGAGAAGGAAGATTAGATGAATGTTAGTTTATTTATTTCAGTGTGTGTGTGTTTGTGTGTGTGTGTGTGTGTGTGTGTGTGTGTGTGTGTGTTTCTCTACTTCTTCCATCTGCCTGCTCCTCCCTGAGACTGGATCTTACTATCTTAGCTCAAGCTAGACCCAAACTCACAATCTTTCTGCCTCAGCTCCTGAGTGCAAGGATTGCAGCCATGAGCCACCAAGCTCAGCAGCGAGGCTGTGTGTTCCAGAGTTTCCGTAACCTCCCAAAACAATGCCACCACCTAGGAATGAAGTGCCCAAAACAGGGGCCTGCGGGCACATTTTACATCCAAACCACAGAACTGCTTTAGTCAACTCTTGCATGATTTTCACTGTTGTAGTCTTGTTCCCATGTAAGCATTTGACAAGATCAGTGAACTCCTTTTACACAGTGTGCATATGCCAATAAACAGAAGGGGTAGAGTTCTAGAGAGTTTGGGACCCTCTAATGTCTATCAATACCAGCAGATGCAAGGCTCTCCAGCATGTCACCAGTGTTCAATTTATACAGCTACTGGACTACAGGATTGTCAACTAGCCGACAGCTCTCGGACTATATACATCTATGTTATGAAGGTGACCAAATGGTTAAACCTATGAGGATGGTTTACTTCTGTCATTCACACTTTCAGTGTGACACATGAAAGCGTCACTAACCAAGCTAGGCTTATTGGAGGCACATATTTAAATAACAGTTATACGAGGGCACAAAGCTTGATTTTATTCTGTCTTTTTCCACTGATGATGTGTCTACATTCAGGGTTGAAGTAAGAATGCTTACGTAAATTTCATGTGCATCTTAAGAATCTTCCATTTAGTCTTTGTTTTCATTTTTAAACTTGATATTATGGTATAAGTATAGGTCCAGGCCTATAAATGCACATTACCCTATACTTAGTTTTCTTTTCCTTAGTCAATGTTTGTTTAATCACTTTTCTCAGGATATGAACCTGTTCCCTCTTGTTTGCCCGAAGCTCATTAATGTTACAACTTCACCAAGACATACAAAAGTGGAAAGGGACACATGTAAACTTGGTCACCACATTGAATTCTCTCTCAGGAAGATGTTTTGTGACATACCACATTCACCCCACACCTGGTGTTAGCCTCACAGGCTACCTGTGCATGATGGAGCAAATCTGTTGTATGACAGGAAAGGAACTCTTTTTTCTTCTTCGTAGTGAATACCTCCAATTGCTCAGTCTCCAAAGTGCTTGCCCAGCCTTGCAGCCACCGCTCCCCATTTTCTTTCCTTTGGAGGTTAGTGCCAACACTTCAACCTGGTGTTTTTTTCATGAGTTTAAAGAACATGGCAAGTGACAGAGGTCTGGAAGAATATATTTCTTCCAAAGCTGGTGACCAATTAGTTGCTTGCCACTGACTGTCATTTCCGAGCTATGAGGGCTGCGTTCTTGTAGCCTGGTGATAGACACACTGTTTATTTTCCACTTTACAGCCTTTGCCAATACTCGGAGTCCCACACCGCTGCCTTTCATGCCGCTCTTCTGGATAGCTTGTGACAGGGGACAAGATAAAAGGTATGTGAGAGTGCAAACTGGCAGCTGTGGGCAAACTTATCTGGGGTGTACAGCAAAGAGAATGCCTATTTTAGTACCTCACCTTTTATTTTAATGCTTCCAAATGAAACCACGGAAAACACCAAGTCCACGGGGTTAATGCTCAGACATAAGCACTGCTAAAGACTTTCTGAGGGTTATTAAGCTGTTGACAAGATGAAAATCAGACACATTCACTACTAGGTCCGGAATTGTCTTTCATCTAGGAGCAAGCACCCCCCCCTTTATGATTCATCATATTTATTTTTTGTCTCCTCAAGCAACATCTTTTATTAGTTGCACACTCACTGCAGAAATTTAATTTCTGCCAGAGAACAACAAAGCCGTTGATTATTATTATTGAGAATCTGGTACAACATCGAGTGAAATAAAATCTATAAGGCATTAAAATGACAGATTAGGCAAGAGCTGTGTTCATTTACAAGTGTTAGAACATCATGCTAATGCCTCGCAAGCACAACATAAAATGAAAATCAACTCTTTCATGCTGCCTTAGGAAGGAATGCCGTGAAGCTCCCAGGAACGTGAGCCAGAGCTGAGAAAAAGGCAGCGTCCCTTTGTAGCTTACTTGTAGGTTCATCCTTGACAAACACAAATAAAAACAGCCCTCTCATTTGCACAGCCAGAAGCTCTGATCCTTTGGTCATCCCAAACTAAACACTGCTAATCCTGGTAAGATTTCCGTTTTCATGGGCACCTTCTTGTTTTTTAATGGAGGGTAACTCTGTGCTCATCAAGCAAATTCAGTTCTTCATGGCCCAGCTTAGAAACCCCAGAGAGAGTAGGGAACAGGGCCCTGGATAAGTGAGTCAGATTTATTATTCGTAAATAACACTTTCCCCCATAAGTTATGCAAACCCAATTACTTGGAGCTGACTGAAACCCCTTCCCCTCATTTGATTTGTGCTTTTATGTCACGTGTTGCAGCTAAAGACAAATAAGAACAGGCAAATTATGAGAATGCTAGAGACCATTGGGCTAAAACTTGTGAACACAAGGAAACACAATCAGATCTGTCACTATGTCTCAAGAAATCTCCAAGACAACCATATCTAAAACTTGAGACAGACAAATGAGCTCTGATCACAGGAACGCAAGCCTTCCAAAAAGGATGGCATGAGCTTCATGTCTTTTCCCATCCTGAAGGGGAAGTGTGTAAAACAGTTCACAGAAAATTCTGTTAGCTCTCTCAAGTACTTACACAAGGGAAGTATATGTAGATCAACTTAGTTTCTGACATTATTAATAAAATATGATGCTCATATATTTTCTATATAAATATAAAAGTTTAAAAAAAGCTTATAAAATAGACATACATACTTTACTATAATACTATCAATTAGATGTATGATTCTCCCAAGGTCATGCAAATACATAAGTGAAATTTATGATCAACTGTTCAGAGATAACCTCAGAATCCTTCATTATTTAATTCTTAGAAGGCAGCTTCAGGTGTCAAGGGCATCCATTCTTCAAACCAGTGGTGGGTAATCTCAAAGAGTTTGACTTCTTGTGTCTGCTGTGGTTGGTGATTAAATGATAAGGATTGTTGAAGAGAACCTGTTAAATGGCTGTCCTTAACACAAAGGATGACAGAGTGAACCACAAAAGAAGATAGGCAGGTAAGCTTTCACCATGGAGATGCCAGGCACCATTTGCTTCCCACATACACCACGGAGGATGCATCCAGAAGGCACATTAAGTGTGAGTGTCACACAAATCTTAGAGCGCATAGAAAAATTTCACTAATTCTCTGTTCAAGAAAGCGCATTTTAATATAAGGTCAATGGGCATGGAAACTTTCCTTGCTATGGATTATTAAAAGTACAGAAAGATACTCATGGAAAATTTCGTGATATTTGTTGTCAATAGCACATCCCTGGTGGCACCAGGGGCATCATACGGTAACTGAAGTGGGGAAGTGTTGGCTGGGAAGGATGATAGGCTAGGGACCTATCTTTCAGTCCTAGCTATACCATCCTGGATAATTCTCTTTCATCCCTAAAGACCATTGTTTTGGGAAGAAGGGACTTCTAAAGAGGAGTTACTCTAAGATACCTCATTGGTACTCTGAAACCTAACTGAAATCACACAATATAGGAAAAAGTAGAGGGAAAAACTTACGGTAGAAATCCCATCAAACAAACAACCATCATTCCTGGTTGGCCTTGTACCAAAACTTCTCCCCTTACTAGACTGTCACTTCTTAAAGCATCACTCATTAAGACGGATGGAATGATACTTCCTGAACCTATGCGTAAGTATTCTTGGAATTATGGATGCAGTGCATTCTGTGTGGTGAAGCAGAGACAGAATGGGCAGAGATTCACTGACTCATAAATCTCAGAGCCTATATACAAGTTTGGGGATTTTGAAAATGTAAGAACACTGTTGTGGGAGATAGGCACATTATTCCAGGCATATGGCAGCACCTAAAGCTGAAGAGAAATTCACCCACTGAGGTAAGAAGAAAAAAAAACAAAATCATGAATTCAAGTTCTGGCATTCTCCCCGCTGTCTGGCTGCTAATTTTTTGAACTTCACCCAGCCTGTGTGTCCAACAGACCACATGGTGATTGCTAAATTGCTCAATGACCACAAGCTACAATCATGGGGAAATATTCATGAAAATTAACATCCCATTTAATACTTACTACATTTCCAGCCAATACTTTGTGTACCAGAAAAGTCCTCGAACTGGCTCCAAAACTTTTCAATTCCTGACAAATGCACTGGCCTCTCTCCAGGGAGCTGGGCAGCAATCTGTGCTCTATTCGAGAGTATGGTGGGGGCACTAGTGCTGGTGGAGTAGGGGGAGGGGGACCCAAGAGTTCTTTGCAAGATGATCTAAATACCAGTGATCTTGGGACTTCCCCAACTACCAAGGTCTCGCCCTTAACCTTGGCGGAAGCAGGATCTTAACTGCCTTAGGTCTTATGTAATCAGAGCTGGAGCTTGACAATTAGTGACAAAAATTTGATACATTTTGTTAAGTAGGAGAAAATCACCTTTGCTTTTAAAATATGATGGCATCTTTGGGATGTAATTCTCAATTATAAACCCTTTAAGGTTCCCTTAATAATAGATCAAATGATACCCATTAGATGAGTCTTGTCTTCTTAGGCGTTTGCCATGTCAGTAACTTAAACAAAACGTCATTAAACCATCACGTTGGTGTTACTCATGCTTGAAAGTTCAGCCTCTACATCCTACCTGTGTCCGCCTTCTCCTCCTGAAAACTTGTTTTCCTTCACTATCCTAAGAAGGCATAGTTGTTTCTAGTCTTTAAACATTTTCAAAATTCATTTCTATACATATCCCACCACAAAACAAGGATTTTTCCAGGAACGCAGGACACACTCAAGTATCTGTTTGACTCAGGCTTGATTTTCTTTAGGCCATGTTATTTGGGGGTTTGCAGAAATGATGACCTGTGATAACAAAACTTTAAAGTACAGGGCTATGTCTTGAGCTCTCCGGAGTCTCCCTTAGGCCCAGCTAGGGGTTTGTGCACACAGTGCCTTCATCCCACCTGTGCTGTTCTTGACAGTAGACTCCTCTTCATGGGACCACAGTGTCTGTACTTGGAAACAGACCTATTCAATGTCCACTGTGGACCAGGATAAAAAACAATCCAGCATGACATAACTGAAAGAAGACTCAACCAAAAGCAGAAGAACTTTGCCTCCTGCCTCTGCAATTAGCAATGTGACTGAGACATGCAAAGTCACAACTTCCTTGTTTGCTGTCACTAGATACTGAAGAATTTACGTTAGATAATTTTCAAGGTCCATTTCATTACTAAATCTTGAGCTGAATCTTTCACAGTCTGAAAGAAAAACCATCCTTAGAATGTCAGATCATAGGTCACTGTACCCCACAAGGCCACTGACCCAGATGATACTCTGTGTCCCTCTGGTAATGGTATTGGAGCCCTACAACAAAGGATCTCCAAACACATGGATGACTGAATATCCAACATCAACCTTTTCCCCCCTCCTTTTTGTTATTATTGCTGTTGCTTAGACAGCTCTATGGACACTGTCGAGTGTATCTTCCTCTCTTTCTGATCCTCATAGTTCCTTTTCTAAAGATGTTTGTGAGATTAGGGCTCTCTGAGAGGTCTCTACATAGATACTTGGGAGCCTATAAGCAGCTTGCTTTTAAGAATAACATGGATCCCCATACCGGACCCATGACTCTCCATGCTTCCTGGCAGCAGAGCACCATTTTTAAAGGATATACCTAAGCAAATCATGCTGTTTAGGTAAAGCATGCCTGCAGCATGCTGGGCCCATAAGATAAGCAGCAAAGACAGTTCTGAGGCAAGCTCCAAACACCATCTGTCAGCAGCACTGTAATATCAGCTATAAAACCCCACAGTCTCCTTATACTTTATTCCAATGCTTGATTTGATCTGATTTACTTTACAAAAAAACAAACAAACAAACAAACAAACAAACAAACCAATGACTCATTTGGTGATCTCCAAATGAGATCAGCCTAGAATATGCTGTAAGAAATTTCCAGAAAAAAACTCAAAGGAGGGGCAGGGATAAGAATAAGTAGTGATTGTTGTTATACGGTGTTTAGATGAAATCAAACGATAAAGTAAATATGAGAGACCTTCCCACTAATGTAAATAAAGGAAAGACAAGTGGTTTTCCAACCAACGAAACTGCTTGACTCCTTGCACCTCCCTTTAATTTGTTTCAAAGGGTTTTAGATAAACGTAGATTTGCATACTAATGAGGTGGATAAGCTTGTTTATTTTTTCACATAAAGATTAAATCTTGTCTAAGTGTTTGATACTGTAAACCATAGTGTATCGACAACCTTTTTCAGGGTTCATTGGCAGTTTGAGTTTATAACTATCAAAGGTGAAAATTCTGTTTCACTTAAGTATGTAGTACATACTGGCAGAATTATGTTTAGGGCCATTTCAGAGATTGCTGGAAATTCTGTCCAAGTCCCAAGTCAAACTTTATTTAATGAATATATGTGTGTGTGTGTGTGTGTGTGTGTGTGTGTGTGCGCGCGTGAAATTCAAGTCAGCAATTCAAACAGCAAATTGTAAAATCAAACAGTAACAAATACAATCCAAATACTAATTAATAATGACACGATGAGGAAATGATAGTAAGGAAATATGAAAAGTCTTTGCTTTCCTTAATTAAAAATTATGTTTCTATAAGAGTAGAAAATTTTGTTCTATGAAACAGTGCAGTTCACAGCACACAGCAGTCTGCACAAGTCTCAGATCTCCTGCAGTCTGCTGGGCCTGAGTAGCATGGCATGTACAGTGCAGGGTACTGCTGTGTGCTCAGAACCAGGGCTGCAGTCCAGTGCAACATGGGTGATTGCTGCAAGAAACACCCGGATCATCAAGTGTTTCATTTTGAATATTTGGTTGTTGTGTGCCTAGAAACCTTATACTGTTGCCAAATATTTTATAGTGCGCCCACCCCCCCAATTCAGTTACATGACCCCATATGAGGTCATGCCCCACAGTTGACAAATCTTGAGTTTAAGACATTGAATGTGCCATATTTACATGTGAATTACACCAGTCATGTCTAGTTTTGAAAGAAATGCCACAGGCTCGTGTCAATGTGACATTTGTCTCACATGATAGGTGACAGCAGAAAAAAAAAATTTTTTTTAAAAAAAGCAGAGGTTCATCACTGTAATCAAAGATGAGTTCACTGGAGGAGATAATGACATTAAGGCTCCTCACACTTGGTTCCTGCTCAGGAAAATATTAATTGTAAATCTTTTCAATTGACGATGCAAGAACGCTGGAAGGGCTGGAAGAGCTAGTGTTGACTGGACCAGGGTGGGAGGTGGAGGAGGAGAAAGGCTCTCACACACTGCAGTTCCCTATATCAGGCACCCTGATGGTAGGCGTCAGGATATGTGGGGGACAAGGGCAGAGATTTTAGAAGGCCTCAAGTCCTTGACAGTGGGGGAGAAAAAGAATGAAATGATCCCAAACAAACCTGAGGCAGATACACAGTAGAGCTTGGATTAATTATTTTGCATTATTGGTGGCTTGGTGGGTGGGTCAGCTTCATTTACGGTGCTGGGAGAGTGTGGCAGAAGCTCACAGGACCCAGAAGCAGGGAAGAAGGCAGGAGATGAGTGGAAATAAGACACCAAAGGACACCGAACTACTTCCTGTCGTTAGGTCCCACCTTGCCAGGTTTCTAGAATACCTAGCCAGTAGTTGGAATCTAAGCACTCCATCATGAGCGTTTGAGGAACAGTTCAGATTCAGACCACAGCAGAGAGAGTTGAATCACCCTCTGGAAAGTGCTCCTTTCTCTGGAATACTGGTTCTCTTCAGAACTCTGCCCTGACAGAGCCATAGAGGGCAGTGGCCACACACTTCAGGTGAAAATATGGTTTGAAGGCTAGTTCTGTCACTTGCCGTTCATAAGTGGGCATTCAGGGAACACTCTGTACCTGCTTGCCAATATGCACAATGGAGAGAGTATTCCCCATAGCACAATGCCCAGTGATTTCTGCCACAGTACTAGTGCTTAGTTGGTGAGTTCTGAGACACCACTGCAAACCTGCCTAGAACAGCAGCTGCTGTACAGATGTTTCAAATAAGATTATAAAACCTTGGTCTTCAGTCAGCAAAGGCAGCTACCCATCCAAAACCATTTGCTAGATCTCATCTCCAGGACTGCAGTGAGACAGAGCCCCCTCTGTGCAGCAGCGAGATTTTGTTTCTCTTTGCTCTAGATTTCATTTAAAGCCTTTTATAATTCTAGCAAAAGCTACTAGTTCCTTCATCCCTTAAAACATACAAAATGACTAAGACTGGGGCAACGGCTCTGCAGACAATACCTTCAGCTGAAGCACAAGGACCTGAGTTCAGATCCCTCACCCCACAAAAGGACAGGGCTGATGGCACCTGCCTGTAACCTCAGTGAAGGAGGGGTGGAGGCAGGCAGACCTCAGCAGGTGCTGGTTGGCCAGCCTAACTGACATAGTGAGCTTCTGGTTCCATTGAAGACCCTGTCTCAAAAACTAAAGATGGGGCTGGTGAGACGGCAAGTACGGTAAAGGCCCTGCTGGCAAACCTGACATACTGGGTTCTATCCCGGAGACACACCTAATGAAAGGAGAGAAATCCCTCTAACAAGTTGTCCTCTGGCCTCTATACATACACTGTGGTGCATGGGGGCACACATACACGCACACACACACACACACACACACATACAAAATATTCATTTTTCCTCATATAACATTCAAAAGGGAAATACATTAGGGGGACACAATTGAAATTAAAATTTCAGATGGCAGTGTAGGAGAGTTTTTTTTTTTTTCAAAAAAAAAAAGAAAAAAAGCCCACATCATCTTATTTTAGTTATTTCTTGAGAAAATTAATGATCTGAACTAGTGGAAATGTTAGCACTGTTTTTTTGACACTTTCCTATACATACTCAGTCTATGTGCTGTCAAAGCTGGATATTCTAAGAACACGCGGTGAGAAAACATGCAAGGAATGTGTCTGCTGGAGGGAAGCATGCCCTCAGTGTGATGGCCACACTGCAGAGGATGAACTTCGTGACTCAAGCAGTCTCTGAATAGACGGAGTCTGAGGTGGCAAGGGTCACACCTGCCACTGTTAGGGCAAGCCGGGGGGTGGGGGGGTGGGGGGGTGGTCAATTCGTGCCCTTGGGCTAGCCCCTTGAGACAAGGTGATGCTCGGGAAGGAAGAATCCCTGCTGATAGGTGGTGGGGAGGAGGCTGGGGAGGCTGTTCCTGGGAAGACATCCCCCTTCCCCTATACGTGACTGCTAGCACTTCGTGTGCATTCCTAGGTTTTATATTTCTTAAATCCTTTCACCACTTGCAATACTATCAATGATGTCTCCACCTGGTCCCTAGCTAGGAGGACCAGAAGTGGAGAAAGACCAAGTGTCTGACCTCATCTCCCTTGGCTTGCCCTGCTCCTAAGTCATTCTTCCCAGTGTGGCCATGTAGCTTAGTGGAGTCATTGCACAAAGTCCAAGGTTGTAAGGAGGATGAAGGATGTATCTTGGCCTTAGACACAGGAACCAGACACACCAGGCTTCTGTGGGGCTCTGAAGCTTGAGTGAGGTCCCCACAGTACAGAAGCAAAGTCTGGCACTTACACCCACCCACTCACACACACACACACACACACACACACACACACACACACATACACACTGTAAAGTCACACATATGTAATGGGTTAATGGCAACTGTTGTTTTGGGTATCATTAGAGCACTGTTACATTTTACCTGACTGATGGTACTCAATGTTTGTCTATGATTTTGGAAGTCATTTATCATTTTAAAGTATAATAAGTTTAATCAGGAGACTTTCTAAGCATAACATGGTTCAGAGACTGTCAAACACCATTACTGTACCAATGTGTTCATTATCTCCACATGACATGCAGTGGATTAGGTTAGACCATATGAAATCACCACTTTTCTCGAGCTCATATGGTCAAATATCGGCAGTTTCATGTGGTTCATTTAATAGGCATTCATGCTTTTCTGCTCCCCTAGAAGGTAAATGCTATCAGAGCATCTGTAATGTTCTCTGCTGCACCCCTGGAGCTGGGAACAGGGTACGACTTAGGGAAAGCGCTCAAAACTATTTACTGAGCAAATGAATGAGTGAATTCTGATGATAACAACTGAATCTACTGTGGCCCAAGTATAGTTCTCGGAATATCTGTGAGGGAGATTTTCAGTTCTCCTGGGAGAAAAATTAGCAGCTATGAACCAACAAGTGGCCAAATGCTGAAGTGGGATGACATAGGATGCAGTAAGGGTGAAAAGTAAGTGGGCATCCTGGCTCTGATTGACAGGCGGGAGAGGAAGAGGGCTACGGTGTAATGACAGCAGTCTTGAGATAAGGAGTCAATGTTATGCCAGCACATGAACATAAGTAGAAATAATCATAAAAGCATAACCAAATTTTGGATGTTAGATATGTTCACCCAAAGCTTCATCAACCGTTGAGAAAATGAAGAATGTCAGTCATCCATCATGGGTTTGACCTAATGGACTTTTGGTTGTTAGTATAGGTTAGAGAATTTGGAGCCTTAATCTCAGGAACATTAGATCAATCAAATGTTATGAAAGTGGGCAAGACTAACCAAGGAAATAAAGTAATTATATACCCAATGTGGAAGTGGCTGTCTTAGGATGGAGTATGCTTTTCTATTGGTTCTTGTTCCCTGGCATATCCATAGAAATAGAAAGAGAGGCTTAACCATGGTATATTTCTTCACTATATTTACATTTAAAAGACTGTTCCTGCCATTTTGCCTTATTTTTAGGAGCATAGGTTTTCTGAGTTGGTTCAAAAACATCACTGCTACTGGAACATTTACTTCTAGCAAATTAGTTAAACAGAAAGAACCCATTTCTGAGTAGAAGGAAGTCTTTTGTAGACCCCATAGCTGACATTAACTAGAGTTTTAAGGTATGATTTTAGGCTTCATCATTGTCATCCTGGGAGAAGGATATAATCTTAGAGAGACATAAATAAGACTTTCTGGAATGTGGTGGCATTGGAACCAAAATAGAGAATGTGGTGGAAGGTGATTTGCCATGAGATCCTGAATGTAGAATTTTCCTCTTTCCAGATAGCTATGGCAAGCGGTCACATCATCTCTAGCTTTAAAACTCAAAACCATTTCCTCACCTTCTCACTATGGTTTCCCAGCCTGGGAAGGAAAAAAAACAAAAGCAACCTTCTTCCCAGGCTTGTACTGCATCCAAGCGAATCCTGTCCTGGAAGAGCATCCGGTGGTGCAAAAAGCAGATTCTTCATAGAGCAGCATCAGCCCAGACGGAACTGTTGGGGATGCAAGGCTGAAAACTGTGGTGCTTCTATTGTGGGGCAATTCAATGGGCATTTCATTCCCAGCGAAAATCCTAACTAGTTAAATTCACTGCGTACAAGCTACCTTGCTGAGAAACTGCAGCCTGCATTAAAATTACAATGATATTGTTTTGCCGTGACAGAGGCAAAGGTTAAAGTCCTGTCCTCGCTGGACATTGTTTCTGAAATACTGGCCCTCTGCAAAGCTGCTGTGTGCATGAGCTGAAAAAAAATGTTGTGAAATATTTCTAATACAAATTTTATTTTTATGTGAAACTATTCAAATGCTGCTGTACAACATGAACTACCTGAACCAAATCAAATCCTCAGGTCAATTCCTTCTTCCGAGTGCTCCTTAGATAACAAAGTCTTGTTCTGCGAATCTGTTCAATATATTAAAGTTGATTCACTCGGACAGTGTGTAAGATATAATACATTAATCTGGGCCATTTCAATTTCTGAGGCTGGGACTATAAAACTGGTGCGCTGCATATCTAATTTTTTTTTTGAATACCTGATTTATGCATCCCTCTGATGCTGAGTGTCGATGCTATGGTGGATGCGGCTGCTACATTAACAACGGGCTGCATCAGCACTCAAATCTTATCTTGTTAAATCAGACAAATGTAGCTCAATGAAAAGGAAGGAATAAATGCCTGGGACGGTTGAAAGGAGTGAATTTTAATCCTGTTTGTTAGGGGAAATCTTGTGTTTTTTCCTCTGGATAACTAAGATGGGGGTGTCCTTGAGACTTTGGGTGCCATCATTTCTGTTTTTATGTGATACATATAATGTACACAGAGCACACATAGGAAAATACAACGTATGCAAATCAGCACACACCCTCCTGGCAGATCCAGTGCTGCAAGGTGCAGTGTCTATATTTTACAGAAGCCGTAAAATCTCTATTAGATAGACAATCTATAAAAAATGGGTCTCTTTTTAATATTTCCATTACCAGTATAAAAACTGCTCCTTTGTGCATAATTCTCTATATTTTTTCATCAAAAAGAAGTTACCATGAAGGCTAAATACCAGGAGGATGGAATAGCTTATCACAATCATTATAAATATGATGATTCCAGGAACTTTTGTGGCACAATGAATGCGGCTACCATTCTACAGACAGACAGTATTAATTCTCATTGAAGGGAAACAGTCCTGTGTTTGCACAATTAACAGAGCTTTATAAGTGATCTTTATGCTATCCAAGAAAAAAAAATGTTTCAACTTTGCATATAGCACAAATGGCCAAGGCATTTATAATAAATGTAACACACTTCAGAAATAAATTCTTAGGGAGGACCCTGTGCTGCTAGAGCCTATTTTAGGTCTCTTTTTCTTAAAATACCTATAGTGTTTAGTTTTAGAAGTTAATCAAAAGCCTTTATCTACTCAAGAAAAAAATGCATAGAAGCATAGGACCAATGCAATACACATGTAAAAATGCAATGGCTCTTAAAATCTAAGCATTGTAAACCAGAACAATTACAGAAGAAGCCATGATGGAGCTTGGATTATTTAATTGGCTCAAAGATGAACTTGCTTCCTTAGTGACATTTTAAGAAGATAGTATTTTAACAGAAATCAGTTCTGCTTTCATTGGCTTCTCCTCTTCCTTAGTGTTTAATTATAGAAGGTGTATGTGTCAAACATGGGAGAGTAAGAAACCTTACAAGCAACAGAGGTATTCATAGCCCTTTCCTCCCTGTGGTGGGAGACTTCCAAGGTTTCTCTCTGCTGGCTCCGTATTGTTACCAATTACAATGGCCTTAGTTGTGATATGCAAACACCATTGACCGCAGTTGACTACTACAGAGAACTGCTGTAAGGCTTTCAAGCACACTTAAGAAATGCAGCTGCATTTCTGGGAGATATCACAGAGAAGCTCCTGCCTCGTCTAGTCATTTTGCACATGAAGACATCCAGGTTAATGGGGGTGGGGGGGGGGGCAAAAAAAAAAAAACCAACACCTTGGTCAAGTTCAAAGCCAGGACAAGATCATGTGATATTCAATCCATTGCATCTCCATTTGGCCCCAAAAAGCTAAAGCTTCCCACACTTTGTGTAGCTTCTCAGAGATAGCCCCAAGCCAGAGGCCTTCCACTTTACCAAAATCATATTCCCCAGACTTCTCATTAACACTAAAATTTGGATTCCATGTTTCCCAAAATGTCATGAAATCTCAGCCCGTCTGAGCCTTATCTTAATAGTAGTAAATTGTGAATCATGTCTGGGCAAGATTCAGAGAATGAAAACTTGAATTATTTAACTCTTAAGAGAAGGAAATCTCTTCATTAGCCTCATGAGGGACCACATACTGGGTTGCAGTAGACAGGATGTAAACACACCTTTAAAAGAATCAACAGAAAGTTCCGAAGCAGGTTGTGCAAACTGGCATAGTCGGTGACAGTAATCCAGGTTCAGAGAGCACACAGCAGGGATTATAGGAAACAGGGCAAGGGGGCAAATGATTCTGCGCAGGCTAAAAGGCCAAAGGCTTCGTGAATGTGGTAAACACAGGACTAAGTATGAAGAACAAATGAGAGAGTAACTTTCAAGCCAGCCAAGCTAACAGTCTCTGAGCTAGTCAGGCAAATGGCTTTATGAGTTCTCTGCCTGAGTCCCACCAGGCAGATGGGACAACTTTACAGACCACAGGTCAACACATCACCCACCGAGGAAAGTCTTGAATCCTGGGGCAGCTACATTCTAAAATAAAATCCAGCCCATTTCGTTGGTGGCACAGTTGGTTGGGTCTTTGGTTGCGAGGTGGATTGGGGAATATGAGAGAACTTAGACGTTTCTAAAATGTGATCATTTCTTAGAGAAGTTTATGGTCACGGCACCATACAATGCTTGAGAAAATGTCAACAGGGGAGGCAGAGTGGACAGGTCACCCTGAGTTTGATATAAAAAGGACGGAGAGACCTGCAGTTCAAAATGAGCCTTCATTAGGACTTAGCAGATGCTGCAGATGTGTTAAGAGCAAATAGTGTGTGATCCAAGCCTCGCTAGATGGTTGAATTTATGTCAAAGTAGCTCCATTACATATATGTCTCCCAGGGTCAGACTACATTAGCTGCTTTCCTCATTCCGCATATGATAAACTAAAGAGTCAATGGTGTACATCAAAAATGCCTCTATAAAATATGTTTCTAGTGCCCCGCAGAACATTAGTTCAGTGTGTGTGCATGTGTGCTCATATGTGTGTGTGTGTGTGTGTGTGAGAGAGAGAGAGAGAGAGAGAGAGAGAGAGAGAGAGAGAGAGAGAGAGAAGAAGGAGGAGGAGGAGGAGGGAATAAAACATGAAATGTCTCTAAGGTCACAGAACACTGACCTCATTGGCAGGGCTAATTTGATTGTGCGGGAACAATAGCGCTGTACTCCTTTGCCAGCGAAGTGCATGCTAATTATGCGATTTGCCCTTGATAAGACCTTGGTGGGTCATTCAGCAGTTGTGATCTGTCACTGACTTCTAATCATGTATTATCGTCTGGGTGAGTCAGAATGGGACCCTAAGCTTTCTGTCTTTACAGCAATGTGGCACTCTAATTACCTTATGCCAAGTGGATATGCAGCGAGTGAATTAAGTGATCAGTGCAATTGCCTTCAAAAATCTTCCCTTCTCCTTTGTGTTCCTTTGTGGCAATTTACATTTTAAGATGCCATGAAGCTTTTGGTGGGACTGAAATTGCCACTCTTAAAAATAATTGTTTTATTTTTAATTGAAGCAGGATAATATAAAGCTCAAACTATAGTAATGTCTTACCTTATGGTCTGTGGAACAAAAACAAGAATTGCCAATCAGAATCTGAGGAGCAAACTTGTTGAAAAGCACCATCTCTGGAGCCTGGCTTTGGCTTTCAACAAATGAGAATAAAAACAGAGGGGCATTGGGAATGGTTTGGATTATGGAGAGACACTGGAGAGTGAGAAGACATGTTTTAGACCATTATACATTTTTAACATATTAATAATTTGGACTTATCAGCATCATTTTCTACCTCTAAGGAGCATTCGAGCTTCAGAGCTTCACCAGAGGGATCCCAAAACTATAAGCAAAAAAATTTTATAAATTGGTTAATATAGTCTGGCCACAAAAATCTTCACTAACAAGAGTCAATGAGAAATCGATCTGATATGTGTTTTCAGTTTAGAAGCAATCCTGGATATGTTAGTTAATGTGTTTCACAAGAGCTGTAGGGTGCTGTAGTTCTAGGTATTTTGATGTGGCTTGTAACTTGCGGTTGTTGTTATTATTATTATTATTATCATTATCATTGTTATTTGGTTTTTGGAGACAGGGTTTCCTCTGTTGTAACTCCAGCTGTCCTGGAACTCACCCTATAGACCAGGCTGGCCTCGAACTCACAGAGATCCATTTGCCCCTGTCTCCTGAGTGCTGGGATTAAAGGCGTGTGCCACTGTTGCTCAGCACATTATTAATTTTCTAACAAAATTTTGGTAGAGCTAGGATAGTGATTCTCAAAATGTATCAAGTAATCTGTTTTTCTAAGCCAGTTGTACCAAGATCTGGATTTACCTAGAGAAAGAGCTAATGCTTGTTTATTTTTGTTTTTGTTTTTGCAAAGAAAATGCACTAAGATATCTAGAAATATGATAAGACAGCCTGATGTAGATGGTCCTTGAAAATATGAACTCTCAAACCTTTCTGGAAAGTTGTCACGAAACAGATACCTCCTTCCAAAAAAAAAAAAAAAAAAAAAATTCCAAACTGTCACCACAACATCCCAAGGCAAAAGTTGCTGAGCCAGTAACAAGAAATAGAAAAGGATTTTCAAAGAATTTCTGCCTTGTGTGTCAACATTACTGCAGAATTCTTTTATAGTAACCGAAAATAAAATCAAAACCAAAGAGGACAATTGAGAGAAAAATTGCAAGCCTTATTTTCCTTGGATCACATGATGTGGAAGGAACATTATTTGTTGAATCCTTGGCTTGTTTGGGTGGGAGGGGGAGAGAAAGAGCAGGCAGGCGAGATAGTGAAAGAAATGGGGTGGAGGGAGGAGGAGGGGGACTGAGAGAGCCCAGAGAGGGAGGGAGGGAAGAAAGAGAAGAGGCTAGAAAAAGAGAAACCTAAGCTCAGAATGCTCTGCATTCCCTGGGTGGCAAAACAAAAGATCCCAAGGAGGGGGGAAAAGCTGCGGAAAGTTGACACAGTCAAGAATAATGGCTAAATCTATCAAGTTTGATCAGGTCTACTATAATGAAGTGAGGCTTCATATTCCAAGCAGGGACAATGAAGACAGGAGTCGGCTCTGGAAATGCACCGCTCACTTTGTGCTTGGAATATGCAGCAGCCAGCGGGGAGCCACCAGATAATTACACAGTATTTGTGCGGTTCCAGGAGCTTCCCGCGCAGGTTGAATGCCCGTGCTATATTAAAAGGCAGCACAGTGAAATGTTTTTAATGAATATTTTTGTCAGAGAAAGAAAAGGCATTTGAATGATTCTGTGTATGTGTGTGTGTGTGTGTGTGTGTGTAGAGAGAGAGAGAGAGAGAATCTCCTCTCTCTCTCTCTCTCTCTCTCTCTCTCTCTCTCTCTCTCTCTCTCTCTCTCTCGTGTGTGTGTGTGTGTGTGTATGTGTGTGTGTGTGTGTGTGTGTGTGTGTGTGTGTGTGTGGTGTGTGTGTTTATGCTGGCACATGGGGAAACCAGAGGTGGAATATCAGTGTCAAAATACAGGTACCTTTATTTATTTTTATTCTGTTATTTACTGTTTTAAGAGGCTGACGATCTGTCAATAATATGAACCACAACATTTGGTTAATATGCTTTAGGGTTAATTGTACATATAATCCTTAAGTAATGCTTGCTAATAATAACTTTCAGTAAAATAGTACATCAAGCATAGACTTAAAACTACTTTTAAAAATTCCAGCTGTAAATAAAATGTTCAGACACACTGACTCGGGAAAGCTACAGAAGAGCTAACACAGATGTTGATACAGTCTAGTCAGTAGCCTTTGGCAGTGACAGCTCTAAGACATAAGAATGCATTATTTCAGTGCTCTTTAATTCGCACCTAACAGATGTGAATAATCCATTGAATTTTAAACCCACACATTCTATTCATGATGCCCCATTTAAGTTCAGTTTGCAGGGCAAGGCCAGCCATGTACGCCAAGAGAATTCACTCTAAAAGGTGAATTTTTTAAAAGCCTGAGCCCACTAATATAATGCAACATATGTTTCAAATATTTATCTGATGAGAAAAATATAACTTTCTAAAATGCATTTTTCAGATGCTGAAAACCTTGTACGTAAAGATAGCATTTTAAAGGCTAAAGGATATCCAGCAATTAGCAGTAGATAGCACACAATAACTTCCTCTCCCAAATTCAATACATTCAGTACTTCAATCTCTTTGGAGAACAAAAGCATCACACAGATATTTCGCCTTTCATATCAAATGATTTTCAGATAATGTAATGACACACACACCAAGGTATTAATTTAGGCCTGAAACTTGCACATTCTAAAAGAGGATATTGTGTTTCACATGGCTAAGTGCAGATTGTGAACCATTATCATTGTTAACAAGCACATTCTGATGAGGTACCATGAATCTTTATTCGAAGGGAGACTTGCTACCACATCGCATGACCCACCTGGGAGAGGTCAACAATTAAGAACAGTGAGAGTCGCAGGATTGGTTTGTTGAAAGATGGGTCTGATGAGGCAATTCTCTCTCTCTCTCTTTTCTTCCAAAGAGTAATTTCAAGTAGGTGTCTCAGCCAAGAAGGGTGCCACTCCCTCCAGCAACTGACTAAAATTTAATGGCTCTGACCCTCAAAAAAAAAAAAATCCCTGAATTCAGCAAAAGTCGAGACTGGCCCTAGATTATTGTTTAAAAAGCTATATCTATTCCAGATTGTCAAGGATTACTCTCAAGGTTCCTGTCATTGAAATGTTTCTTTTGTAAGCTGCATTAATAACTACAAATACGTAAATGGAACCATTTAAATGGAAACTGGTTTCTTTTTATCACAACGAGGAAAAAAATCCAACCCCTTTAGTAAATAAACTCAAAGTCAGTATACATCAAATCTTGAAAAGGGAATTTCCGCAGGAATAAATGGCCATGTATAATTCAGAAGAAGGACAGGTGATTACCTTGGAATGTCTAAATCTGATTATCAGTCTGTCCTCGAATACTTTCAATACTAAAATATAAACAACGGGCAGATGTGTCTTCGTTTGAATTACAGCTGCTAACACATAGCATTCTATTGCCAAGCTGTGCATTCAAGGCATAAGGCAAATGAGCTTCAGTCATCTTTCTACCTTTTTACTGTTGGCTAAATATACTATACGATTATATTAAATAGCTTGTGTATTCATCATGAGATTTATAAGTCACACATGTCAAATGGTCTGGACATCTATTTAAAAGATTTTTTTTTCTGAGTAAAGAAATCTCACTGCAGAAAAATAGAAGTCTTGGGAGAGTGGGATGTTGTGGTCTTGTTTACTTTTGCTGGAATTGCCAGGAATAATTGTACAGGGGCAGTGCTCAGTCACAGGACAATGCAAAGGACTTGAGAAGGTATCTCACAGCTCTGCTCCAATCACAGTTAGTACACACTAACTTCAGAGTCAAATGAGAAGAATGGTATGAAAGTTCTGTTACAAAATCATAGCACCCTCCTCTAAGCTGACAGTGAAAATACAAATTTACATACAGAAAATTGTTAGAGGCAATTTCTTCTATGGATCCTTCTCTAGTTTCCTTATTTGTTGTCTGTTCATTGTCCACATAAATATTCCTGAATGGAGTATTGGGGACTTAGACTCTCCAGGAAAAGGGCCAAGCCCCATCCTTCTGCTAGCTTGAGAGGAAGTGTGACGAGTGTTTGGAGGGCGGAGCCTTTGCTTAGGATAACTGCAGCAACACTTCTACATCTCATGATGTCATTTAAACGTGTCCTGCTCTGCTATGACAGCTATCTCGAGTTAAATGAGAAGATCTGCCCATGTTGGCAGCATTTGCATTGGACTGTCTCATCTCAATGTCTCAGATTTCATGGGTATCTTTTGTGAAATAAAGAGTGAGGTTTTCATTGACTCCCTTCGTCCGAGTGTCTTTGTAAAACGTTATTCTGTTTTTTAAAAAGATGAAAAGTCAGTGATCATTCTTTCATAGGATATAAAACTAGTTTCTTCATTTGGAAGCCTAAATATTGTTCCACTCAAATGCTGGTATATTCCTAAGCAAAATCCTCATATGCAAAGCAGTGTTACCCTAAGATTAAGTGGTCCTTGGAAAAGCCCACGGCTGTGTTCCAGCCCCTTAGCATGCAAAGAGCTTTGTAACACAGAAAAAGGTTCTTCTCTACCTTCTAAGCTTCATTTTATTCAATTGGCTCTTTTTCACATTGTTATAGCTAGTGAATATAGCAAAGTTGGATTCAGAAGAGAACCTTTAGCGTTATCATAATGCTTAGAAGAAATGGCTTCACACTGTATAATCTATCAAAGGTGTCAGATTTACAAAATGCAGATTTTCTGTCACATTTGGGCACTCTGAGCACTGTATCTTTTCACTAAGGTGCTGACTGCTGTTTTAATGAGGCCCTTTGGTGGCTGTAAAAAACTGAAAGAAGAGGATTAGAGGGGTTACCCTAGATATTGTCTATTTGTCTTACAAATTTCACACTAACTACCAATTACATCGCCATAAACCTTTTGGCTACTTCAAGCTGTATGCCATACAACGCATAAAAAATATGCTATGTTAACCTCTCTTATATTATACATGTTACTATGGCCACTGATGCAAGTAACATATCTAATGAAGCCAATAATGAGGCTCTTTAAAAGTAGTCTTGTTATAAGAATAATATTAGAGCAGTTCAGTTAGAGGCTAAGATCCATTATGGAATTCTTCCTATATACTCTGGTCCAGGCTCTGGAAAGATGCTGACACACTAATTCAAGCTCAGGAAGGGCATTCATCTTGCAACCTTCTACTTGTCATGGTTAATGGGACATCCTGCCTAGGTGAAATGAACCTGATGTATTCAGGTAAACATAATTTAATAAGGAAAGATAAAAAGAAATAGACGTCTGCTGTGACCTCAGGGAAATGAAAATGTCTGCCATTTTACTTGAGAACCTTGCCATCCAGAAGCATGGTGCCAGCCACTCTTCATAGGTACGCATAAATGTGCACATGTCGAAGAAACAATGGGGAAAAAAATACGTGGGATAAAGTTTTAGGATGTCTTGGTTGATGCTTTTCCTTTCCAAATTTTGCTGTAATCTATTTTCTTGGCAGGGAATGATAATACAAGGTAGGGAAGGCAACTGTGCTCATCTCAAGGAAGAAGACACAAGACACATATTAATGTAGGGTTAAGCATCTGAGTGTGAAATCAAGATCTGGAACAATGCAGCATGAAATTTAAAAAGCATGAATGTCAGCGAGTAACCAAGCATCCTCTTTCATTTGCAATCACTCTTAAGTCTAATGAGCTTCCGAAAATTGTGTCAAGGTTTCAGATAAGCTTATGAAAGGCACAGGTTTGAGAAGGTAGAAGTCCTGTTAAAGATGCATGGCATCAGACAGACAGACAGACAGACAGACACACACACACACACAGTGCTTCCTCTGTTAGTCCATATCTACATACTCATTTATATAACTGCTTTCAGAAAGACCTAAATTAGCCTCAGAGAACACTGACTGGCCTTACAGATGCAGCTACCATGCCAAGAAAGAATTAAGATCCTCAATATTCTGGCAGTGGGTGGTGAATCTATTCTCCAAGTCGCTAAATGGAGTTTGATAGTAGAAACTAGCCAAGTTCTCTTTAATTTGAAGATAAAATGGAGATGACATTATTTGATCAAGGTTGAGGCACTGGCTAAGTCATAAATATGATTCAAACCTATCATCTGAAAGCACTTGAGATCTCAGTCTCTTCCGATGCTTCTTCAAGTTATTTTCAGGTAAGTTCACACAGTTAAGAGTGCTCTTTGGACAATGATGGGGCTAAATCCATTGCTGTGAATTTGAAATTAACGCATTTCTATATTTAGCTGGACAGGCACTTGCAAGTTTATAAAGTTAATTTTTTAATTAAAAAATCAGTACATTTGTTCCCCCCAGATAATATGTTTCTTGTAAAATTAAGTGCTTTATTTACAATATATTTCTAACAGGGGTGGAGAAAAATGTAAATGACCACTCAATAAATGAACGAAAATTAAAAGGCAAAACAAAACAAAACAAAACAACAACAACAACAACAACAAAACCACTTTGAGTAGGAAAAGGGTTTAATGAGACAGTTGTGAACGGACAGGTCTTCTTTAGCTGTCTTCCCCTGTGGCAGGAATTTCTATAGCATGGTGTAGCTTGACAAACATCTTTGCATACCATCAACATCCATTTCCTAATGGGAATGAGTATCACTGACTCCACTAGACATGATTGCCCAAGACAGAAAGAGGCCCACCCATAACAGAGGTAAAATTGACCTCCACTGGACACTAGGAAGAATACTGAAGAATAACACCAATAGAAGACAGCCACTTTGCTGTGGCAAGGAGACAGAAATATGCAGAAAATTGGGCATTTGGAGCACTATAGCTAACTTTTTACTCATATTGTTATTTTTGTCCAAATCTCTTAAGTGTATCATCTGCAAAGTGTTAAGAGGAGTTACTTATTCATTAAGCACTTTGCATAATCTTTATAAGTAGCACCATGGAAACCAAAAGCACTGCTCTACTTTGGTCTTCTCCCTGGTTGAACTCAAAAAAAAAAAAAAAAAACCCCAAAAAAACAAATTCTGCTCTGTGAAGAATAAAGGGAAAGAAGGGAAACCAAGAAGGTAGTGTTGTAAGAATTTTCCTAATGATTATAGTGTCAGATTATTATCTACCCATTCTTTGCTCATAAATTAGCATTCCAGAGTCATGAATAGCTGGGCTTGGGAATAAGGAGGAGGCCTTCCTCAAGTCTCCAAGGCATACACGAGCATTCTCCTTGCCTTGATACTCCCCAGCACATCAATCAATCACAGATTCTTCCTGGGTTTTGCTTCAACTGTCAATTATCTTGAACGCAATGCTCATAGTCTTAAGTGACACTGGATTCGATTTGAGCAGGTGTGATGAAGTACAGAAGGAGAGCTGTTCTGTAGAGCACACTGAGAAGGATTGGAGTCTATAACACCTGATTTCCAGAAATCAGAATTAACATGAAATTTGGGATATTTTTTTATTTTTATACTTAGTGTTTCTAATCATTCTGATAAGGTTAGCTAGCTTCTGTGGGTCATTGCATATCAGGAGCTGTGCTCTATTCTATATGGAATAGACTACGCTAAGCTGGATAAAAAAAAAAAATGTCACCTAAGGCACCTGAAATTAATAGTTCGGTTATGTACTCCGTTAAGTCTTTACTATAGATCAGCATAAGTGTGCTAGACAGACAATTCTTTAGAGCTAACATTTTTAAAAGGTGCCAAAGCCCCTTTGAGATCTGTGTGAATTATCCAGATCCAGGAGAAAAAGTTAAATATACAGTGCTTTTTTACCCCCCTCCTTTTCTTAGTAGCACTGAATAAGTAAAATTGCCGCGAAGTTGGCAAGAATAAATACTTCCCCGGTTTTTCTAAAGCTGCAATTAATGATAATGAAGCCATACCTTATATGGCAAGAAATACAGTACAAATTGGATAAGTAAGAAAAATGATCAGCCATTGTGTGCCTGCGATATAGTACATCAAGGTATCGCCACTGTGAGGCTATCTTTATTTTAAACCATTAAACAAAACAATATAAATCTGCAGGCAGGTGTTTCCTGTTGCAGAAGTATTGAAAGTTGTAATGCAAACAACCTAATTTTAGCATCTATGTAGAGTGAAGTAAATTTACTGATCACTGATGCATTGAGCATAGGGAGAAACAAGCAGCAGGAGCTTTCAGCAAGATTATCCTATTAAAGCAGGAAGACTTCACGTGGCTGTTAAGGAAGTAGTCAGAGGCAGGTGATGGAAGCGGGGGTTTGACGACTCGTCAGTGGGCCCAGTGTACATGTTAAGTTGTTGTTTTCTGCTCAGCTAAGCAGCAGAGAATTGATATGTTGGCAATGAAGTGCAATGACAATTAAATTGTAACTGACCTACATGTTACCGTCATTACGCGTTCTCTTTTTTACTGCTTTCCCTCTTATTTAATCACACAGTATGGGGTTTTTATTAGGCTGTAATGTTAAAATCTTCATCCATTTAGCCATAAATGTGTGACTGGATATCTATCAGACTTCCTTGCACTATACAAACAAAGCCATTTTGCTGAATCACTGTTGACTTGTTTGTGGCCTAATTTAATGAGTGTAATAACTTACATTACTATCCAGTTAACATTTAGGAGCCCAGAAAAGACCTGCTAGCACGCAGTAAGCTACTGTATACATTCTCCACTCGTAGCTCTACTGTTTGCAGTAAATTTTACAAAAGAATATGCATTGCTTATAAACTGAGCTCAGCTTGCATCAGCTAAGGGTAGCCCTGTAGGAAGCTTGCTGTGCTTGGCTTGAAGTGCTCCTTACCTTTAGGAACTAGCTAGTATGATTCCCTTTCTCTGGGTACTACTGTTGTAGTTGTTGTTGTTGTATCTGAACCCCATAAAAACAATAAACCCTGGTAGTCAGCAGCAGGCAGAGAGAACTTAGTCCTTCCTTAGTTTCTCTTGTTGTTGCTTTTCTTCTATGCCCACTTCACCTTCCTTAAACATGTGAAGGAAAAATAGTTTAACGAGGGGGGGGGGGGGAGGAGAATATATCATTATTAATTAGGCAAAATAAAGTTCAAGGATATGATATACAAGCAAGGTGTTAATAAATAAAATGAGTTATCTCTAGTTAAATTTATGAGTTAAGACGTCCATGATCTTGAATTATTTATTATTTCATACTTTCCTGGAAAATCTCTACTCCGCCACCCTCTCAAACTATAGACATCTATATGCTGTCTTGTTTTTTAAACATAAACATATTATAATTTATTTCTATTTCCATTATAACACTGAAAAAAAATAAAAGCCATCTATTTCATTTCACTCTGCCTTAGCTATTTAACTAGTATCTCACAATTCAGCGACTCAATTAATCACCAAGAATTCTCATTATTTTGATACGAGTCTTATGCATAGATGATGAAATTAAAACTATTCACTGGCTCAAAATAACCATTATTTTAAAGGCAACACACACACACACACACACACACACACACACAAAGTTTGAGAGTTTACAAATAAGCATTTCCATACAGCTATTTGAAATAGATTTTAATTTATTTTGCTTATTTTCAGAGCAATATCATTGGGGTATTCGAGTCTAGATTTAAGTCCTTAATTACTATCTATTATGCAATGCCTCAGACTGACATTACAATCTGAGACATCTCTAATGATAACACAATAAGAAGAATATCATGGATGAAAGATACTTTAAATTTGTATTTCTTCCTAAGAAACAGAAAAGGCAACCACCAGGCTTCTTACCCCAGGAGGAGATGTGTCACTCAGTTGAGAGTTGACTTTAGTTTTTGTAGGTGATGAACCATGTAAGATTCTTGAGTGTATTAACTAGGGCCTCTAGGTCTGGAATTATACTTTTAAAAAATAGTTGTTCATTATTCTATCTCATGTGTACATATGTGTTCCTGAATGTATGTATATTCATCTCATGTGTGCAGGAGCCTGCAGAAGTAAGAAGAGGGTATCAGATCTGCTTAGAAATGGAGTTACAGGTAGTTGTGAGCCACTAAGTGGGTTCTAGGATTTAATCATTTATGTCCTCTGCAAGAATAGTAAGCACTCTTAACTGCTGAGGCAGCTCTCCAGTCCCAGTCCCAGGGAGTTTATCTTAACAACCACACAAATCTAAAAATCAACATTACAACAAAAACAAACAAACAAAACTGACATTTTTATGGGAAGTAAGTAACCTATCAAATTTTGTAAAGAAAAGTGAGACACTAATAAAAATATAATTATCTTTCTTGAACTCTGCACCTCTATTGAATTTCATGAATTCCATGCTATTCTAATCCCTGGTAGTGTGTGTGTATGATATATCTATCTGTATATATGTTTTAGGCATATATATATATGTATATATATATATATATATATATATATATATATATATATATATATCATATACACACCGTAATGTGTGTGTGTGTGTGTGTGTGTGTGTGTGTGTATGTGTGCGTGTGTATACACACAGTCAGCACAGTGAAACCAAATCTCTGAAAATACAATGATGAAACAAATGAACAGAGGTCTGGTCCTTGTGGGACATATATTCTGTTTCAGGAGAGACAAAATCAAACAAAAATGCAAGCAAAATAGCAAGTAGTATGAGACTCTATAGAGAAAAGTAAATGAGAAATGAGAGGAAACAATTCTGCAAGAAAGGTTGCATTTTATGAGTGTTCCCACTAATCAGACCACACTAAGAAGGTATTATCGAAGACTTGAAGTAGATGATCCAGTTACTGAAAATATATTATCTAAATATGCATTATATATAATATTAATATGTAGCTCTATACATTTAACATGTAATGATTTAATAAAGCAGAGTTTTCAGAATTTTCACTAAAATGGTTCAAAGAGAGACTAAAGAGAACATACTGGAAACTGTGTGCAGTTAGGATGCCATTAAGATTGAACTGTAGATCTTCCTATTCATGCCTCCATTTTGGATCTACAGTTCATCATTATCCCTGGAGTAAACTTGTTGCTTGTGGGGTTTGGAAGGATGAAGTTTCAGTCCAGATTGGGTGAAGGCATACCCATATCTCCTTGGGTATACTATAAAACTGCAAAGAATTAGGATGACTTTTGAGTTCCCACTCCAAGTCAAGAGCTTCCCAATAAATGTATTTATGAAATAGGTTTTAGTATGCTCAATGCAAAGACCAGTGAAGCAGCACTTTAGGGAAGTAACCAACATGGCCAAATCACCAGCTGATGAGGGAGAGAGTATATCTTAGGGTCCTGTATTTTCCTATGCATTTTAGAGTGTTTCTTTCCTACAATTTTTTTTGTTTTGTTTTGTTTTTCAAGACAGGGTTTCTCTGTTGTAACTCTGGCTGTCCTGGAACTCACTCTGTAGACCAGGCTGGCTGAGAACTCACAGAGATCTGCCTGACTTTCCTCCCAAGTGCTGGGATTAAAGGTGTGTGCCACCACCACCTGGCTCTTTCCTACACTTAATATGACAAAACAAGAGTGAAAACAAAAACAAAATAATCTGTACTGTCAACAGAGAATTTCCTATGCATGGGAAGGTTGATATCTATCTGATGGAGAAGTTTGAAATATCACTAATTTGAAGCCAAAGGCTCTCATTGTAGACTGTAGATATTATCCACACAGTAGTTACTGTGATGCTCTTCAATTTAAAATACAGAGTCTAGGTCAAATTTTTAATGGGAACTGACAACTCACTGATGTTTCTTTCCCACGGATGGCTTTTCTGAATGCATGCATCACCTTTGCATGGCTTAGGAAATTGGGGTCTTTCCATGGCAGGATGGCTGGTGGGAGAAGTTAGGAGAGCCCCAATGTTCACAGACCTCTTCATTTCTCCATCTAACAGGATCATCCTTCTTCAGTGATATTTCAAAGTTTCACAGTGGCAGCAATAATTTGGGAAAGTTTCATAAGAACCTCTAAGAAGATACCCATTCATCTGTCAATAGGATGATCCTGCACAGAAGGGTCTAAAGCTGTAGAGCACTTTCTGTCCAACTACTTTCTATTTCATTTTTTTTTCAGCTTCTGTACTCGTGCTACTTGAAGCAGTACACATTGGGATTGAAAAATGAGACGGAAGAAGAAAGAAAGATAGAAAATACACGATTTGATCCAGAAAGTATTGGTGCAAAGGTCAGTGTTGACACTTCCAAACTACATGCTTTTTGGCTAAACTCTTTCGTCTGCATATGTGGAGTTGTGTTGGTTTTGTTGTTGCTGTTTTTGCCGTTGTTTCATGCTGGAGATCAAACTCAAGGCCTCATATGTACTTGCCTCTACTCTCTTTAATCTTTCTTTCTAATCGTAGTTAAATTACTAGTTTAAATAAAATGGGATAATAGACTTTCTTTTCAAATTTTGTTCAAAATGTTAATTTTTCTGCCAGAACTTATTTCTTCACTTTGCCACCCAAATGATGTGTGCAGTACAAGAGGGATGTCATTGTCTTCCTTGTGTCCTTGGTTCAAGGCCCTCCAAGATGCCTGTGAAGTTCCATCTTTATGCTTTATCTCCAGTCATCACCACCCTTCCTTCCCACACAATCCCTCCTTGCATTGGTGATACTCAATGACAAACTGATTTTAGATCTCACGAACACTCTCCAGTGTTTCACACTCTGTACTCTTTGGCATGCTATTCTTTGTTCTTGGACTGGCTACTTCTTGCTGAGAATGTTAGTGTGGTTTCTAACCATACACAAAGCTTAACTTGGTTTTTACAAATATTAAATTTCAAAAAAATGGATGCTGAGTGCTTAGTGGTATGACTGAAGCACTAAATAAATGCTAGTTCCCTCTCTCTGACTACAAATTTCATGCATGAAATTAAATGTGTTCTTTCCTTGTGTAACTTCACCATACAATCTTTTCGTAGAGTCCACTTCATCAGTGAGCACTGATATGGAGGGCACACTGGAGAAAGCATTCTAATGAGAGTCATTCTGTGTCTGGTCTAGTTCAAGATCCTCCATGTTCCTAACTGACATTTGTGAAGATCCCAGGTGCTCCACGGGCTTCATCAGAAATACAGCATTATTCTGCAGATAATTTTAAGGACTATAAGCAGTGACTCTATTGTAGAAGGTCATTTTATATCATCTAATAAATGTACCATATTATTAGTGTTCGATGCTGCCTCCCTGTATCTATGTGAGTGGGATCTAAAATATCTAACCCTTCAAGTACAAGTTAAGTTGTTGTACAGCTAACTTTCAATGTTGGAAGCCTGGAATAAAATCCAGTACTCCATCATGGCATATCAAAATTGCTTTTTAAGTAAAGTATTACTACAGAGTTCTTTTGTGTCAACATAATCATGACCACTAACTGTTTGACGATCACTGTGTAATTTCATCACACCGGCCTGACATACTAGACTGCTGACTCTTTAAATATAAAGCCATTCACTTGGCATCCTTGTCTAGAATTGAAACTAGGAATTGAACAGCTTGTGTTCAAATCTTAGCTACATGGTCTACTTCTGTGACCTTGAGCATACTGCTTAAACTTCCTGAAACTTGATTTCCTCATTTTAAAATGGCAATGATAATAATGGCTCCTTTAGAGATGACTTCTGAGGACAGAACAGGCTGACGCATGTGACAGATTCTGGCACCTAGGATACGCTCATTAAAGGTTAGCCATGGCAGCATCACCACAATGTCACCACATAAGTTCTCTGTTGCCGCTGACCTCAGCACCTAGCGAAGGACTTGTTTATGTACAATACCAGTCATTCTATGAAACTTAGCTTAAAATTTTAGCAAATCCTTTTAAAAATTGAAATTTGTCACTTAGGTTTGCTTCCCAATTATGGTTCAGTCGCCTCCCAGACATCTCCAGATGGCTGGGTGTGAAAGGGATCACTGTAATTGGACTGAATTCCCGAAAGTCAGTCATTTTCTCAGCACCATACTGAGGCCCTGAGGCCTTCTCACCCAGTTACCTCTCCTTCCTCCTACCCTCTTCCACCAGAACTGGCCAGCCTCCGGGCAGTTGGCTTCTGTCTGTCTCTCCCATCAGCCACTGCCAAGGATGATAGTCTGTCCTGTAATGGAGCCAGGTGGGGCTGGCAGAGCCAGCTGTTGTCTGCCTTGTGTTGCCTAGACTTGTAGATGCCAATCTTTCTTCTCCCTGGCTCAGGGTAAATCTTTGGCGTCTTTGCTCTTTTCTGCAAATCCTAGGCATGGGGTCCCATTCTTGAGATTTTCCTTGTGGGATTGGCACTGATCTGAAAAGGATAATCCCATCATTCGTTTACCTATATCCACTTGTTTGTTTTCCTGAAGCTAGATCAATGTAAATGTGAGGTGGCATGCTTTGCCCTCCACAACTCAAAGAAAACAAACAAACTTAACAAGGTTTGCGGGGTGTGCACCATATCCAAACACACAGCTTCTGGGTAGGGCCTCACAGTGAGTACTTTAACTCAGCACCTTTCCTAGAATCTTTCATTTGTAATTATGCTGAGCTCCAAGCTGATTGATCTCTCTTTAGAGGGAAGTGGAAAAAACAGAACTTAAGTGATTTCAGCGTTCAGCTCTCCTCGCTGCTATAGCTGCTTATCTGGCAGAAGCTAGTAGGACGCCTACAACCGCTTCATCCGAACTCTCCAAACGCTGGCAACAATTAAATGAATTCTTAAGAAGAGAATCAGGAAAGCAGGAGGCAAAATGAATGGCTTATCCAAGTGCCGGAGAAGGAGAGGCTGTGTATTCAAGATGGAAAGCATATAAATACACACACACACATGCATATTATGTTACATATCTATAAAAATGTGAAATGTTATTTATTTTGAGAATACCCAGTCATTTCCATCTGTAGTAAGAATCCATAATAACATTCTCTGTTTATATAACTCTTTTCACCTCAAGAGATCCCGAATGCATTTCAGACAGTTCTATATACAAACAGAGGGCAGGAGTACCGCCATTTCTGCAATGTGGTCGTGGAAGCCAGGAAGAAAACGCTTGTGTGGCTGTATTTATCTTGAAGAGTATTAATAGGAGAGCAGAGAGCTGGTGAAGGACAGCAGGAGAATCCCATGATCTTCAAACATCATCAGATGTCTGGGAGATACGAGGTGACACCTCAAATTTTGATAGATAATTAAGAAGCTGAAAAGACTTCAATTTATTTACTTTGGAAGGATAAAGGCTGATATATAGGGCAAGGCAAGGTAAGTGAAGCAGGGGCTCTGGGGTGTAGGGACCAATTTGACACAGATCACAAAGTCTTACTTTCCAGTTTATAGACCTTTATGATATTGACTATGGTTCTGACAGGAACATATAGAAAGGTACTATATACTGACTTAGTTTTACCCTTGCTCTCAAGCATAATCTGCTCTCCAAGGTTTGGATGAATCACCTAGTATATGAATCACCTCCATCAACAATTCAGTCTGGTTTAGCCCACAACACGACTCATCTGACTTCCACAGTATGCCCATTTAAAAACAATGGGCAATAAAATGGTAGTAACAGTCTGTATGAGTTCACATCTCATGAACTAAAGCTTGACATAAGAGGGCATTTCTACATGACTATAAGAGTAACATACTGCAAATGTCTTAGTATCCAGAAAACAAACTGAAAAATGACTAATTCTCCTTAAGAAAATACTACTGACTAAATACCCAGTTATGAAGACTGAACTTAAAGCCTTAAGTCATGATTGTTTGATCTACAAATGAAAAACATACAAACACACAACACAAAAGACGCTTATCCCTAAGGAGAGAAGAGAGAGATGGAACCAAGAGACATAGCAATGGCAGAGAATAACAAAGAGCTTCTGGTATGAAGCATCTTGTTCCCAGCTCTGAAAAAAAAATCTTCCTGTTCCTCAAAATCCTGGTAGATTATTGGCAACTCATCTATTGCCTTGGTATCACTAAAGTCTTCCTACTAAGACCCTTTCCCATTAAAAAATGTCCAATCCCTGAACACAGCCAAAAGTGCCTTCTATACTATCCTGAGACAGATGAGAGAGATCTGCCTCTTCCTAGGACATTGGGGAGAAGTTGGGCATTACACAACATTATTGAGTACTTTTGAAGCAGTGTTAATGTTAATGATAAACCTTTATTATGAGCATACCTTTCTATCTTAATTTTTCTTTAAGTAAGTCAAGATGTTGGAGATAAGGTATATCTAACAAACTCCACAACTCCAGCTCCATAAGGCCCCATTCACAATTGTTTCAAGTAGTTTGTAGCAGACTTCTTGCAGTCTCAAACTTCAGTGAATTCTAAATGACACTATTTACTCTGCAGACATTTTGCCCAAGACAAAAAAAAACAAACAAACAAAAAACAAAAAACGAACAAACAAACAAAATAAACTTTCTGTGGTGGCTCAGAAGAAAGATCGTGATCGGGGCAAATATAGTCACTCCTGAAAGACTTCTTTGGTTGATGAAAACACTCTTGCCGTATCTCCTTTCTAAGTATAAAAGCAAGCTATCTAGAAATAACAGAGATAACGTGGGTTGTGAAGAACTGAAGATGAGAAACTGTAGGCCCTAGTCACTGGAGAAGTCCCAGGCAACTGTCAAAGGACCAAGAGTTTTAGGTACTGGAGGCCCTAACACTGTAATATTTGCCACTGTAGGGCTGAGGGTCACATCACTGGAGGTCTGTAGATCCGTTACACTAAAAGGCACCGCCTGCTGCTGCTGCCAGAAGATCACAGTAGCTTCCAAGACCCTGGTACACTGGACATCAAAAGGCAATTGGTAACATTCTCAAATATTAGCTTTTCTAGAAGCTATGATCTTCAAGACTTCCCCTATAAGAGCAAGCAACACGGGAACAAGAATACTGGATTCCTACCTGGCTTCACTGTGAAAAGATAAAGGTTATATAGTGAAAATCTCATCATGACTCCTTGGGTCTCATCCTGAAAAACCATTTGGGGAGAGTGGTAGCAGGGGTAAAGGGCCAGAAGAGCCTCAAGAAAGGTTTGGATAAGATTATTTCTTCCTAAAAAATATGCCTCCTTTGACTATGTTGCTGGTAGGGACCACCATAAAACAGTTTACCTCATTCTGTCTTAAGGGGATGCTTACCTGTAGACTCAGCTCTCAGATTGCCTCAGTGGGATTGGTGGAGTGAAAGTCTTATACAGGAAGAAAACATTTAGTTAAGCCAATGGATTGCCACAGCTGGAGCTAGAGGCTTTCCTCTGCAAGATTCCAAGTTCTTCCTACCATTCTTTTCCCGAGTTCTAGCTAGCAGATAGACCCAAACTGTTTGGAAATGTGATGGACTCAGGTCTTGGAGTGACTTTTAAAAACATCTAGGCTTCACCTTTCCATTAGTCTGAAGCGGTGTGGAGGGGCTGGGAGGACAAGTAACTTGGTCTCCTTTAACATGGCCTGGCTCCTCTTCATCCCACCCAAACACACATTTGGACAGAGGTGGACATAGCAGTACTAACAAAGACAAACTAACAGGTGAGATTTTATTTAATAACATGTTAGTTATTATTTAAGTCCTGATAATTTATGCGTGCATCCATCTTTATACATTAGCAGGAAATAGAAGCAGGGCAAGGAAGACTCATGTGATCAAAGTTATGTAGTTTGAGACTATAAAATCACCTTTGGCTCACTGGCAAGTTAGCCTAGGAGATCACTTTATCAAATAATATGAAGCTTATAGCAAATGGCTAAATCCACCAGAAAGCCCAAGGACACTGGATATTTCAAGAATGCAGGAACTCAGTAGGGGGCTAGAAGATTTGGAAAATACTCACAATTTTTCTTAGCTATGGATAGAAGCTGCTTTCTTCATTCTCTATGTGTTAAATTATGTGTGTGAATGTGTGTCAGAGGGTGGTTTGTAAACATAAATGTGATGCCCAAAGTGATGAGAAAAACAACCACAGATAGAAACCTTTGGAGCTGTGAGTCAAAATCCACCCATCTTTATGTTTCTTCCCTTGAAAAGTACAAAAATGTACTAATTTATCAAGTTTACAGCACTGAAGTCACCTTCAGCTTTGAGGACTTTATAGCAACAGTGGTTGGTATTGACTTTCTCGCTAGCTGGTTCTATATGCACACTGCTTATCTGCATAGGAGTGCTGGATTGGGATGCTGAACTCATTGAGGGTAACAGGGTTGAATAACTCTCCTCTGTCTTCAAAGTTCCTCTCCATGAACATAGAGAAGAGAGGTGAATTGTTCATGTCATTCTTCTTCTTACATTCTTCCTGAAAATGACACCCACCATTTGATAAGCCAAAGCAGGTCACTCTGTTACAGTTTATGCTTCGGAGGAGGTAAAACTTTACCAGTAACAGGAGAAAGAAGAGACTAAATATCACTGGTTGATTTGGAAACTGCCATCAGGATAATACTTCATTTGGTTTTGATGGCTTAGCTGATATTCTGGCACACAAGGAGCAAGTGTCACAAAGGTAAGAGCTACCACACAGGACAGTGGGCTGTCTAGGAGAGCGGAAAAGTCCTTTTGATTGATAGTATAATGTGAGAAGCACAAAGATGTTCATCAGGAAAACTGGAGAAGCCCCAAATGTCTATAGAGCCAGGTCGACGGCATAATGTGTGAATCATTCAGGAAAACGATTATATGTGTTAAAGTTGAAGCCATGGGTTATCAAATAAAAAAACCATTGCCAGATATAAAATTCTTCCCCTTGAGTTGCTGGTTGTCCCAGAGAGCCCCCCACTACCAAATCACACAAACTATTGCCATTGCTCTTAGTTACCCGAACTTGATGACAAGACCTTAATGTTGAAGACACCAAATGCTTTTTTCACAGGACATGGAGAAATCAAGTTGGTGTTGAGGATGAAGCTTCCTCCCTGCTGGCTAGCTCTCACTGTGCTAGGAAGGTGCTATGCAAGCTACTGCGGGGGTGTGTGGGGGAGATCAGCAACTGTCTAACTCAGTTGTGAACCGAAATAATGACCAGTATTCAAGATATGCCCATGGGTGAGATAGTGATAAGAACATTATGGGCTATCTGATCAGATTTAAGGCTTACTTTATAGGAGGAAACGTATGCCTGGTACTGCAAATCTGGCCAAGAACCTCTGGTTGCAGAGCTCATAGGTCCCAGAGATGAACCTACTACTATTATTTTTTTTGCTAAACTGACATAGTAACAAATTACCCTCTAAATTTGTATCTCTCTACCTGAACTATAGTGCAGCTCTCAGACTTCATTAGAGAAGTTTAGGAACTCCCAACAGGTAAAAGTACAGAGAATAAGTAGCCACGACTGAGGAGTGCCTTGCCACTAAAAGTACAGAGAATAAATAGCCATGACTGAGGAGTGCCTTGCCACAAATGGGACATCTCTGTCCCCACCCCTACCCTCAGCCAAGACTCAGGGATCATCATGGAAGATTGGGTAGAAACAATGAGGGCAACAGATGTCAGGGAAGACTGGAACAACATAGACTGTCTTAGACATGACAGGACTTCTGTGCTCATGCACTCACAGCAGATGTGTTGTCTCCACAAGTGCAAGACAGTCAAGATTCTCACATGGAGAGGAAAGGGTCATGAGCCCCCACCCCTAACTGAGGAGCTATGGACAGTTAGTGGCCTCTATGGAAGAGAGAATGAGTTTTCTTCAGGGGTTTGGCTCTTGGTAGGGGATCATACTCCAGAGGATGCTCTCACACCCAGAAGTGTGTGGCCATCACAAATTGGAGTCAGTGGGTTATTAAATTAAGGAGGGGTGGGAAGTACATGAAGTTGTGGGGGTAGGAAGGTGGAGGCAGATCTGGGATGAGTTAAGGGGAGATGTTAGGGATGAATATGATCAAACTATATTGTACAGAATCCTACAAGAATCAATAAAAAATAGAAATATTTACATTTAAAAATAATAATGATAATAATAATAATAAGTAAATAAAAATGGAGAGACTCTATCCTTCAATGGAAATATTTGCTCTCTCTCTCATGTTTCTTTATGAATGGAGCCTTCCCAATCAGCCTTTGAAAAGAACATTAGAATAAAGGAACGTGCACTCATTTCCAAACAAAAACAGCAAGACTAATGATAGTTGGTGATTGGTATTTTGTCTTAGCCAGAGAGGTAACAGAGACCGGAAAGGACAGAGGAAAAGATCATAGAAAATGACCACAGCCCCAACTGATTGCCATGCAGAGGAAGGCAGAGCCACTGTGATTTTACACCTCTACTTTTTAAAGAAAGATCAGAGATCTTGGTATGCATGCACAACTTCCCATTTTCAAATATCTGCATAGTTACTTTGAAAAGACACTATACAAGCAAAACAACAACAAAACATGATGAAGACTGAATATGGCCACAGGCCTGATAGTTTGTGGCTTCTGCTATAAAAAATAATTGTGTTATAAGCGCAGGTGTAGGGGAAATGGGAAATTACATGGTCTCTCAGATCCTGTTGGGAGCCAATAAATAGCACCTCTTTCCTGAATTCTGAATATGCTTAAAACAAAGGAGTGAGCACATCGGAGGCAAATTCTACCTTTCCTATTGAAGAAAGCAAGGCTGGGAAAGGTGAACAACAGCACTCTCTGGAATTAGACTAATTTCTACAATTGCTAGGTTAGGTTAGGCCTCTCCAATGTCCCCCCTACCTTCTGCATCAACCCACAGTCTTATTCCCTGCAAACAACTGGCTTCCTAAAGAAAGACAGCAGGAAGCAGCTACCTCCACTTGGTTTCTAATACAATATCCCAACATCAGAAAGCTCATTCTTCTTTCCATGAATGGGAGGTGAACGAATGGGTTGGTGGAGCCCAAGAGTGTCCCACTGAAGTGAAGGGGTAAGACTCCATCCCCCAAATAATTATTTTCAGCCAAGGCCACCTCTAGAACACAGTGCATCTTTGTGAAATAACAAAACAGCATTCCTCCCTGGCAGACGAATGGCAGAAAGGCCCTTTCCTCTGGCCAATGCAGCCCCAGCCTGGGGCACACAGCTTGGCAAGCAGCAGCAGGGCTAGATTCCAGCCCACACTTGCCTACTCGGCTGGGTGCCTAAGTACAAAACCCACAACTGCCCATGGCATCCATGCCTCAGACACTAATAATACCACCAATTGATTCCAGACTCTCCACTGCGTGGCCATACTCATTGTCCACCTCAAATTGCTGGATTTAATACTGTCAGGCTGTGTCAAGTCTGGGGGTGGGTAGAGCAGAGCAGAGGTTGACTGCCTGTGTAGCCTGATGATTTTTTATTATTATTGTTCTCTCAATTTCACAATCATTAAGTTAGTACAAATTTTCAAAGAACGAACAAGCCATTATTTTCAGCATGTCAGAATGTAGTGAGACTATAATCAATTCCTCACAATGTTTTTTAGTAAAGAATATATTAAAGGAGACATTGTTTTAAAAGTTTCCACATACAACTGTGGCTTGTCCCACATTCTTTCTATTCAGATGTCAGACTGTAATTGGTAGCTTGCAGCAAGGTTACTGGATGGGTTCTAAAATGCATTTCAAATGAATATCCAAAAGACTAAAGGAAACGAAGTTAACGGCTGCTGGAGTGGAGGTGGGTTCTAGTTTCATTGCAAATAGTAGTAACAACAATAATACAAGCCTCATTTAAGTCAGTTACATGTTCATGACATAGCATCTTTCTTTGTAGAGTTCAACCCAAAAGGAACAAAAGACACAGAGCTCTCATTAAATAGAACCAAGCAGAAGAGGAGTAGACAATTCCACTTATCAATGGTGAGAAGAATGCCTAAGAGAGAAAACAAAAGATAGTATTGAAGTCAACTCCTCCTCATTTTATGACTGGGGCATTGCTGTTAGTCCGGTCCCCAGAGAGCTGTAGAAGGCAATGTCCCCTCCATTCCTTTACATCCCTACTCAAACTAGGTTCCCTGGGACAAACAGGAAAGAGTCTATGCTGTTTATTTTGAAGTTTTTTTTTTTTTTACCCTATTCTATTGCCAACAAACAGGACTCTCTATTTTCGCCAAATGATTTCCAAGTATCTGATGTATTTTAGGAAAGGAAAGCAGACCTGGCTATCTAGTTGACCTGCAAAGACCGCTCATCCCAAAACAGTTTGAGATCATCCATTCATTTATTCAACACTAATTAAGGAAATCCAAAATACCACGTTGATATTTACTGCTGTTCCTTTCCCTTCCATTCATTTAGGAGCACAATGTATACAGCCAAAGCTGCCCTCATGTGAAGTTTAAAATGCTCATGTACTTTTCTCATTGAGAGGAGTCACTGCCTCATTTATCCTTTAATGAGGAAGCAGCATCAAATAAGTAAATGAATCCAACTCGATCCCACTTGTAATTCATATATGGAAAAAAAGTACATATTTATTATTGCTTCCGTTTTAATGTAGAGAAAGATATCCCTAGTACAGGAAGGGGGTCTTTGGACAGAGCAAGAGGAAAATGATGCCTGTTTCAGAGTACGGCTACTCTAATCTCAAATAGAAAGCTGTGGCTGAGCTCTCCGGGGTGGCTCCTACAAGGTTTTCTTCGTTTATGTTCTTAACACTTTCTGCTTGGAGAGCTACAGGGTGAAAAGTCGGCTCGCAGAGAAATACCCTTAATGTAAGATGCCCATGATGATGAGCTTGCTTTTTTTCTTCTGCTCTCTTCTCTCACAAAGATAACAAACAGAGGGAAGCGTGGTGCATGGGGAAGTGGAGTTAAAATGTACCGCACGTTACTAATCCTAACATAACATTGGCAGCTTGCATCATCCCCCTGCCAAACCCAAATTAACACACTGCCTCACTGGAAGGCAAAGGCTGTAGCTATATTTATAGCTCAATTAACAAGTTTCATAACTAAACCTCCAGAAGTCCTAGGCAAACCTGACAAATGCTATGCATCTTAACACCATGGTGACCCTGCCAGAATGCCACCATCTCCTCACAAGGAACAACTCCCGCTATCTCCTCTCGAGAACAATGATGATTGGCACTGGCCCATTGGATAAAGAGAGGCTGGCTGGACAACTTGGCTCTTGTCAGGGGTACATTTCCTCACAACTCCCAACCAACACACATACGGTGGATTCAAGCAGGCAGTTAAGTCTTCCCTTTGCAGACGACGGAAATGCCGTCTCCTCAGGAGCCAATGGCTGAGAGAATGTCTGCCATCTTATGACTCAGGAGCCTTGGTTCCTCCAGGAACAGCATAACGCAAACAGAGTGCGTCACTTGGAGGGTACAATTCCTTCAAAAGAAGGTGAAAACTTCATCATAAAAACTTCGTAGCACGTTAATTTTCCTTAAGGGAGAAGTCTCAGGGTGGCTTTGTGGCTCCGGACAAAATACCAAAAGGCTGCCAGCAAAGAATAAAAGAGGCTAAGTCAAAGAGAAGGGCTCGTCGGGGTGACTGGAGTAAGACCACCAAGTCACTTTTGTCAATTTTCATTTCTTACTGATACTCAAATAAGTCTTGAAGCAAAGGAGCTTCGACAATACCATCTTAGAGAAAAGTCCAAATGTCTTTGGATGGGTCACAGGAGATCCCATTTTTCACTGAACCACACCCTGTATCTTACACCTCATCTTTACACTCATTCGTGATACTTGGTCTTTGCCAGACTGTCTTCTTCTACTAAACCAGAGCATTAGGTCCTACAGTTGTAAGACATTCCATTCCAGCAGCCAGCGAATTCCTTCTTCTGCAGAGGATGGAGAAGCCATGTCCTCAGGAGCCAGTGGCTGAGAGAATGCTCACTTTTATGTCTGGAGCATATACACACATGCTTCGCTGTAAATATGTTCTCTATATTTGTTTCGTGCAAGAATGAGTGAATTAATGCAATCGCCGTCAACTGCTCTCACCAGAGCTTTCAGCACACTGTTCCCACATTACCATAGGTTTCATTCAACAGAAACTGAAGTTCCATAGACTAAGCAGAAGACCCTAATATGAATGGTATACTCTTGTCTCTAAAACCTCACATCTTTTGCACACAAAATAACACACTAGCTTCCATGAAGGAGTCATGTTAAAAGTGTCTTAAAGAGATTGATGGGAAAACAGGAAACAGTTGCAGTGTGCCTCAAGGGCAGTAGAAGTTCATTACCTGAGTAGGAGAGGGAGGGCAATAAACACAGAAAGAACTGTCTAGGCAAAGCCTCCCTGCCCTAGCTATTAAAGCACAGAAGCTCAGTACACAGTTTAGACAGAAGAAGTCATGCAGGGAGAGTGGATAGAGCTACCTTGGAAGGTAACACTTTTTTTTTTTTTAAAACCACTAGTACTCACAAACCATCTGAACAGTTAAGATATTATTCTACATGAGAAAGATATATATTGTTAAAGTGCCTTAAATATGGAATACCAGGAAAGAAAGATGCCACTGAAAGGCACTATAACCTTACCTTAGGGAACAGGCAGAATGAAGTTAAGTCAGATAAGTTAAGTTTGATACAGTAACCCAGAGGAGAGACAGCAGGAGCCTAAGAAAAGCCAGGAAATGCCATGTTTCTCTTGGGGAAAAATCTATTCAGAAGAAACCTCAAGATGGAATTAACAGTTGAGCTAAGGATATTATGTTATTTTCAGTACTGTGATAGCCATTAGTTTCCTCTTTATTGCAAAGCAATTTAGATCATGACCCCTGCTCTACAATCAGACTATTAGCTCATATAATGAGGGACTTTTAATGCTGGGAGCTTGAGTTTCCTATAAGAACTTCATACAACTCCTTGAACACGATCGTCATTCACTGATCCATCCCTTGAACCAATCTATTGAGAAAGTAATGAAACTAGCGGTCATTTTGGCTTCTGCTTTTATTCTGAGTAGGCTTTAGGCATTTGTATCCATGTTGTGCATGTTCAGAAAGTGGCTCAGGTCCTATTGAATTTAATGGCAAGTTTGCATGCACCAATTATGCGATGCTCGGCCACAAGTCAAGACGAAGACTCAGGGCTCTAGCTAGGGTAATATCAGACATTCTACACTGACATCAAATATTGGGCTCCTCTGCTTTCCCACACAGATGGTCTCTGCTTATTTTATTCAAATGTTAACCCTCCTTAAGTGACACACAGTGGCTGCCACAGGTTTAGAGGTCACACAGAAGAACAAACCCAGAGATCACAAGACTGTTTCTTTCTCGGTACATTTATTTTGAGAGTGAAATGTATCAGAGAACCCCAAAAATTTGGCTGATACATCATCTCTGGTTACAATTTTTCCGAAATCCTCTATCTTATACTATTTTTAGGAAGCACTGGGGATGGGGCCACTATACTTGCCTTAGAATAACCAGAAGCTACACCTCACGAAGAGAGGCTTTTCAGAAGTACATGGCCTACAGAAGACAGGTGATATTGTAATATGGTATAGGCTGGGCCAGAGAAATGGGTCCGGGGTTTTTAGAAATGGATTTTGACAGTATTTGCCAGACCTGAGCTAAATATACAGCATAAGAAAACCAAATTTTTTGAATACACCAATTTAATGTGTAAACATAAAATTTGCTTTAGGGAACTATTTCATGAGCAAATAGACATACCAGTAAATTGTGAATGGATCCATAAAGGTTCAAATTATTCCAGGGTACATTAGAAGGAAAGTGCCACAAATTTGGAGACATACCATGAGCATTTGTGTGCTCTCTCAGGATAGTGTCCATGATACTTAGAGAGATTTTTCTCATTCTCCCTACTGACATTTGTCTGTGTTAGCTTAGACATAATACTAAAATCTAGAAATAAAAACTAATATGTCAAGTCCCTATCAGTAGAAGAAGATATAATCTAGAAGAGGAGGCTAACAGCTAAATAAATAACTGTAGAAGGCACACAATGTGTGTGCAAAGAAAAATCTAGCACCAAATTAGTTACGGTCAACACTATTTGGAGGCAGAAAGCATTTCATAACAAAATGCAATTATTTGACTTGGGTCTTGAAAGTTGATCAGTTACATATAAGATATCTCAGGGACTTTGAAGAACATCCCCCAAAGAAGAAATACTGTAGACAATGGCATGAAAATATGACCTAGTATCCCATTCTCATGAAATTCCAGGTGGATATGAGTGTCTGGAGAAAAGACCTCAACAAACAGTGAAGATAGGAATATGTCTGGAGATCCTGGCAGACACTGAATAATGGAGGGTCTTCTCTGAACATAGAAATTGGGCTTTGATTAAAAATGTACAACTGAAGTCTTAAACAAGTGAGTAGGTTTTTTTTAATATATGAGGAAGTAGAGTCTAAAAATAGGTGTTCAGTGTAGACAGTGATTCAGTATTTCATGGAAATTCACAGCATTGCTTAAGACAAAGCAATAACAGAGAGACAGGTGAAGGGGGAGATTAAATTATTTGATAGAATGTGTTAGAAATTTGAATGTGGTTAAAAACGGAAAATTCAGGACTGAGCGGAAGCATAATGAGAATCAGGAACAAAAAGACAAGAGTTGTTAAAACAGAGAGAGGTCGATTCGCAGAGGTCTATTAGGGACTTTTTCAGTTTAGCACTAAAAGATCTACATTCTAGGGAGTCCTGCAGTTCTGGGCAAACCAGGACATTTGGATGGAAAATGAACTGTGAGGGGAGTATGATAAGGTAAATTTCAAAGGTAACACATTTTAAACCCATTGTACAAGAGAACATTCTATTTGTATTGACTTGTCCTTAAACAGATAGCCAGTTCCTTGGGAATTCAACTAGCCTGAATTGACTGTGTCTCTTTCAGAAGGCTGTTTGAAAAGCAAGCTTCTGCCTTGTAGATATCACCATGGAGCTTTCATGTACTTGATTTTGGAGGTCCTAGCACAGGCTGACTTGGGTTCAGTGGCTGCAGGTTCAATACAAAGGATGACTGAAAGGCTTTTCTTGAGCCATTGATGAAAATTTCTTAGAACTAGCCTCAAGGTAATATATATTATTATAACCTATGATCATTTCCATCAAAGAGGTTACCTTCTGTTTTTACTGCCTCCAAAAAAAATTATAATTCACCTGAAAACAGAATGCTTCCATACCTTATTAATGTTTGTACCAGGAAAACATATACATACTCTACATATAAATTGGTCAATAATTTCTGGTAAAACTGAATTACAGTAAGTCAATAAAGGATAATAATATGCTTATCACAGTAGGCCAAAGCAGTTATGCTTTCTAAGTTCATCTATGTTTTTTACAACCTTTAAGTAAGAATCCAAAAACAATGTACTAGGGACTAGTGACTAGGCAGTGTTACATTTGAAAAGTTGCCCCAAGAAGACACTGAACATTGAGCTAAGCTTTGGAAAAACCTAGAAACAGCACAGGAAGAAGAAGTTCCATTGAAGACATTTATTTGTACTTGAGATCAATATTATTCCACCAATAGCGCACTCACCAAATTGACCTAGTGCTCTGAGAGTCCCCAAACGTCTTATTTGAAACAATGGAGCAGACATTGAGGATGGTGTTCAACTCTTAACTTAGCAATTCCCACTACTGATTTAAACCAGACCTTTAGTGTTATTTTAACATAGGTTTTGGATTTAATTATCTTAAATGACTCAAAGAATGCATACAATTCCCAAACTGTTTATCTCTTTTATGGTAAAATCTCTTCCCCTATCCCTAGAAATCTGTTTTAATTATTTAATCAGTTTAGCTGAAACTCACAAAGCATTAAATTGTTAGTTGTTACTTAACATTCCTTATAAATTGCATTTATTAATTTCTGGATAGAGACTTGTCCATTGCTACAGTAATTTAAATTAGTACCACATGGTTACCGACCGCTGCTGAATGATGATTAAATCTTTGGGGCAAATTCAGTCTTTTAAGATATTTAAATGGCACTCGAGATAAGCTAACCAAATTTGGGCCCTAGAAGTTACAATTTATCAAAAATGTAATAAAGCATAGCCAGAATATTCATCGTAAGCAGCACATAATGTGGTCCATGAAATGACATTTTAGCATCTCTCTCACTGTGGTCTCAGGCAAGTGTGCTGACACTGCAGACAGTGATGCTCCGTTGATATTTAACACTTCCCATCTACAAGGTGCTTTGCAATATTGTGGCTTTTTATACACTCCAGTCCCTCTGATACTCTATCCATCATTTTATTATTGGACTTAGTGACATATTTCGCTCCTGGTACTTTAATTTCTCAGGCACAAACAGTCAACAGAGCCTACAATCCTTTGGAATCTTAGCAACAGAAGGAGGAGTTGGTGGCATTTCAGAACAACATAAATTGCTGGGAGAAAGGCTGCTGAGGCTATTGAATGCAAACCTCTTAGGGTTAGATGATGAGGGAAAGATCTAGTAAAGTAAAAGGAATGCAAAGATGGGGAGAGGCTCTGGAACATGGGGTGCATATTTGCAATCCAGAACACTTCCTCAACTAGTGATTCTATGCCACGAGTCCAGTGCTCAACCTTCAGACTTGCTTGAATCTGTGAACTAACCTGATTATTTCTTCTCAGCCAACCAACTGGGGAAATCAAGTGATTCAAAAATAAAATATTGCCTTGAATACAATTTAAAAAAAAAAAAAGAAAACAAAACCAGGGTGGCAGATAAAGATCAGGGCATAAGGCAGGCCATACGTACCCTCGACTAGAAAGAAAGACTGAAACACTTGGGAAAAATAGCAAAATCAACTAATAAAATAATAGATTCATCTTCTGGCAGCTAAAGATAAATATTAATAATCCTAGGTGCTGCTGGCTGAAAATTAATTTCTGCAAGGTAAATAGTCTAGTACATATATGTGTTTCAATTTCTGTTTGGCAAGGTGCCTGTTTCAAGCATGGTATGCAGACCTTTGAAGTACTTGGGTTGCTCTGATAATGCAGATGCTTAAACATGAATCGCTTCCTCGGGGCTCCCAAGCACTGTGAAAAAGTCTGTTTTGGATCATCACACTCCTAACTAATTCCAGGTATTCAGCCTAAAAACACAACATTTTTAATGCATTAATGATACATTGCAACCCTTTGGAAGTGAATTGTGCCAGGAGAGAGAAGTAACATTCACCTATTAGGGAGTCACAAAGTGCTGAACCACTGCAATTTATGCTCCCCAAATTATAGTCAGGTGCAGTTGCCTGCATAGGCAGGTTGAAATAGGATACACAGTGAGAAAAAAAAGTGCTTCAGATAGAGCCCTCTAATGATTAATTTACAATAGGAAGAAGGATCAAAGGGCAAATAGCACACTGTATTCTAAATCATGTAACTATCATAGTCAGCTTACCTGCCTACTGTTAGTAGAATACCTGCCAACCAAACCTTGTCATCCGCTAGCTGTTTTAACTGTGGTGTTTTCATTCTGGTGTTTGGGGAAAAAAAAATCACCTAAAATATTCCCAGAAAGCCAAACACACTTCCATATAGACTTTCAGAAATATTAAACTAAAAATGACCAATAAAATAACACCACCACAATACACAATTTGAAAATTTTCTGAACATCCCTGAAGTAGCCTTTTCATTTGTAATATTTACTTATTTATTCCTCAAGTTATGACACTGTTTCTGAAAGACTTTCCTAAGAGGCATGTGGAGTCAAGTATGTGATTATCTGGAGAAAACACAGCGTGTTCTCACTAGTCATGGAGCAGAGTGGAAATCTGTGGTGGAGTCAATGAATAGCATGATTCTCACTTTCAAACCTACTCGGATTCCTCCTACAGAAGGCATTCAGCAGAGTTGAGGGTCTGTAACGTGAGATGCTTTGTTGTGATACCCTTTCGACATGCCGTAACTCTTTCCAGAAGGAACATGCAAGCTAGCACTCCAACCAAGCTCTAACTTGAGCAGCTGTATGCTGTCTCCTCTGACTACTGCCTGGACCTTCACCTGGTCTTCATTCTATGCTGTAACTCAATTTGAACTATTGGAAAACTTTCCATAAGGTAGATGCACTTCAGTACGAGGCAGCGGGGCTTGTGAGTATTTTTAACTGACAAGGCCATATGCCCCTCATCTGTAAAGCATGGAATGAAGTAAGGATGCTTCCACAACAGCGTGGTAGCTATTGTCAGACACTTGGGGAAGAGAATCAAGTCAGATGTTCTCTCACAATCAGAGATGGAAAACTTCCCTGGCTTCATAAGAGAATTACAGATGAAATGGGCTGAGAAGATATTTGGAGACAGAGAGGTGGATTTCTGTGCTTGTGCCCTCTTCATTTACGCTTTCATGCTTGATTTATTTTGCACACCAGCCAAGAGAAAAGCTTCTTTATCAAGCCAATCTTCAAGTGGGTCTTGAAGACCAATCCTGGGTCTGTTCTACTCTTTCCCAACAATTGATCAGGGTTCAGGGAACCTGAGAAAACTGCCCCACAAGCTTGCTAATGTTCAGAATTAGTTACAGAGAAGAAAATATTTCCATTTTCATGGGAGCATAAAGTTAAAATTGCAGGTATCCAAGGACTGAGACTGGAAGTAACATTTGCAGCTCAGCTGCTGGTGGAAGTGGGGCCCATAAAAGGGAGAGCCACCCTTCTCCAGAAGGGTTGTTGCAAAGCAGATGACCAACAAGATGGTCAGAATGGAGTAAGACAGGAATGTCGAGACTTATTCTGGACAAGCCCAAATTTCTGCCTTCTATGGTCAATATCCTAAATATCCAACTTAAGTTTTATTTATAAACAGCCATTATTTGTAATCATCCAGCTGTAGTTGGCCAATGATGGTTCTGGCATGTTAGGGTAATAATAAGACAGGAACCTGATTGTGAAAAGGACTCTGATGGTTCCTGGCTGCTGATGTTGCTCTAAAACCTTCTGATAAGCATTATGAGGACAATGTGTGGGGTTACAGAAGGGGTCTCAGAGGATCTGAGAGCTAATCTGGGGTTTTTTTATGATGCAGAGGAACAAATCTGACCTCCTTTGTTAGTCTAATAGCACAAGCTTTAAACTCAAGACTGCCCTCCATGCCCTGGCCCATTCCTCATATGAAAAGGAGATGGGTGGGTGGGGAAAAAACAGAACTTATCTTGAGCATCAACTGTAGTGTGTCACCAATCCAGGGAGGCCAATGCCAATGCCAATAGCAGGAGGTGGACTTCTTCTGTGTTAAGCTAGAACTTCTAACGTATTCCTCGAGCCTGAAAGCCAATACTCTTTGTGTCCTTTGCTTCTCCTTTAATTCAGTGTAAATCCACAAATCTAAATAAATGGCTCCTGCTTTGTGTAGTCTGGCTTCACACTAATCCTAAACCCAGCTCCATTTGCTCTAGGTTTATGCTGCTTGAGCTCTATAGGCCCTATAAATGGTACTTGAGTACAAACGAGATCCGTTAAATGTGAAAAAACCTCAAAAAACAAAACAAACAAACAAACAAAAAGAATATCTCTCCTCTTTAGACATTTGTAGGTCATAATAAAATAAAATGCTCTTTATATACATAGATAACCTTGCCACAAGTGACTGGAGAGCCCTAGAGTCAATCTGGCCCATTCCTTCAGGAAGGGTTATTATTAATTGCTACCATTGCCATATTCTGATAATCCAGAACATTTGGCATTTAAAAACTGTAATGATCCAAGTGCTTTGACTATCTCATGTCAAATATCCACATGGCTGGGGAAAAATCTGCTCTCATGCACAAAGTATCTGAGGGATGGATTGTTCACTTTTATTGAGATAGGCTGCTGTCGCTTTTACATGGGCTTAATTATTTTCCCCATTTGCTTTTATATGCACTTTTCACTCCTGTTGTGGCAGGGTTTTATTATTATTATTATTAATCTCAGTAAAAAGGAACAGATTCAATACAGACAAAGAATAAATGTCATAAAAATCGACTGTAATGATGTGTTCCGTGGGAGCCATGGTCATAGCCGGGTAAAGTTGCACACCTACTCATGCCTTTGTGATGGTTGTGTTTCTACTATTTCAAATTTAATACCTTTTCTAATATATTATATGTTACCTCCCATGTATTTAAGCTGTACTTAAAAGCATGCTAAGAACTGGTAATTCTTTAATGGTTGTTCACTTACAAGCGATTGTGGGTCATTACACAATCATTTAAAGGGCATTAATGAGAACCATTTAATGGTTTTAGTAGAATATCATTGTAAGGGACAGGGGAAAAGTTACTGGCTGTAAATTTTTATGACCATTTCTTACAAAACGTATTACTTTAAAGATTTATGTATGTAACAATGAGTACAATAAAAGCCGTGCTAGAAATAATTTGAAATCAAAGTAATGCATAGAGATAAGTCTTTACCCTGCTACGATTGGGTGGGCCCCCCTTTAAAAAATTCTGTTTTCTCATTCCTTCCTTTCTTCCCTCCGTCCTTCCTTCAATCTTTCCTTCTTTCCTTTTCTATTTTCTTCTTTCCTCTCTCTGCCTCCCTGCCCCCGTTATTTCCCTCTTTCCTCAATTCTTCCATTTATATTCTTGAACATATTCTCAGTACCTAAGATATTTGTTTTAGGGAAAACAATTAGAAATTGAAATATTGACATATGTGATTTAGTTGGGGAGAGAAGCAGACAAACCCAGAGACAATCTAGCAGGACAGTGATGCAGAGACGCCCTATACATAGTAAGTCTTTGTATATAGAACCATTTCTCCATATACGATTATTTTAAACCATTCTCTTATATAGCATAGAACTAAAATAGAAAATCCAATACTTTCTAGGACATCACTCCCTAAGGTAGGATAGGGGACTAAAACAGAAGAGGAACTGGTCGTGGCTGTATAGCCACAGACATTTGCAAGATATATGTGGAAAGTGGCCTCAGGTCCACCCAGGGGAGCTCTGTGGGTCTGTATGTATGTAGCTCTTCTTCTGAAAAAGAAATGTGTATTTGAGAGACTCCTTTCATTGAGGGAGTAACCGTATTAAGATACTTTATTAACAAAACACTCATTGTATTATGCCTGGGTTTTTTTCTACTTGTGATTCTCATGGAATACATAAAGAGTGAAACAATGCCCTGTTCTCAGAATTTCTACATAGGCAAGAGAATATTTCTAATTAAAAAGGTAAAGTTAGAGAGGCAGGAGAGATGAACACAACCATATGCGTAGAAAGCCGAGATTTTACTGTTTGCATTAAATAACATGTATATTTCTCTCTGATTCTAGTCTGGTACTCACTACCAATAAGATGAAGATTTAAGATAAATTGATCCAGAGATGTGAATTACAACTTTTAATTAAAATGTAGAAAATAGTTGCTTTAAAATAAACATGATAATACTTTCAAGATCATTAATATTTTATGGAGAGCACAGCAACAGCAACCTGAATATTTTAGGATGTGACGTTTTAAAGTCAGGCAGAGGGATTTCCAGGAAGTTATGGATGTCCCACATAGAGGACTGCGGTTGCGCTATTTTGGAAGCCCCAGCAGAATGCAGCCCACACTTCTGAATCCACAGTATTGTTTTCTTCTTTTTTCTTTTCTTTTAAGCCAGTAATGTCCAGAGTGGTGAGGATTACAGTGCTAGCAATTTAATAAAGAGTTACTGAATACAGAAAGAAAGACCCATTTGCTCATTTCTCAATGTGAGTTAGGAATCTTGTTATGCAAAGCGATACCCCCAAAATTAATGTAAAGTTTAAACACACTCTATCGTATTTTAAACTGAATGAAGTAATGTAGCAGAAAGACTTGGAAGAGTGTGTGAGTGTGCATTTGGTACACACTTCGGTTCCCTCAATTAATATATATTAGTGTACACATAGCTTCATGCCTTCTAATTTCTCCAAATCTCTACCTGCTCTCCTCATTACGTGTTCCTTGACACAATGTTTAGTCTTCTCGCTTTCATTTTAGCCACAATGTTTCTTGCTGGGAATGGCTTTTCCTTCACCTAGTCTATGGTCTAGCTTCAAAAATCCAAATCTGTTCCAATTTACGTGAATCCTGGAGAGACTCAGCAGGATGGCAGAAGGTTCACCTACTGGCAAGATTATATTCTTTGCGTCTGTCTGTTGGTATCATTCATAAAATAAGGAAGTACTACACCTGTGCTTTAAGGTCACTGTAAGATTACAATAACATGACAAATCCATTAAAAGGCGTGTGGTCTAAGAGCTTGCATTCCTAAAATATGGTAGCTACCCTTTCATCTTTCCTTCCCTATTCCCGACTCCAGAGAAATGCCTAAACTGCTCAGAAGTAGTATTTTTCATGTTTACTTTTTTTGTGATTTTTTTTTCAACTTTTTGTTAAATGGTTGTCCCTTCTCTGTCATCTCTCTAAACTAGTCTACAGTCCTCTAAATTAAGGGAGACTTATTTTTGCATCTTTTTGTGACTTTGTTTCAGTGCAGCCAGCTGTGGTTCAAACAAAGGCAGCAGACAGAGCAGAACACTCTGGGTTCTTGTGCTCGAGCGTGCTCCTCTGCTCTGCCATCTAAGTCAGGTCACATAGCCATGCTCTGCCTTGGTTTCTGAGGAGTAAATTTCCAGAGAGTAACAGCCTCATGGCATCGTCAAGGTGTAAAGTGGGAAGAGGAACACAGATCTCAGCACAGAGCCCAGCGCAGTAAGGATGACATGAACGTTAGCTGTTAACAAGGGCATTCTCTGGACCACTTGCCAGCATTCTGCACCATGCTTTTTAATTCTGTATACAGGAAAATCTTCAATAGGACACATCCCTCTTATGAGAGAGTCAGACGAAAGCAGAGAACTGGCTCTTTAGAAAGCAAGTTGGACATGCACACTGTTTCTGGGGTGCCCAGTGTTGTGGGGGCTCTTAGTGCTGAGGCCCTTATGCAGATCATCTGCATTTAGAAAGTTCTAAACCCAAAGCAGAATGAGAGTTGATAAAGGAACAAAAAGATTCCCTAGAGATAAGTAAACTGAAGATCAGGTAAGATGGGGAGCAGGGCACAGCCGTGCGAAGCTCTTCTCAGAAAGCACAGGGCAGAACAGCAGCTAACTTCGAAGTGAAGTCCGAAACCACAATTAAGAAAATGTAGCTCTTAAAGCCAGGATGTCGCTGGTGCCTTTGGTCACACAGACACACAGTTAAAGGAGGGGACACAGAACTTTGGAAAGGTGACCACTGGATTACTACATTTGAAAGGTCCTCAGCAATGTCATCTCATTTTGATGTGATTTCTAGAAAGAAAGGTAAGTAAAGAATAGAGATTCCTTTTTTTCTTTAAATGAATGTTTGCTTTTTGCATGGAGTCCAAAACCCGTTGTAACAGTGTTATTTTTATATAACATTTGAAGCAATGTGTGCTGAGGCACTCAACTAGGAAGGTTAAGCCCAATGTTCCCAAATACCTCATACCCTTCTGACTTTTTTTTTCTTAACTTAAGGGCTGGTCATTTTGGTGGGGAGGAAGATCCACTGAGTACAAGCCATGCAGCATTTTATTTCTTCATGCTGATTATGACAAATGTCCGCAGACACACTATGTTCAACAACAACGAAAATGAAGTTTCTGGGGCCACTATAGAAGAACGATAATATCTATGGCTACGTCAGCAGCTGAGTTAAGACACTGTGAGACAATACAGACACAGAATATAACAACAAGAGTCATTTCTGGACAATGGAACCTCTTCAAACTTCTACAGCACCCTGCGACGTTCATCGCCATGATACTGTGATTATTATGCTGCTGTTGTCATTGTTACTGCTGCTCTGTGTCTTTTTGGGAGTGATCTCCTCAGGAAGTTAGTACATTTCACCTTCTGGCAGGGTAATCATTCTTTTGGATCGCAGGGTATGATTTAGCCAGTGTCTCTGAGTTGTTCAATTGCTGGGAAAACTGTGGGGTTTGGGCTTCATGCCTGAAAGAGGCACAGCTGGAGATCGGCTAAGGGTGCATACTTCCCCTATCTTCCTAGGTCCTTGGGGTCCAATTCACCACAACCTGGAAGAGGGAGCAAATTTGCCAGAAGGCAGCCTTGTCTTCAAATTCATTTTAACTACCACTTCCAAGGACCTAATAGGACCCAGGCCTGTGCTTTAGACTGTTGGAAATAAGATGTTCCAAGTTTTAGAAACAAGTTGAAGTTGAGTCACATTGCACGTGTCCATGTGCACGGGCATGCATGTGTACACACACACACACACACACACACACACACACACACACACCATCAATCCTTAAAAGAGCAAAGGGGTAAAAATGGCATCCAGTTTTCCTGCCCTTAGAAATTTGTTAGAACACCCCAGCAAAGCCCTAGGGAAGGTAGAGTCACTGGAACATTAAGCAAAGTATTTGGGGATCTCTCTTTTCTACAGGAAGGAGGAGAGCAGGGACAATGTTAATTGCAAGAAAATGGGCTTTAACTTTCATATTCTAACAGGGCAGGCGAGGGTGATTACAAGGAAAACACAAAGACAAGCGTGTGCAGCCTTCTCCTGCTTCCCAAGGGAGGGAGATAAGTATCACAGGATTTGCTGCAGAGTCCACGGCCAGCACAATCTATTAAATAGCTCAAGTTAGTCAATGTGGAAGAAATTTTTAGACACACATGCCCAACCATATGTGCATGGCCAAGATTTAAAATAGAAAAGTGAGAGACTGTTGGATGACTGAGGATTTTTCCCTTGCCAGGAAGTCCTCCTTAAGGATTTCATAGCTTGCAAAAGAGAATTGCTTGCCAGACAAGCCAAAAAAAAGACATGGAAGATTGGGACCTGCTTCCTTAATGATGAAATGTCACGCTGTTATGTAAATCAACCTGAAGAAAAGAGGCAGGCATGATTAAGATGGCTTTGCAGAAACAAGAGAGGTCTTGACATCTCCTCCCCAAATTGCTTTAATGCTTCAAATCACAGGGCTGGAGGCACAAGCTGAAACCCATGGTGGCTGTATAGAGCAAAATAAGGAAACTTCTCTCCCGTAAGAATCTGTGCTTCAGTAAAAATTATACTATGTGGCTACAGTTAATAAGGGTTCGTAAAGCCCCGGAATTGTTAAGTTTATGGCAGATTGAGGTGTGGCCACTGGGCTGCTGCATGCTTCTTCATGTGTGTGGAAGGAGATTATAACAGATTAAGACACAGCAGCTACATAAGCATCAGAATTACTATATCTGTACTACATGTACATAGACATATCAGCATTATTATCTATGTGTGATAATGTAATGTGCAAGCATACACATCAGTTTCATCTGTGCAATGTGTGCTATAGGATACACATCAGCATTATTATATATGTGTGAAGAATGCAATGCATACCAGCATTAAACCTGTGTGACATATTTCATACTATATACCCATCAGCATTATTATTTCTTGTGACACACACACCACAGCACACCTGTGCATGAGAATTATATCTTGTGACTTGTGCACTGTAACACACATACATATCATGTTGTCTTATCTGTGTAACACACATATGAACCAGCTTTACTCATATGTGTTACGAGGGCTCTGTAGCATGGGTACCCATCAGATTCATTGAATCTGTGTTAACATGTGCATTGTAATACATGTGGGGCACTTTACCACCAAACAACCATCTTTTGGAGCCTGTGGTACAGCTACTTTCTCTACCTCTCTTTCAATGTCTTTTCTCTTGTTTTCCTGGGCCCAAAGAAACCACCTTAGACAGGACACCATTCTCTGGTCTAGTACAAGGAACACCAAGTTAGCCTATGATAGCTAATGTTTAGCTATGTAATTATTCAGTGCCTAGGGTTGAAGATAATCACTTTTTTTTTCTCCCTTAGAAAACAGTGGCCAGGGAATAGTATAAAAACAAAGCTATCTCTCCTCACACTTTGGAAGCTTTGACACTTCACTGCTCCAGCTCTTGGGTCATTTGCTGTAATTTATGTGTTACAGAAGAATTAAAATCATGTCTTCTAGAAGTTCCATAATTCAGGAAGCTTCCTTCTAAATTGTACCATCAATTTTCAATTCACTTAGATTCTTATAATTTTATGACCAGAGGGGGCTTTAGAATTGATTTAATCAAATTCTGTCATTTTACAGAAGAGAAAGGTGAGGCCCTGAAATGTTAAGTGAGTTGTTACATCCCACAACTTCTTGATAGGTAAGTCAGATGAGCAATCTGGTCCTCTGGTTTCCATTCCAGTACTCTTAATACTGTAACATATTTCAGCACCTTGCTGCATAATGATTCTTCTACATTTCTAGAAGTAACCTGGATCTCTCTGCCAAAATTCAATTCCCCTCCCTAAAGTCCCTAGTTACTAAAGTAAGAGTGGTATCTGATGATCCCCTAGAAGAAAATAATTATCTACAAGAAATAAAGTGAGAAGGTGAAGTGTCGTTGATGAAAATCACAGTGGACTGTGATGTATTTTAGACCACAGGCACTATTAATTCATGCCAGAAACAATTCAGCCTTATGAAAAATGACAGTATCACTGCAATTAAAGACCACCACGAGGACTACTCTGAGAATAAGTGCCTATCATAGTGTTTTTATGAAGTAGGAAGTAGCCACTGCAGTGATGAGCTGCAAAACTCCTCTATCTATTGTCAACATCCAAAGTGTGTGTGTCTTCTAGAGGTAAAATAGGCTAAGTGATAGGGGCTGACAGTCTTTGTTTATATCCCAGCTGGAGTGGTAGGACATGGAGCCCACATACCTTCCCTCCTCAGAGAGATGATGGTATGACTTGATGCTAGGGATGGTGCCATCGCTCCCTAGGAAGTCTCAGCCCATGTTACTTCTAGATATCTAGGTCTAGGTGTCCGTGTCTCTAACCCATGTGCTATGCTTTTATTTCAGTATTAATGGTTGAACTCCATTCCTCCTTTAGGGAACCATTGGAAAACTTCTTAACCTCAAACAAACCAGGGCCCTACCATGGAGGAATTCTACACCAATTCTCTCTTTGCAAAGTACTCAAAGGCAATAAAAATTGCAATAAGTAGGAAACTCAAATCAAACTGGACTGAGTTATATTAAGTGTTATACACACATTATTAATCCATGCCAGAAACAGTCCAGTACTGTGAAAAAATAACAATGTTAATATGATTAGAGAGCCACCATGGACCACCACAAGAATCTGTGACTCCCAGGTTCCGGTGCTGATGTCTGGACTAACTCCATAGCTTTGGGAGACCCAATAGATCTTTCTGAGTTTTTGGTTCCTCACCTTCTCACTGAAGATATGGATGCAGAGATTTTTTCGCATCTCTGTTACTCTGGGCACTTCCAGTAGTACAGGATGATTGCCAGCCAGAGCACATCAGAGATGATGAAGGTCCCGGCAGATATAGTTTAAAATCCCCTTAATTACAGCGTCTCACCGATCCTTAGCCCCCAATAAATAATCAACAACTGTCAAAGGAAAGCATCTTCATACTATTTATTGCACTTCGAGTTGTCTGAAACACTAATGTCAAGCACTGGTGTTGGTACTTGAATTACTGTATGTACTCAGATAATTACTATCCATAATTTGCAAATATGCAACTACATGTACATGGTAAGGATAAAGATAACAATACAGTTGATAATGACTTAGGCTTGCACAAAAATATTTTACTCTAGGTTTCAAAGTATTTCATAAACATCTCCCTGAATCCCAATAATGCAAGGTATAGCTTATGACAGAGAAAGGGGTGGGGGTGTAAACAGTTACACCCACACTGTGGAGATGGGCAAGACAGAGCCTGACAAAAGCACTGATTTCCCCTGGGTGACGCAAAGCCAGGAGCAGGCCTGGGAACATGGACCCCATTTTTTGAGTACACAGACTGCTGCTTAGAACACATCCTCCCTAGCTCTCCAATTTACAGTATGAAGTTTATGACATGGCATTACCCAGGCACTTTAGGGTGTCAATTTCCTTTACAATTTTATAAAATATCATTTGGAAAGGTGGGAGGAATTTATGCTTCTGCAGTAAGAGCTCTCCTGTCTGCCCACCCTCTTGGGATAGGAGTTTGTTTCACCTGAACAGAGTTGCAAATGCGAGGCACATAGTGCTGTGAAAGCCATGGGGTTTGTTGTTAATTTGAGGAACACCTCTGATTTGGTTACACATTTTAAGCAGCCACTGTATAATACACATCTACAGAATTCACTCAGACAGGAACAAGTTATGCCCTCCTAATACTGTCTAGAAACCAAATGTATAGTGACTGTTTTCTTTTTGTTTCCTTTCTTCTTGCTCTCTCTTGCTGCACAAAATTAGTTCCTCGGATACCAAGATTCTGGAGGCTCATTGTCTTGCAAAATATTCAGGTGCCTCACAATGATCTACAATAATAAACCTCCAGTGCAACAGCAAAGCACAGATAAAAATGTGAAAATATATGCATATATACATAAAATGAAATATAGATATGGTATGAGAGAGTGACTCACAAACACAAATAAAGAGGAAGCAGGGAGGCAGGAAGATAGTTTCCCTTCTAATCATGAGAACTAGGAAATAGAATGGATGCTCATTAAAGTAGTTTACTGGGGCTCCAATTTGTTCTGTGATTAAGAGGTATTGGTTGAAGGAGATTGGTGAGTGAGATCAATATACTTGTCTTCATTCTTAATTCTTCTTTAATGTCTCTGTCTCCACAGGGGAGGCTGAATCAGAGATGTAGAGTAAATCTTTATCCACCAGGGGGCTGCACAGGGAAAAAAGAAGAAAGGAAGGAAGGAAGGAAGGAAGGAAGGAAGGAAGGAAGGAAGGAAGGAAGGAAGGAAGGAAGGAAGGAAATATAGTAGGTAAATCTTTTGGATATCCAAATCTCTTTGTCTTCAAACTCCCAATTTTTGTTCAAATGTTTCCATGTTCTGACCAATAGAGGAGACAGGAGTGAAGGCTGAGGCTACTGTCAATTGGAGTCGTGAAGAAGCTATTCTGTGGCCTTGAAATGGAATGGTGCCATGAAGTAATGAACACAGTCTTGGCATCAAAGTATCCATCTATCATTTCTTCCTCATACTCACCTTACTCACAACCCCATCTTACCCAAAACCCACTGGTGCCATCTTCTGAGGTTCATAATAACAGGGTCTACCTGCCACTTTCCAGACTTCCCATCCCCAACCTCTCGTCTGTCTGTCTGTCTGTCTCTTTCTTTGTTAGTGTGTGTGTGTGTGTGTGTGTGTGTGTGTGTGTAGTCACGTCTGGGCAGGTATATATGTACATGCGTACATGTGAGTTTGGAGGTCAGATGCCAACCTTCATGTTTCTCCTCAGGAGTCATCCACCTTTTTTTTTTTTAAACTCAGATTCTCTCACTGACTCACTGATGATGATAGGTTATCCTAGCCAGTGATTCTCAGAGATCTTCCTGTTTCTACTACTTCTCTCATACTCTAATTACAAATACATGTATTCATACCAGGTTGCATGTTGGGGATCTAACTCAGACCCTCATGCTTGCATGACAAGCAATATACCAACAGAGCTATCTCTCTAGTCACTAAGGTTTATTTACTTATTTATTTATTTTGAACTAGGGTGCTTCTACCCTCTAGAGTACATATGCAATACTCAGGGACTCTACTCTGTCACATAAAGGAGAACAAAAACTACTGCCATCTTATGAACCAAAGTTAGGGATGGCTAACAATTCATAGCATGCAGTATGCCGCAAACAACACAGAACTGTCTAGTACTATGTATGAATAGTGCTGATCTTGAATGATAGGGATACCTGGATATACCCATGTAAATAACTGGTCACAGTCCACTGAATTCTGAATCCTTGATTTTGAAGTTTAACCATCTGAAGTTTAGTAATTGCTTCTGCTTCATGGGTATGGTGCATACAGCTAATTGTAGGGCTTGTTGTCATGGGGTTCTCCAAAAGAGTTGAGATGCTTGCCTTTGGGGACTTATAAAGACCTGAGAAATATAAGTTAGTTTTATGTCACAGGCTTCTTTATGTTAATGTAAACCTATTCCCTTTGATTCCACAGAGCTTCCTTTACAGGTGGTTGGTTATGTAAGTGAATCCTAGGGCCATACAACTAAAGGATGTGGGAAGAAGCAATAAAAGCATTTCTGAATAGTCCCATAAAATAGATCACATGATCATTTATGCTGACTCTTTCCCTAACGTCTGGCCAAATAACAAGGTTTTGGCAGAATACAAGGCCAGAATAATGATGGATCTACCACGTGCAAAGATCCCAGAGCCTTGAAGCTCCATACTGATGACTACTCGTTGACAGATAAAATCGACATTGGACTTAATAGTAATGAGAAATAAAATAAGTGAACAAAAGTTCACTATCGTTACAGCATTTGACAATATCTAACACACAATATGGATATATTATGCTAACTTAAAATTGTAATTGAAATATAAATAATTAGAAGTTTATAATTTTTGTGGAATGCACAGTCATTTAGGGTTTCTATTCTTAGCCATCTCTAATGCCACTGACTTTCTTTTGAGAATGCAAACTGATCTACTTTGTATTACATCAAAGTACTTAGATGGTTTCTATTACACTTGATGTGTTTGAAAACCTTATCATGGTTGTATGGCCCTTCACAATTGTAAAAGAAAATATTGCTTCAGGATGTGCTATTATAAAGATAAGCTTACCAAGGGCCAACGGCCCAGTTACCTCTTTCTATACTACAGTGGTAACAGTGTAGGCTCAGATGATCTAATATTCCTGTTCAAAATGAAGTATCTTAAGATCTTAAAGAAACAAAATAAAGATGTAGAGTGGGTGAGAAATTATTCAGGTAGGAATACTGACAACAGGGCCGGAATGACAACACTGCCCAGAATGTCCCTGGAGCAAGACCTTGCTATGCTCTTCTACTCCAAGCTTCCTTTAGATCTTGCCTACTACTGAACTTGGTCATGGTTGTTAAGCTTTCTTGTAATCTCATGAGCAATTGAAAATTCCCTGCCTGATTGAACTTACGGACTTTAGAGTCTGTTGGTTACAAGCAAAGCCCTTGAGTCATGAATTAACTGAGACATTTTTTAAGATTGTAAGCTCTGTGAGGACAGAGACAGTGTTTAGTATATTCATCAGTGGATCTCTAATGTGAAACACAGTCAAGACTTTTAAACACGTGAGTGAAGATGACATAGGATCTCAGGCTAAATTTACATGTCAGCATTATTCTCTAGGAAGGTACTGTGTTTTCTTAAAAATCAAGAGTTAACAAGGAGGAAGATCAGAGAAATAGGAGAGGAAGTAGAGAGAAAATGACACATAACTGATGGGGAGGGGGATGGGGGTGGGGTTTTTGTTGGGGAGGAGGTACCAAAGGAAAGCATTGCTAAGTCAATGTATAGGAAAAGGAAAGCTATCTATTGCCTCCTGCTGGTCACTGAGAGTAGTGTAATAAATATGTCTTTCAAAAAACCAGCAAGAAGTCTGTCCACAGTATTTGTTTTTTCAATCAACTCTCATTCAAAAACATGAGAAAAAGTGGATCTGTACTGAGCACCTGAACTTTTTCCTTCTATTATTCTCTAAAAAAGGATGGTAGAGCAACTATCATCATAGTGTTTACAGAGTGTTGGGTATTAGAAGTAGCCCAGAGATGATGTAACTTATGCCAGAGGATTTGTGTTCAATGTATAAAATATAACTTCATGGGTCTCCAAGCAGTTTTGCCTCTAGGTATATTAGGATTGTCGCTAGGGAGTCAGAAACATAAGCTCCTGCTCTGAAAAGTAGCTTTATCTCTCTGATCTGCATGTGGCTCCACCTGCTTCAGCTACCTGGCAATATGGCTTGGAGAACCCCCAAACCCCATATACTTCATATACTTCATACATTAATTAAGCCTTATGTTAATATACATCAGGATCATTATATGTATAATCTATAGTAAGGAAAGCAATAAAAACTTAAAGAAACACCCAAAGTTCTCAATAATGACCCATGATAGGCTACATATCCAGTTTACACTGTAACAACAATAATTTTCCTTTTTCATTTATTCATCGAAGTTTATATGTCATAGGTGCTTTCACAATGGAGATCCCATGACTCAGTGGGTGGGGAGTATACTTTTATTTGAGACTCAATGAAAAGAGAAAGGATAGTTCCGATAGAAGCACGACTAGACAAAGACAGCTGCAATTCCATGGTATTCCACAGAGGGAAGTCAACAAGGCCTGTTTGCTGTTCTTTTTGGTATATCCATTGGCACTGGGAAGGGTACCTGTATTGCTTTAAATGAGAGATATCCCCCTCAATGCTCTAGTATTTGAACACTTAGCCTCCTTTTGGTGGTGCTATTTTGGTAGCATTAGGAAGCATGGCCTTGCTGAAGGAAGTATGTCACTTAGGTGGGCTCATGATACTTCCAGTTTGCTCTTTGTGCTTCCTGCTTGCATTTGCCATATGAGCTCTCAACTTCCCATTCCTGCCACTTGCTGCTATGGCTCCTCACTAAGCCTCTGGTTGAGTCCAAATCAACTCTCTCTTCCATAAGCTGCTTTGGTCATGGTACTGTCACAGCAGCAGAAAGTACTAATATAGCACCCATCCTGTAAGGGTCCTTGGACTACTTTCAGGGGAGGTGGGTCCGAGAGGGACTTTTCCAAGTGTTATGGCTTGCTTCAGGAGAGAAGGAAGTATAGGGACAGGAAGGGCAGAGTACTTGTTCCCTTCAGTTAAACATACTCAGTAAACCAAGGTACCATAAACCAGGATGTTGGGTTCTGAACCTCAATACCATCCTGAAAGTCTTTTTTCTAGTGTGTGAACTTAGGAAGGAGTGAAAGGACACAGGGCAAGTTGAGGAAATCATGCCCATCGTATTTGCAATTAGACCTGATTTGGCTTCTGGCTGACACCTACGCAAGGATGTTTTGAAATTGTGGATGGGGATTCTTCACAAACGATGTTCCATCAACAAGAATACAATGAATGAGCATCATATTAGCCAGCTGTAGCTGGCCAGGCAACCCCATAAAAGAGTCTGCAACACTGGGTAAATCTGCATGAAAAAATGATTCTCACATATCAGTGGAACTTCTGAACTTGCAGAGGGGCTGCTTGCTGCAGATCAGTTGCTTGGCTAGCTCAGGCTACATATACTCTAGCCTGTAAGCAGAGCCACGAGTCAGGGAATTGAGAAGAACTAAGCTGCATTCAAAAACAAAAATAAAGCCAAACAGGTCTGTTTCTGGCCGCCATCCTTACATCACCCATTTTAGTGGAAGGATCTCCATCTCCAATAGACAGACATAATTATCAGCTCACTGAAGATTCCCTTCCTGAGAGCACCGTTAGGCTTGGGGCTCTGATTTAAAACATCTTAGCCTGGGGTTAAGCACACATCTAACCAAACATGAAGCTTCCATTGAAAAGTTTCAACCTTGTAGAAAAAAAAAAAAGTTCTTGCTCCAGCAACTCCAATGAACTGATTAAAAGCGAGCCCCACAAACACGAATTCCAGTATCATCAAGAACAAGTCAAATCCACACCAGAGCTAACGGAAACTCAGGGAGAGTCAGAGTGGCCACTGAAACAAAAGCCCAGGCTCTGAATGCTAGCTCAGCAGGCAGTCATTGCTGTTTCAATGGGACTCTCCCTTTGATGTGTGTTTTTTAACCGCAACTTTCATGTGGTGATGGAGGAAGCTAAGAGCAAGGTGGTAGCATTATGTGAAGACCAATGCTTTCAGGTGCCCTTTGCCCTGCAACAGCACCAGGCAGACAAAGAAGAACCACACAGATGGGAGAAGCCTACCTGTTTTTAAAGAATATCTGTGCTGGCAGAATCTAAAAGGGTGAGGAGAAGCATGCCCTCAATGTCAGAGAAAAATAAATGGTGAAACCACTAAGGACAGGTTGAGCTTAAAATAATTAGTTTACTTGGATCATAACCCAAATTAAAATTATGTGTGTCCAATTAGCTTCAAGAAAATTATCCTCGGGTGCGGCAATTTTTTAAACACATTTATTTTCAACTGTGGCAAAAGGAAGACGAGGTAGAAGGAAGGGTCCTTCAAAACCATACAGGTTTGTCTCGCTTTACAGAATATATACAGTCTTAGAAAACTCGAGTGAAAGAGAAACAATTATTTTTACATTTAAGGCACCTGCTTTTTAAACACCATGTGAGGAAGGAGCCAAACTGGTTTTGACCAGTAGTCAGAGCTTCTCAGATGTTTGGTTTTGCCTCATGAGGTTGGTTTAACTTGAAGAGTGCAAGGCCTTTGTAGGGTTCCCTCTCACCAGATGTGTGGCCTACAGATAATCTGGGTCATTTTACCCAAATGGTCCCCAAGAAGGAGTCAGATGTGTCGTTTCTGTCACTGAGTCCTAGGGCAGGGAGCCTGGAGTGCTCAGCTGCTATGTGGAAACACATTTTACAGAAGACTTAAGCTCTAGGGTGGGGCTCCCTTTTCTCAGGTGGAGAGAGGGAGGGAGCCACACAGCAGAATCAGAAAGAAAACCAGGCATCTGTCCACATTTCCTGTGCCACCCTGAAGGCCAAGGGTGCAGAGGGTGGTGGTCAAATGAAGTCATGTAGCTGGCAGGAGGAAAGCTGGCAGAGGAGAGCCCTCTACACACACATCGAGGGGTACCCAAGCTGGAAACCATTTATTCTGAGGTTTCCGAGTTGAGAGGGAGGCTACGATGTTAGGAAAATGGTAAACAGGTAGAACAAAAAGATGGACGGGGAGAGAGAGAGAATCAATAAGTATCGCTCATCAGTATATTGGGGTAAACATGCATGTTTTCTGTTACTGTAGTAAAAATATCAGAAATGTATTAACTTATAGTCAACAGAGATTTATTTTGCCTTATTGACCTAGGGGTCCAAGAGTACGATGCCAACATTTCAGGATTCGGTGAGGGCCTTCTTGCTAGTAATTTCTTCATGGGACCTCTACTCTCATGATTTCATTAAATCCTAATCACCTAGCCCCAAAAGTGCAGGTACAAATCAGGGGATTTCTAACACATGGACATTTGGGGACATATCTACTCATGACAAAGAGTAAAAGCACAAGGAGTTGGGGCCCGCGCATGTATTATTTTTTAATTATTGTTTGTAAAGTGTTCCAGCAAGTAAAATCATTAACAAAAATCCAAGAGGCTGCTGTCTGCACCTCATCCCTTGAAGCTTAATGGATGTGTCAAGATCTATTTTGAGAGCAAATAAAAAAGAAGGCAAACTATGTTGCCAAGAGGTGCTAATTGACAGTTAGAAAAACATTTTTAATATCTCTGCATTTTGTATAATTTTTACTAGCCTACTGCTGATGAACATGCACTTGGGTATTCATGTTCAGAGACTGCAGATATTTGTAATATACCAACATTCTTCTGTAGACAGTAGAATGCCCTGTGAGCCCAGCTCCCTCAATGGTGTCAAGTATATATTACAGTCATTCTCACAGTTTCGCTTTTGGAGCACAGAAATCTGGGGATCCCATCCATCTGCCAAACCTTCTACATGGCCCCACCAGCTCCATGGGGTCCCGGAGGGTAGAATATTATTCATGGAGCTCTCCAACGCAGATATCAACTTCTCCTACTGTTTCCTTCCCTTCTGTCTCTTAGTAATCTGCCTCCACGTTTGAAACACAGCTTCATTCACCATTCTTAGCTGGACCTCTCTGGTCTCTTACTAGAGGACTCTTCGTGAACTTTCACAATATTTCCTCAGAATTTACTCCTGCCCTACCATCTATCAGGCATTTAATTGTCCATCTCTGGATGGCCTGTTACCACTTGGAAAGAAGTGGGTCTTGTGTATGTAGTTTTGGTGCCTGTTACAGAGTCAGGCAAGGTGCACTTGGTATGCTCCAGAACATGTACCCACAGAGGACCCAGCATTCCTTTGCTGCCTTCACCAAAGTGCTGCCTTGTAGTAGTTAGTCTACTGTGTGGGCTCAGCCAGGAAGATAAGGAGGCATATTTCATAACTGCAAACCCTGTCAGACCTCAGCAGAGGGAACCACCATCCTGGCCAGTGCCAGACTTCATAATGGAACCCACGAGCGTCTGCGCTCAGGTGTTTTCTGGATTCAGAACTCCTCAGGTGCAGATCATAAGCAATCAAACCCCCCCCCCACACACACACACAGAAATGCAACACCTGCAGACAATACAGAATGCCAAGACCAGCAGCCCCTCACCTAACAATGCATAAAACAATTATTTTATATATAACTTAAAAAAAAAACAAAAACTTCCACAACACTGCCTTACCCAGCTTGACATGTTTATGCTCCATAGCATCAAGTCCACCCACGTGGCAGGTATTCTCCTCTTTGGACATACATCATAGGCTCTACTCTGAAGACAGTGGTTCGTATAGGAGCCAGCCACTGCTCACCAAGATGAAATGTCTATATTGGCTTTAAGCAGTTACACAAAAATGGGCAGAGGGTTCCTTGTGGTTCCAGTGAGGTGACACAAGAAGAGATTCATTTTACACTGGGTATACAGGGGAGCAACATTTATTTTGTATGTTAGTTTACGTTCCCGGAAAAGAGGGAATTGAGCATTAGAGATGCTGAATAGGGTGAATGATTGACTAATTAAGATAAAAAAGTTAGAGACCTTTGGGTCTTGTAAAGGAAGAGGGAAAAGAAAGGCTAGGAAGGAGAGTCTCCATCAGAGCAACACAATTCCTGGAAAAAAATCTAACAAATCCAATGAGCAGTATATATTCTCCCCAGCTTGTCTCTTGGTTTCTTTCCCTGACTCTTTGTTTGAAATTTCACACTGTGTATGATTTCAAGAAGCAGTCATTGTTATTATTAAAGCCACCATTAAGCCCAGGAACACCCTGTCTTAAAAGCCATCATGATTGGAATAAATATCCTGTCCTTTCATAGGTCTCATTCTAGAGTCTTAACAGAAGCTCAAATTATGTTGACTGAAGGAAAAAACAAACACTAACATCTGTTGAATGACTGTAGGTATCATGTCCCATCCCAGGTATGTTTTAATTTTATTCAGCTCTCACACTAATCTCACAGAATAACTATAGAAATCATCTCTACTTAAAGATGAAGAAACTGAAGCCAAGACTTTTAAAATTACAGATCACTACAAAGCTAGAAAGCCACAGAAAATATCTCAACATCATCTTACACTGCAAACTTACATTTAATAGACACCTGAATGAGTTTGCCTGTCCTATGGCAGAGGCAGAAAGCATCCTTTCTCTTCTCACACTTTGGAGCTTTGGGGGGAATAGCCTTCCTCATCTTCAACCCTCCCTAGTGCTTGTCAATAGGTCATGAAAGGGAGAGGTTGTTCCTCCCCTGACTGACGGTTTTAAGAAGACAGTGCACATACCCCAGGAGGCTGTCCCCTTCTACCACCTAGAAGCATGAAGGACTATGATCTTAGTAACCCTATTTTGTCAATGGTGGAGCCTCTGTAAGCAGAGGTCTTTGAATGACCTGGTAGAGGCTACCAGCCTACTGACTTGAAAATAATGAGAAGAGATGGAAAGTAGTCAAGAAGTTTCAGGGATGAGAGACCTTGACTCTTGTCTTTCGTTCTTGGTTCTGTCCTGATTAGAGGCCAGAAATGCCACAAGTTTTGGTGTCTCTGGTTTCTGATCTATTTTCTTAGTATCTTTCTTCACCATACACTGACGCCTAGATGCTGCCTTTGAGGGTGTAATAGAAACTTGAGTTTAGACACCTGGGATGGAAAGGCACATGAGTACTTCATGGGTGGGTCAACTAGACTTAGTAGCTCAACCACTATGTCTTAACCCCTCTCACAAAAAGGACCATTAAGTTCTAGATTGGATAATCAGTGGCAAATCTTTATCTTGGGTTCTGCTCTTGCTGTACAAGAGCTATCCTTGCTTCTTATTTCTTAATTTCTCACCTATAAGCTTCTAATAAACTCCTTCCCAAATTTGCCTTCCTGTTGCCTATGAAATTCATTCCTCAAGTTCACAAGATGACGGCCTTGGTACTGTTGATTGTTCAGGATTCTTGGCACCCTTAATTAAGCTCACTGCAGGCAGAAAAGCCTCTGTCACTCTCCAGGACCCCGGGATTTTCCCTTGTAACAAAACAGCTTTATACTCTATCTGTGTCTAAGTCATCTCGATCAGAGAAGTCTGTGTATACAGCCGTTACATTTTTGCCTAAGAAGGAGGACAGTAGCTGGCTGCAAATTGTGGAGTACCTGGCTAAAAGTTAGAAAGATATTCATATTAGAAATAAAATCCCTTTATGGCAAAACACTTTTTCTGGGCTTGTACTGAAGGGCTATCAGTGACAAAGAAGAAACCTGGGAAGGACTGTGTGGAAGCCCACCCAGTCTCTGTGAACAAGCCTAAAAAGACAGATCAGGAGGCACAGTGTGGATGCAGAGCCCAGTGTTGAGGAGGAAATGTGCATCTGCACTGAAGGAAGTTTAGGTAGCACCATGACATGTGAGATCAGGGAACTGGCATCCAACAGAGAAACACTACAGGCCATTATGTGGGGCTGATATGCTTCAAGGGCTTGTCCATGTGGGAGAGTCTTCCACAACAGAAAAACAGGGCTTAGAGAAAATGCTCTAGCAGACTGAGCCCTTTTGGCTGGAGTGGGGAAAGGCCTGGGCTGGCTGTATATGTCAATGCAAACACAAACCAAAGTACTACAGGATCCTTATCTCACTTCACACCCTAGGTTAAGCTTGCAGGGAGCAATGGTTATTCCCACTATGTCTATCAGGTTCTGGCTACAGGGCACAGAAAGTCTGAAAGTCTTTATTACTGCAAGGAAGCCAGATCCTCGGGGACAAAAGATCTTTAAAATCCTAGATACCTCTGAACATGTTTCCACTGAATCTCTACATTTTCTCATCCCCATAGTCCATCCATGGCCATGAGGAAGTTCTCTGTGAGGCATGTGGAATGAGCCATGCAGAGTTTAGGGCTCAGGAGTCTAGACCTGTCCCTTCCATAGCTCCTACACAGAACAGCTCTAGGGAACTTTTGGGAGGGGTGGGTACAACACTGTATGTTTTCTCTGAGGACAAAGGGTGTTGACTATCCAAAAGTACACTGCCTATTCCTTGTGTATTGTACCTTCTAAAACACAGAAGTGCTCTTCTGCCTTTGTGAAGAAGGTAAAAGCAAGAAAGTGGATGAAATGGACAAACAGCAGACTACTTCATATTTGGATATTATATTGTCTTCAGTGAAGTGTGTCTAATGTTCTCGAGGCTTGTGAATAATGAAAAGGGTATTCCCCTATTGAGATCCAAGTAAATACACTGTAATTGGTTTAGAGTGCCTTTAATACTAGTGTTCTCGTATTTTAAAACTCTTTTTCTCCAAGTTTCAATAACATGTTCTTGAAAGATGTACTCTCTAAGTAATTCTTTGTCCTCAGAAAGGCACTCCAATCACTTTTCTAAACTGATGCTCTGGCATCCTTCCAAACCTGATTTAGAAGTTATGGCTCACACCCCGTGTCTGCGTCTTCTAACCTTGGCACATCCCTGAGTCCCATGAATAGGGTTGGCAGTTGGGAAGGATGGCTATAAAAAGAGGGAGAGCTGCTTGTATCTGGCTCTATTGAGCAAATTGTGCTTTCACGAAAATCCTAGAGAGTCAAAAAGAAATTGCTACAATACCTTCAAGATCTTGGTTACTTATCGGACCAGTCTCAACACTGAACATACAGTAAAGAACTTAAATGATAAGGTGCTTTGTGGTTTTCAAAACTTTTACTTTTATCTAGTTTTATTAATCCAAGAATCCTGGCATATATGCAGGGTAAATAATATTATTTCTGCCAGAAAGGTAAAGATGCTGAGGCAGAGAGGGAGTTAGGTCCCCGCTGGGCTAATTGATGATTGTGCCTGATAATGGAACTCAGTTCTCAGTACTGAGCTGAGTTTTCTTCCCATTGTGCCCTGCTACCTGCTCAGAAGCATTGAGCCATGGCCTATCAGCTCCCAATCTGCCTCTGTCTATGGCCAGATTGATCCTTGCACTGGTCACACCAGGCCCAAAGCAAAGTCTGGTGAGGGATGGACTTCCCAGTACATCGCAAGGAAGTGTTAGCTGAGATGCCGTTAGAGGAAGATGCCGTCTTAATACTCCAGAGCCGGCACTCATTATTTTCATTAATGTGCAATTTCTCTCTTAGCTCTTTGGAGTGAGAGTTTGCTTTGCCTACTGTGAGAAAAGGCAACTGAGCTAAATTGGGCCCTCGGGCATGCACCCAGCTTCCTCGGAAGCCTGCTCTGTTTAGAGGGAGCCTTTCCATGCACATCTCCCAGGACAGCTTTCGACAGCCATGAGTATACTTGATTTCCTTTAAAACAAGTAACCTAGAAAATGAAATAACGCATATTAGATTAAGCTCTGTCCCATTTGGCTAATTCAGAAGTTAATGGAAGGTCTCTTTCGGTCATTGGTATTGGCAGAGACACATTTAGTAAACTCTCATGGGAACCTCACACAGGTACAGTAGCAGCTCTTACCCATAAATTAAGGATGGCGTTTCAAAGCAGTTTTTTATTCTCTAGGAGGGTGCCATACAGGTCTCTCTGGACAAAGGCCTATACATACCAAACTCCCAAGGTAATACAGGAATGGGGGTGGGGGCTGGGAAGAAAGGAAAGGAAGGAGAGATGGAGAAAGAGGCAGAGAGAGAGGCAGGGTAGGGGGAAGGAGAGAGAGAACACTAATGGATACAGTAAAGACACCTGCCCACTCTGCATGAGTCTTATAGCAACTAACAGTTAATTCCTCCTACTTTGAGCCTTCTGCAGTTCCTTGCACACACTGGCCTATATTAGGAACATCGCATACAATGATGGTTTATAATTATTCTGTGAAGTAAAGGCTAACTTGGAAGATCACGTAAGCAAGAAAAAATTAAATGCAATCAATAGCTTGTATTTAACTGCAGTCTCTATTTTTAAGAAAAAAAAAAAACAGAATTAAATTCCTTCCTGGAACACGCTGTCTAATCAATTCTGTGATCTTCTCCTCTGTCAGAGCTGGGGAAGCTATTCCACCTGCCTGCCAGTCTTGCAGCAGCGAGCCCCCTTCAGATAAAAGAGAAAATGCAGCGACTCCTCACTTTCTCCTAAACACACCTTCAACCTAGCTGGCCTCACAGGAAGACTAATCAAAATATGAAGACTGGGCTACTTTATTTCTTAATGCTGTATCTATATTTACATATAAGTTCTGTAGTTTTTAAAAACTGTATCAATATTTTCCCTATATTTGTGACCAGACTAATGCTAACCTCCTAGAATAAATTCGGCAGTGTTTAGTGCTTTCTAGATGAATGAGGAATTTTAAATCAGGGCTCTTGACGATTCCAGAATTTGTTTTGTTTTAGAGGTAATCTTTTACCACATTAATCACTTTACTGAACAATATTTATCTAGTTATTTTGTTTTCTTGTTGGCTGCTGTTTTTTTATAATTTTTTTAGATTTTCAACCTTGTTAGTTTAAAATTTGCAAGAATAGTTTTCATTTTGTTGAAGTTTTCAAGCTTAAGTGTACATAACTTCTGTTTTATTCTCAAACCTCTCACTCCAGCCCTAAGCGTTTATTAGAATCTCCATTTTATTATAAATGACAAGGTTTTATAATTTAATGAGATAATAAAATAAACAGGTAGGCAATGTATTAAAAATCATACTGCAACATGTAATACACATATATGATTTATACCATATATAAATGTTGTGTTAAAAATAAAATGTGAAATAAAGCATTTTCTAATGCCTAGAGATTTATTTGTCGCTCTTGCCGGTTTTAGGTTTCCCATTCTTTTATCTCTGTGATTTACTTTCATTACTTCCTTCTTTGTGGTTCTGTTCACTTAGTGTCTGTTTTCAATTCCAATTCACTTGTAGATACTTGCTCACACTCCTCAAGGAAACAAAATCTTTAAGGCTATTTCTTCACCTCTGTGTTTAGCATTGGATGACCTTCATAGGTTTTCAATGTGGTGTTCTCATGTTCATTGTTACTATGTACTTTGTTTACCATGACTATAGAAGTCTTCATGCCCTTTGAAGCGTAAGTTACAAGAGGATACATTCTCCCCCGTCTGTTTCATATGTACCCAGAGCTCTCTGGAAGCTTTCAGTTCTGCCTATAGCACTCTAGCAAGAGTTCACTGTGGGTTTCAAGAACCTGGGAATAATTTGTAGAACATGGAACCTAAGAAATTAAAGACTTTGAAGAGAATGTTCTAAATATAATAATTTTTAGTAAAACCCCCAATGAAAATCTCCAAAATTGCTTTACATATTTGTCTAAATTACCTTTACTTGCCAATTTAACACAGTCTAGATTGAGGAAAGACTAGATGGAGAAATTGCCTAGATTAGATTGGCCTGTGGGCATGTTTGTGGGAAGTCTTGACGGTTGATTGATGTCGCACAAGCAGTATGGTGAGCAGTGTTCCTCCGTAGTTCCTGGTGACTTCCCTGACCGGATTCCTCTCAGGGCTGGATTGAGGCCCTTTGCTCCTTAAGTTGTTCTTGTTCACAGTGTTTGTCCCAGCAACAAAAGGGAAACTAAACAGTATCTTTTCAGCAAAGCAAAGACAGATTTCAACTATAGGATCTGAGAAAATTATATACAGAAAAGGAAACAAAAGTTAAGGTCTCTCTTCCTTCTAGCCAATTTTTGCATAAACATTGTAAATATTGCTTCAAATTAAGATCTCTAAAAATGTGAGTCCCTGTGAGTTTTCTCTAACTTTTCCTTGTTGGGTGTTCCTCTCCTGTTCTTGTCTTCATTCTTTCCTTCTTTTCCCCATTCCTCTTCCCTTCCTAAAACAGTAACAGCCACACCTCAGTGAATAGAGACTGACATATTTATTGGATGTGGGTCTGATCTACGTGAAAGAACGTGAATCCAAACACCTCTCACTATCAATTTGCTACTATTCGAGTCAAAAAGAGTTTCTGTCTTTCAATTAAAGGAATGAACTCTCTCCCTGTCTCAGTATTAAGTCCCTATCTTAACAGGATAGTCATTATCCAACTGGGAAACAGGTCACCTCCTACCCATCCCATATTTGAAAAAAAAAAAAAAAGATTGTTGTAAAACATTTAAAGTGAATAGAAAAAATTTTACTTGTTTTTAAAAGCTTGCAAGGAATATAAAATTCAAATTAATACAAGAAAATAGAATAGTTGCAGCGTACCACAGAATCAGATGATGCGCAAGTCACAAGCAACATCTGGAATAGAATGTCCATGGATGAGAGGCAGAGGAGCTGATCCTGAGGCTACTTCCCCCACCTGAACCACTTGCTAGCACCTTGCAGGTCTTCATTGAAGAGGGATGAATCCCATTTAATAAATACATGCTACAAGTATTAGACAGGTACAACAAGTCTTTCATGGTATCTGCAAACAGAACCATGCTGCCTACTTCCCAAGCAAAGATCTGCCTTCTGACCCCTGTGCAAGTGCATATTTTTGTCTCTGGATGTTTGATCTAGCTTTTGTGAACTTCCCAGTTCTATTAAAATATCAAAGTTCTACGCATTCCTTAGAAACATCTGTCTCTCCACCGAATGTCAGCCTCACCTGTTTTCTCCCTGTGCTTAGTCACAGATGTCCGCAATGCTCCATTGGCAATGGACCAGTGTCAAGAAAGATGACAGGTCTCTCTGGAGGGCAGGTGCCCCATGAATCATTGCACCATGTAGATATATGTGCCAATGGAGCACTCTGTCACAAGCCTTGGATTATTTTAGTTACTAGGGAGGAACTAGTAAGAAGAAGAGAGAAAATCTGAATCAGAGGAACTGAGAAACATCAAGGGAAATGCACTGGTACAATCAGTCCACTGAGCCCATGAGGAGGAAGCTGAGAGTGATGTCAAGACAAGTACCCCAGATACCATCTGACCCAGGATGTCACTCTTCTGGTAATATATATATATATCACATACTCAATGCCTAATAGTAACTAAAATCCCCTGAAGGATTATCTACTCAGGTATATAGAGGCTGTGCAGAATGAATTGAATGTCTGAGGACTCCATCTGGAAATTTATTAGAACCTAAAATTTCCTGTCACATGATTTTTCCCATAATGCTCTGAATTTTCTAATTTTATATACATAGTCTAGTTATTATTTTAACCCTTATGTCAGACTTAAGCACTGCACCATCTTTCAAAATTTCTCCAATAAAATCACGACAGCCTTCTCGTACTTCCAAAGCATCCACAGTACATATTTTCATCCTTTTCTCAATGAACAAAAGAGGAACATATATTCTCGTTACTAAAAATTGGTATATCCAAAAAGCAAAACAAAATATGTCCTAAATTTATACAACACTAAGAGGGTCTGATGTGTGTCTGCCTTCCCAACCCTCCCTGACCATTTTTTATTGTTATCTAAGACAAATTTGTTTTGAGGGATTTCTGGCATTTCCCTAGTCTGAAGTGTTCTTCTTCTGTGTCTGTGCATAGTTAATAAGTAAGGAATCAAATTCCCTAGGAAGCATATTACCTGAGAGTCACAATCAGTATATGCCACTATGTTTAATTTTTCTCTAAATTTCCCTTCCTCCTCTTTGTCGATACCCATTTTTAAAAGTCATTATTGCCTTCCAGCTGTCCAAATTTTCTTCTCATTTTTCTCTCAAAAACTGACTTAAAGCAGGAGGTCAATATCGCAGCCATCATTAATTTCACGCCCTCCTCTTCTCATTTATTCCCTGGTCCTTTTTCTCCTGAGGATCACATTTTTTTTTTCCCTTGATACATTTATAAAAGACTTCCTTACCCCATTTAACCTCTTTTACTAGCAATATCTCATTTCCCACATTTGTGCTTTTCTTTTTTTTTCTAATTTTAACTTGTTATATCTATTTTTATATAGTTCCTGCCTTCTTCAGTACCAGGGCAACTGTCCTGTTAGAAATGGATCTTGAACAGCCATTGGGGATAAGAGACTATATATTTTAAGACTCTTGGAGGAAGAGGGGCTCTATATCCCTGTGTTCTCTCTGGTTTTCTTACTTCCACATTGAAAATGGAGACTTTTGTTCTTTAGTTATATTCTTAGACTACTTCTTGCCTATCTACAGTGACACATCTTAATAAATGTTTCCATTACATTGTCCAATGTGCTTCATAACAAGAAATGGGGTGCCTTGTAGCATAGTACCCATGATCACATTTCTAAATAGGCAATGGGGAGAATGGAAATGAGTTATTCTAGTAAAGTAAACATATTGTGTGTTGCTGAGTGATCTGCATGCTGGCAGATCCCAGGACCATGTTTCAGAGATTTCCCCCATTTCTTAATGGCATCTTATTCTCAGTCCTTTTAAAACTGCCCTTTTCTTTCCTCTCCATAGCCATTCTCTCTCACTGGAGCAGAAGACTTAGTAACACAAGCATATTGCTTCCAGGTAGTTGCTGCTTTCTGAACGAATATCTTCTATGGCACAATTCATCATCTCCTCTGAGCTTTCAGGACCGGTGGAAATGTTGACTCCCCTAATACTTGAATGAAGTCCTTCATAAATATTTTTCTGGGGGATTGATCTATTTTCTAGTCATTTTTACCACACCTCTTCCTTTCAACAGATAAAAGATGCGATTCCATCATAACAACCAGATGTTGTAGAGAAAGTCCCAGTAGTCCAAAAGAGCTCTTTCTAGCCCAGCTTTCCCATTAACTACACTTGCTGTTCCCACAAAAAAAAACCCTAACCACTGGAGCCTCAACTTCCATGTCTGTATTGTGCAGATGAAAAAGCCTTCTTGAGGTTCAAGGTGATTGGTGAAGATAGACACAAAGTGTTTCCTTATATGAAGTCCTTTGATTTCTGGATGTATTGTTTCCTCTTTGCTAACTTTTCATAACCAAACCAAATATTAATTATGCTTTGTTTCCTCTCCCCCCGCCCTCTTTCATTTTTAACTTTTTTGGTTTTCCGAGACAGGGTTTCTCTCTTGTGACTCTGGCTGTCCTGGAACTCATTCTGTAGACCAGGCTGGCCTCGAACTCAGAGAGATCCGCCTGCCTCTGCCTCCTGAGTTCTGGGATTAAAGGTGTGGGCCACCATCACCCACCCTCACACACCTCTCTCATTAGAATGCTTCTCATACTAATAAACTGACAAGCATACATCTTGGTGGTTGGTTACTGTGTTAGAAAAGCTTATGGTGAATCTTCAGACATTAGACAAAGGATTGTTTTAGCCATGCCCACCTCTTCTAAACCATGTCTCATTAGCAAGCACATTCACCACTTCTGTTCACAAGAGTAGGACAGACCCCTAAGGGAAAACCACATGGAGCTCTTTAATATTTAACTGAATTTCACTCATTGAAGTAAGGTGTTCGGTATTCAGGGTGCCAGTGGATCTGGAAAGCATTTTGGAAGGAAGAGAGAAAAATGTAAATCTTTAAAACCCAATCACAAGCAAAGTCTCCTTAGTTCAACATATAAATATAAACACTAAATCAAATCAGATGCTTATACATTTTTTAATCCCATCATAAAACATTTTGTTTTGACAGCCTAGTAATGTAAGTAGAAACACCGACAGTCAAAAGAGCCAGCATCTCTGCCTGCCTACTACCTGCATGTCTAGTCTTTCCTGGGTATAAATAGAAAAAAAAATGTATGTTTATTTAAAGTGAAACACTGATTTACTAGAACTGATTGCTTCATAGTCTAATTACTTTTCAACTGGCTGTTCCAAATTAAGATGTCATTGATGGCTTTTGGTGATATATTTCATTTTAAGCAAATTTATTCTATAGTAGAGTACATCATAATGGGAAGCAGACTTCCGACTCTTCCCTCCTCTTTGTAGCCTGATATCTTGACAAGTAAATTAAATTTAGCAGTTAAAATGCTTCCATTAGTAATTTTATTAAGTTAATTAAAGAATCTCTCTTTCTGAATTTTAACTACCTTCCTTTCAGAACAATGTTGATTTCTTTCTTTCTTTTTTTTTTAATTTCATGTATTTAAAGACTGTGATATGTCATAGGACCAATCAACAATTCCATCAGTGTTCCATTCCTGTGGCCAAGATGCTACCAAGCAAATCAAGGAATGAGTACAGCTCTGAAGTTCTCAGAGGGGTTCAGTTTGCTTCCAGTGGCGGAACTTGGGTTCCTACATCTTTAAAAGTAGGAAGAAGATCGGGACAGGGGGAGATCAAGAAGAATATGCATGCTTTTGAGGGTTGCTATATTTTCACAAAAGGGCAGAACTACTAACCAGAGTCTCCATAGCTGCAAGTAAACCCGAAGTGGCCCATGTGGAATTTAGTTTATAGATGGAAAGAGAAAAGCTCCAACCCCTTTCCTTATTTAGTGTCCAAGCTGTTCTCAGCAAGACCAATGTGGCGAAGTACATGCTGAGTGAGTTCTGAGCCCTCTCCAGAGAGTGGCTTTTTCAAATAACCTGAGCGTTTGTAAGACAAATGCATTGACAGCTAGTCCCTTCATGGGCCAGTGCTTGCTTCTTGTGAGAGGGTCTCTATAACCTAGGGTTATAGAAATTATTTTTAGGAATAGAAGGAAGCATGGAAGAATATTTTTATCTTTTCACACCAAAGATTAAAAAATTGAGTGCCAGAACTAACATTGCCACAAACACCAAAAACAATAGGAGCAACTGTAAGAGTGGCTGTTCACCATCATGAAGCTTTCTATACCTTATCTAATTAAAACTCCATGAGGGAGATTCTTCTAAAGTCTTAAAGCTACAGACATAAAATCCAGCGCCCACATGTTAAGTAACCCATGCAATTGTTCTGTGCTTGGAAACAGGGTGAGTTATCACCTTACATGAATGACTTGAGGGTGTCTAGTGTTTCCTCCAGAGTTAACACCCAGAACATTTACTTTATATATCTGAACTTTACAACCTAGGCTGTGTGAAGAAAGGAGAAAAAAAAAAGAAAAAAGGAAAGCTTGCACCTAAGAAGATACCATGAAACCTGTTTGAAAGTATCTCATTGCCAGTATACTCAGTGATTTGTTTGTTTTGTGGGTGAAACCTTCGCATTGGGTGCACCCATGCATTCAGACCTGGAGCGACATCTCATTTATAACTAGGAAAGCCTGTCTGTCACTCATTCCTTGAGGAAATAAAGGAAAGCCAAGAATACAGTTCATGCCAATTACCATTAACACCTCCCATCTCCTCCTGTTTTCTAATAACACCCCTCTGAAGAGCTCACTCTGGGAACTCGCAGACTCACTGCTCCGTGTCCGCCATCTCTCCCAACATCTCACCCATGGCTCCTGAAATACTTATCCATGTCCCCTCTCACTAGAGTCTCCCCACATTCACACTTGGGTACCAAGTCCCCTTCACTCCACTGCTTCTGCCCTTTCTCTCGGGGAGACTGATAATCTTTTGTTGTTATATTCCGAGATCCCCGCTTTCCTCCTGAGAGTGGGTCATCATAGCTTTTGTTCTTTCTAGCCATTCCCCAATCTTCAGACTTTGTTTTATAAGAGCCCAAGGAATGAATCTGGAAACTCATAGACCCTTCCAGAAAGGATAAATTAGATACAGTCAGAAAAATATTTAATCGGTCAAAAGAGAATATAAACTGATCTGTCTTTCCCTGTGTGTATGTCTCTCTGTCTCTGTCTCTCTCTGTCTGTCTCTCTCTGTCTCTGTCTCTCTCTCTCTGTGTATGGGTCTCATTTTGATCTCAACCTGGTAAAGGTGAGATGTTTGATATCTATCAGTACCCTCTTCCTAAGACTCTTTATGGAAGCCTACCTCACCGACCCTTTCTTTCTCTCTCCCTCTCTACCTTTCTCTCCTACCCTATTTCCATCCCTACAAGCTAAAACATCAACATAAAATGGATTAAATCTTCACTGTTCCCTTCCTCTTGGTCCCATGACATTCTGTGACTTGTTTTGAAAGGCAACTTGAAAAATACAAAAACTTCTCAACTTTCTCTCACTCTGTTTCTCTGTGTGTGCGTGTGAGTGTATATGACTCTGTCTTGTCTCTTTGTGTGTGTATGTGTGTGTGTTTGTGTGTTGTTTTTGTGATAGATGTGTCCTTTACTGTGCAAGCCAACCTTTCCCAAAATGATGTTTTAAAACAGAATCCAGCACAACAGTTCTATAATTAATAGCTTAGCTACACAGATCAATCCTTAGATGAGTATAAATCTTTTTCCTTAATTGAAAACACCTTCCATCTTGTAACCTTTACCTGAGATTGAGTACTACCTTTAGCCTGGAAGAATAGTTTCTATGTATTTTTGTATGTTCCATAAGGAAAGATTCTTCTCATTCAAACTTACCTCTTATGTCCCTGATCTTGCTGTTTGCATTGCAGATACTCTTGGGTGAGAAACTTGTTGCTTTTTTGCTTTTTTGATGTGAAGTTTGGGTCCAGTAGTGAAATCTGTTTCATATTTATAATTGGTTTTCTGCTCCTGGAAGAAGCCCAAACCAGTAGGTCCTTGGGAGTGAAAAGGGAAGAAACAAAAGAATAGAATGTAGTTATCCAACCTGAGGTGATAGAAGATGAGAGAAGATACCTTGCCGGGGAAGACCACATAAGGTAAACATTATGTCCTCTCCTGCTTCCCCAGACATTCTTGCCTGACTTTCCTCCTGGACAGAGCTCAATCAAATGTATAGATGCACAAAAGAGCCATCTGGGTTGGAAAATATGTGACAAAATCCCCATGGCTGGTTGTACGGAAGGAGGAACGTGTGATTTTAAAGTGAAATAGCAAAGACAGAGTGCGAGTTGGATGCAGAAGCAGCAGGGGGCCACAGTTGTGAGAGATTCCATCAGCCTGTTTCTTGTCCTTCACCTGAAGGCTTCTGAAGAGGCCCGAATATCTGGCTTAACATGAGTGACGCTACTTGAAATGAGAAGGAAGGAGATTGCAAATCATTCTTCTGCACAGGCTCGGGATAAGCTCTGGCACTTCTGATGGACAGATTCAGGTATTAGTGAGAGTGATTTCCAAGCAACAATTTCTAAACCCTACACTGTCGTTGACCTCCATCATGCAATCGAACATGTTTATGAAGGCATAGGCAATAGAATGAAATGCACCGGGAGGGATGCTGATGTCACTTTCCACCAGCACCAGTGTTACTGCGCATGAAGTCCTATTGCCCTGTCAGCTGTGGAAGGCAGCCCCACACCCTCCTTACTCTCAGTGGCCTGAGGTGGAATGCATTCCAGCAGAGGGACGTTGTCATGCAGGAATCTAGTTACTGGCTTCATTAGAAGAGACCAAATAAGATGTGCAGTCGTTCAGTCCAGCGTGTGGTCAAGACCACAAAGGATCAGAATCAATAACGTGAGACTATGGTTTTTGTCTTTTCTATTTCTTTTCTTACTATCTTTTTACTTACTTACTTTACTTACTATCTTTCTTACTATACTATCTTTTCTTAAGGCATTGATACCAGGGAAATGAACAACTCTAAAGCAATGTATCCAATCCCCAGCCTCTTAAATCAAATACAACTAACTGTGCATTGAAATATATGGTTCACAATTGTATGCTCAATTAAATAGTGAAAAGCCTTCTTTACAGAGTGAAAACCTCCACTGACCACCAGGACTACATAGTCTGCTAATATTTACTGCTTCTTTGCTAAGGCCTGAAGTAGTTACTTCTACAGACACCAAAAACAGAAATTTCTTATACCTATCAAGCACACATTAAAAAAAAAAAAGATCCTTTCAATTAAATGAGATATTATAATTGGCCTTCTTGAACCTTGTTAGAGAGAAAAAGCAAACATGTATACAAAGACTGTCTCTCATGATAACTAAAACAATTCTCTGATGCAGTGTGATCTTCCCTCTATTGTCCATTGGGACCATCTCCAGCAGCTGTTCTCAGCCTGTGGGTTGACCTCCATCCCTTTGGGGTCAAATGACCCTTTCTCGGGGGTCACCTAAGACCATTTGCATATTAGATATGTACATTACAATTCATGACAGTAGCAAAAGTACAGTTATGAAGTAGCAAGGGAAATAATTTTACGGGTGGGGGTCACCACAACAGGAGGAACTGCATCAAAGGGTCACAGCATTAGGAAGGCTGATAAACCCTGATCTACAGGAATGTCATTCTCTTCTCCTGAGGTTATCTTCTGGGATACATTCTGTGTATTTCATATATGTATGTGTATATTTCTACATAGGCAGTTGAAGCAATTTCTATTTGAGTCAGTGTAGGAAAATAGAAATTGAGAATAGCTATTAGTTAAAGCACAGGCATATCATAACTGCTCCCATTTCTGGAACTCTAGTAGTGAATATTTCACATTCCACTGATTACATCATTATTTCTATACACACCTATTGTACTATAGGATATTACAAGGCAGAGACCATCTTATTCCACTTTAAATTGCTAAAACATCATAATATTTGGTATATTGATCTTGAGTAGTGAAATGATTAAATGAATGAATGAGGCAGGCCATTTATATTTAAATCCAGACAATGATTATTTGTACTACAGTCACACTATAATGAGAACTGTCTTGGAAGAGTTTTCAGAGAGCACTGGAGAAAACTTGGCCGGCTATTCTTGGAGAACACATTGACTATTTGTTGGATGAAGACAATTCACCGAGGAAGCAGATTTTGACCCTTCAAGAACTTGAATGTGATGATGAGTTTACGACAGTTCTAAAAGCCAACATACGGTCTGTGGCCAGATTGTGGTTCTGGACTCAGAGGCTTCCATTTGGAAGGCAGACAAGCATTTGAATTATGGGTCTAATGAAAGTGTCAATAGCAATCCTGTTACTGGAGGAGCTGTAAAACCCTGCTTAATGAACTAGGCAGGGACACAGAAACACAATGGTCTAAAATGTACTGTAGGAGAAAATGATAATTAGCCCAGATTTCATGTACAAGATAAAATGCATAGGGATGATATTACTACTGAGCAATATTATAGCCCTTCAGGGGACTGTTTTGTTAACAGGGTTTGGCTCAGCCTTTTCCATCCTCCTTGTATGAGTTGAGATTCACTACACAGTCACAGGGTGAGAGCTAGGGAAGATGTCAGATGGTAAAAATTCCTGTCATAGATGCTGACAAATGTTATAGACAAAGGGTTCCAGTACCCCGTTCTCTGGGATCTACATTATGAGATGCCTGCTTTATCACCTTCAAGAACCCCATAAAATACTTACTGCACTCAGCTTCTCCAGCTTGCACAGGGCAGAATGAAGGGTTTTACTTGACTCTGTGTCACAAAAGTCAGCTATCTTCAGATAGCTTGATATATGTATATATATATATATATATATATGTGTGTGTGTGTGTGTGTGTGTATGTTTTATCATCAATTTGGGGAGAAAAACTGAGACATTTTTAAAAGGAGGAAATATTTTATGTTTTAAAGGACTAAATTGTTATTCTGTATTCATCATAAAATTAAATGAAAGGACAGGATAGATGTGTGTTGAAGCTAATGTCTTGGAGAAACCCCTGGAAAGGCTCACGCGCCTGCATTCACTCTGTGCTTACAGGTCTACAGGAGGACTGTGGACAGACAACAGACGTTTTTAAGAGGACAAAGGTGAAAAAGGTTTTGCAATGTGGACCCAGGAGAAAACATATGGGGAACTTGTTTTCATTTTTAAATAGGTATTGGGCACCCAAATATATATATGCTGCTGATGGGGTAAAGAAAAGGGAGCATGTGTTGCCAAGATAACCCACAGGCAAATCCTGAACATGCTAAACCTTCTGCCAGACAAAAGCCTATTTGTAAATTACTCCACTTAATTTCCCAGGTCATGATTGCCTCTCTCTGCAAAGTGGTTTATGACATTCTCAATTAGGAGTTTGCCATGAAAATGAATGAATGAAGTATTTCAAAACTGCTATGAGATTTTAAAGATGAGTCACTTTTGAAAAGTGGTTTTGTTTCCTGTGTTGTGGATAATGTGTTTGAGGATGTAGTTTCCAGCCTCACCCATCACCCCATTGTGAAATCAAATTGAATGACTCTCTGCTCTTAGAATGATAGCTCATTCAAATGCATTCAATAAATAAAGCCCAAACACAATGAAGCACTTCTCCTAGAGCATCCCGGAGAGTTAGGCCCTGGTCTCTTCCTGGATGAAGCTGAGACCGAAGTAAACAGAGCATTAACCCACACTAACTACATAATCCAGGGACTTCTGTTTACTGAGCTCTTCCATGCAGTGAGAGCCTCGCTGGCCTTCACAAGGAACCTATAATTGATTCATTATCCCTTTGATACATAGAATCCGGAGATCAGAGTAGCCAGTGATTTGCCCAAACTCACACAGTAATCCAGAACCTATCTTCTCTAAAATTCCTGTCTCTTACTCCTCTAGAGCAGAAAAACAACCTTTAAGTAAGTACACAACATGATTAGTCAAACCATGACCCCAACTGGCCAGTAATACTGAATTCACTCGGCTGCGTCATTGGTGGTACTGTAAATAACAGTGAATCCCTTCTCCACCTTCTGCAATTTCGTGAATTCTATCCTGGATAAAAGGTCACCCGAGGATGATCTTGTTCAGAGTTATGGAAATGTATGCAGCCTAGCAACATCTATACCAAATAAAGGGGAAAAATATCCATGTAACTCCCAGCGCCATTTATTCTTACTGCCTCCAATATTTTCTGAAATTAGACAGCTTATCAGCCGTTAAAAATTAAAATATAAACTCTTGCCCTTAATTCAATTATATATCAGAAAGGATCATGAACGTAGTAAGTTAAGCTGTTAAAGTAAGATGGAAAGGGTTTGGTGGACCAGGGAGGGGCAGGCTGGGGAAGACAGGGAGAGCAAGGGTGGGAGGAAAAAGGTTGTTTTGTGAGGGTTTTAAAAGCTTTAAATTTATATCCAAATAAAATACACTGAAAATTGAAGACAGCACAAAATTGAAGTTTTCATGAGTCAGCTCCACCTTCTTATTGGCTCTGAGATGTTGCTATGCAAATAGCAGAGAAGGTACAGACCTATACAATGCTAGCTTAGTACCATGACTGGCTGTAGAGAAGACTTTTTGGTGCTCATGGCCTTTTCTTGAAAAATGTCTAATTATTTTCTCTGTTACGTTAAGGTATATCTTTTCTGTGAATACTTTCAAGTGGCATACTAGTTTTAAGAACCAGTTTAAGAACCATTTCTTTATTGTAGACTATTACTCTTTTGTGAATTGTGAAACTGAGGAAGCCATAATTATATCAGTTGATATTTGAGACACTGGTTTTTGTTTTTTTTTCCCCCAACATGTTCCAAATAAGAAATTGGGGCTAGAGAGATGGCTCAGTGGTTAAGAGCACTAGCTGCCCTTCCAGAGGACCCGAGTTCAATTCCCAGCACAACAGGACAGTTCACAACTGTCTGCAACTCCAGTTCCAGGGAGTCTGACACCCTTACATCAATGCATATAAGTAAAATTAACTAAATTTTTTAAAAAAGAAATCTAAAGAATCAAATCATCTGAAGTACTAGACTCTTCATGGTTCTCTGTTAAAAACAGAGGCAGGAGTCCCAATTTCAGGGTCCCAATTTCCAGAAAGAAAGGTGACTTTGAATTGAAGTTATTTACTTGGTGATTCTAGGTCTGCAGAATATATTTTTAGCAATATTTCCCTATACTTTCAAATTTGTTTTAAGAAACCAAAAATAGTATCTTTTTCCATGACCCAGGGTTTACAACAACTTTGTATTAAAAGTCATGTTGAGCTCTTTAAGCCATTTCAACTGTTAGAACCAGTCACTTTAGGAATGAGGTTTTGTTTAGATAGCAAGAGACCTTTGTTGATGATTGAAACCTGGCTGGATGCCTCTATACATCTAAATAATTAGAAAAAAATACATCTAAATGAGAAGCAGATGCTGTTTCCAGATTTCTATTTTCACTGTACAGAATAAATAGAAGCGTTCATCTCTGTGTTTACTATTTGAATATGGCCCATGCTACACGAATAACTTTTGAAATCGCAGGGTGTTCTTTTCACAGAGGTAAAGGAAACAGGGGACCTCTGTGGTCCTCTTCCAAAATACTTTCTGCTCCAAGAAAACTAGACAAGTTATTCATTCTCTTCTACTCCTTTGTATGCTCCCATGCCTGGTACTAAGCCAGTAGATCCAAATAGAATGGGGATGCATGCTGCTGAGTGCAAGAATGGCATGCCCGGCTGCTGATCCGGAGCTTGTACTTGGCAACAGATGATGAGCATACTGCAAATGCTCAGTGTTCCTCCTATTAGATGCAAAACCAATTAACAAGAAACTATGTCCCGGCAAAGGAAAGAGAGAACAGGCCAATGCAGGATGCCTTTGGGAATGGAGAGCAGGTTTCTTGGAGCTTCTTTTCCTGTCACCATGTCAACACTCAAGCAGTTTTTCAAGTCAGGTTTTTCAGGTTCTTCTCTTAGCTGGAAAGTTATAGGCAGGTCTTCAGGCTATCTGAGGTGCTCAAGGTGGCTGAGTGGAACAGTTATGTAACCAACAGCAAAGGTTCGGCAACTCCAAAGTACAGTTTGCACATGTAGAATCATCTCATCACTACAATGACAGTAGCCAAACCTACCAAGCCTAAGAGGAATCAATAAGCCGGGAAACTGTCACAGAATTTAATGGAGTTTGTTTTCTCCTACTCTGTAACTGTCCCCTCCAGTGCGCTCCCATTCATTCCTTAAAGATATCTGTCTGTCCAATACTTCGTATCAGGGTAGCATAGTCTTTGACACAGAAAGTCATTACTCAATCAGTGCTTGTGGACTGAGAATATAAATATAGTTTAAATATTTATTAACTGCCCTGAAATAAATACAATAATTTATAAGCTGATGAATAAAAAAAATAGAAAAAATAAAAGTTGCCACTTAAGAAGGTACCAACCTGTACCAGGAATGGTAATAAGCTTTTACTTGTGCCATGTTAATTTTAACTCTCAAAATAGTAATAGGAAGTTTGTATTAGTCTCTATGTCTTACAGATAAAGAATTAGAGATTCTGTTAAAAATTATTTACCTGAAGTTTAGCAAGTAAGTGGCAAAACTCAGTCCACACTGACAGATTCTTTAACTATGGCATGATGCTGCCTTCCAAAATCAAAGGTCCTTGAAGGCTTATTGTCACATAGCTTTCAACAGACAAATTGAATACAGAAAGGAAGAGTAATAATTCTAATCAATTAGCTCTTGGAATATGACAATCAGGTTTTCCTCCGACATGCAGCGAATAACTTTTCTTTCAGCCGAACCAATGAGCTCCCTAAACAATGTGGTCTTTCAACACAGAAAGGTCTGAAGGGCTCAGTCATCTCCATTGTGTGGCTAGGAAATAAACCAGTGAAAAATTCATCTAGAACTTTTGACCTAAACAGAATTTGAAGCATTTGAAACCGTTTTTTTTTTTTTTTTTCCCATATGTGTGAATATAGATCCTGAAGAAAAGAATGTAATGTTAGAAACAGGAAGACACAGTACCACCATGGTTACTGCTGTTGCTATTGTAATTTTGACTGTCATCACTATGATAGGCAGAATGGCTTGAGAGCTTGCTATACACCAAGACAGTGGTAAGAGTTTTAAAGACATCTTCTCATTTAAAGTACTCCAAGAATTCGTATTAAGTCTATTGTGACAGGAAGCACAAGAATGTAAGTAACGTATTCATGGCCAAACAGCAACAAACTCTGGAAAAGCAGAAACAAGGCCAGGTCTGTCTGGGTTAAACCTGAATTTATATAGTGTTGGTTCTTACACTGTATGTAATTCCTCTAGCTGTAATTCTGTGAGTTCACCTTTACATACTCCATACCTCAGTTTTATAATCATCACGACCTGGCAAACAGTAAATAATCAGTTGAAGGGCTTTTATTTTTCTGATGAGAGATGAATGTGTCTTACAATTCAAAGATGACCCCTAGTATCAGGAGGCTTCCTTTCCTCAAAGTAAGACTACTGGGTTTATTTCTCATGACACCACACGGAGAATGTGGAAATGACAACAGTGTTCGTTAGTGATGGGCTCTTCTTAGACAGCAGGTATCTGCTGCTGGACACATCCACGAAGAAATTCCAATTAAATTTGCTAGAGTTCTCCTTCTCCATGAACCAGTAATAAGATGCAATATTTTCCCAGCAGCATTTTGAACTTGAACATACTAGATCTAGATAGAACCTGAAAATACAAGACATTTCCATTCATGGAATGCGAGACGATGGTAAAGCTAAGTGACCTTTTGAGAACATTTTGTAATTATATTCTATTTATTGAGTGCATGTCCTGGTCCAAGGTTCAGGGTGATACTCATTTTGTCTGAATAGGTTTTCTTCTCTGATCATTACGAATGAGAAAGTTGTACAAAAGACAAAATTCATTTGGAAATATAGAGGCCATGTGCTTTCAGGAACTGGCAGATTCAATTCTCCCTGTAGATGGATAAGAATTTGGAGAAGTCATTTACAAGTCTCCATTTCATATCATAAAATGTAGGGCTGGATCTAGCTTGTCTCAAAATGACTATGGAATTCAAACCTAGTGACTCTTTCAGCCTATGAGACCCAGTGCACAGTCACATGTGCACTAGCACGCTGCCAGTGAGCTCATTGAAACCACAGAATGCATCTCAACAAACTCCTGGGAAATAATTTGACAATGTGACTAAATTATAAATAGGTCTAGTCTTCTAACACATATAGGAAGGTAACAAGATTTTTAGCTCAGTGCAACAGTGATGGTTAGCTTAGTCTTTTTGAGCTCCTCCCCCCCATTGTCCTGAATCCTAAGCATCCAGGAAATGGGAGGGAGACATTCTGTATATTTACTACTGAAGCTGATACTATCTATATTTGGCATTCTAGAATAACAAAATATCCAGCAGCAACTAAGTTATGCATGTTTCAGAACTGAGAAACTTTTAAAATCCCCTTTTAAGCAATGTGGCCACAGAAGACTCTTAATAATTGATTATAATTGATTTTAACCTTGTCCTAACCTGGGCAAGACGGCAAAGCCAATCATCTCTGTCCAGATGGGCTACGAGAAAGAGCCCCCAGCCCACATCTTTAAAAGCTTCAGACATGAGCAGAAGATAAAATATTTAGTCTGCCAAAGCCCTGACCTCCCAATTCCAGCCAGTTTTGAACCTGAATTGATTTCCAACAAGGCATCTGGGAGATGATTACAACAAAACGCACTAAAGCTGGGCAGCCTTTATTTTAACATCCCAGCAGCTTAACCTGTTAATAACAGCAATTGTTTTAGATACAATACCAATTCCTGTGACCAACACAGAGTGGAGAGCAGCAGTGCAGTACCTGGGGCAAGGCAGTGAGGAGAATCACACATGGTTAGCCAGAGAAGGGACTGGCAGGAGTTTCTGAAGAAACCCATTTCCAAGGTCTGGCACTGGGGATCCAATTCCTACTCCATAGTTAAAAGCCACAAACAAGAGAATCGTGGGGTGGGGAGATAGCATGTGGAGAGACTGCTTTAGGTCAATGGCTCTGGGATCATGTCTGGATTTTGTTAGAGCTGAGCTATAAGGAGCAATGTACTTTATATCTCTATGCTTAACATGCTTTGTTTGCAACAATGCTGTTCATTAAAAGTATAACTGGAGCCACATATGTGAACTAACGGGTAAATTATAATTTTCTTTTAACTATATTGAAAACAAAACTTAAAAGGTAAAATGATTTTTAATGTCTCATTTCGCTTAATAAATCCCAAATGGTATCATTTTTACTTATGATCAATAGAAAAGTAATAATATAATATTTTATACTAATTTTTAATTCTAAGATGTTCCAAATGGGTAGCAGGTACATGTTATACTCCTGGCACGTTTCAGTTATTGTTAGTTATATTACAAGCACAGAAGTAGTCACACGTGGCAGGTGCTTTTGGACTGTACACAGATGAAAAGTGATCTAGGTGGATGAATCCTTGCTACTGTCTTATCTAGCTGTCTTATCTAACTGCATGCCATGAGAAATCTGAATGTTATTCCTGAACTTCTCATTTTCAATCAGCTAAGGTTGAAAGTGTTGGTGCAGCCTGTTGATTGGTGAGATCAGGAAAATATAAGGATTGCAACTGTTCCCACAAGTTTGAGCTTAGCATCCACTAACATCTGTGTTGGTATAAAACATGACCTGTAAGTCTTGTCTTGATCAGTTGTTTTGCTTTATGGGAGTTGCCGGTAAGTGGGAAGGGTGGGTAGTTGCAAACAATTCCATGATGTAGCCCAGCATTCTTTGGTAGATGAAATGATTACCCCATGGTTTTCCAGCACTAATTACATAGCATCCACATTGCATATACGAGGTCACTTAATCATCTAAACCACCTTTTCATGTGAGAATCATTAACCTTATGAGCTCAAAGAAACTAACTCGCACAATGTCATACTTGTAGAAAATACTGTGTGGACTGCAACCAAGCCTTTACAGACACAACAACCAGACTCTTAATGACCTGAAGGTGCTGGCTTTACAAACAAATAACAGTACTTGTCTCACCGCCCCAATAAAAAAAGGTTTCCTAAACTGAGGACAAGACAAAGAAAGGCTACTGAAGTTGCTTTCATGTCCAACACCAGGGAAAATCAGTAGCCCTATACCAAAGACAGAGTTCTAGTACATATATACTTCCCTTTTCTTCCAGTGGTGACTCCCTCCCAGTCACACAGAAGACAGAAAGAAAGGAAGACACAAGGTAGAGCTAATGGAGGAGGCATCACCAAGCACTTCTGCATTTCAGTAGAGCTCAAGGCTCATGGCACTACTTTCCCCCTTAAACACAGGCTGCATAGCCATGATTCGAATTCATATCTGAATATATACATTATTCTTTCTGGCAACTAGCAGTATCCTTTCTAGTAACACATAGGGAACACCTCCATTTCATGTCAACTATGCATCTGCTTGGAGAGTATCCCATGTGCAAATTCCTGCCATGCATAGGGTCTCAACAGTAGGAGAAGATAGTTTAATCACTACATTTGTTTTCGACAAATTGACACAACACATTCACTTCTTAATAGTTCTTTTTGCATTGGGTGTTTTTTTAACTTTTTAAAATTTTCTCATGTCCGACAATATGGAGTTCCAACCATAATTTTGGGCATTATACCATTTCTTCTAAACCAAGATTCTAACTGATTGTTAACCAGACTCAAAGGTAACCTTCCTATAAGGACTGTGAAAAGGTCCCATAGCTGATCTGAAGTGAGCTCACTTCATCTGGGGACGACATGCTCTTGCCTAGTGGCCCAATCTAGGAACAGCATCTACTCACTGTTCATTGTGTCTTAACTTGAGGGTTAACTAACACGGCTGAAAATATTCCTTTCTTCCGCTTGGATAACCACATGCTGATTCTCAGTGTGCACACGATCATTACAGCTTAAGATGTGTTGCGCTCTTCCTATGTGCCAAGCTGCATCTTGAGTGTTTGATATGGATTATTTAGTTCTTATGAACTAGGCACACTCATCCCCATTTTAAGGCTAAGAAATCAGAGGCAAACAATACTTGTAAATATTACCAGAGTGTTTGTTTGCTGTGTTTTTATTTATTCCTTCTCTCTCTCTCTTCTCAACATCCATGCAGCCACTTCTGCCCTCAGCTGTCTGTTTTCATCTTAACCACGAAGTTCTGTGTCTGGTGACAGTGGAGAAGTCTGATGCATCTTCGTCAGTTGTTTTTTATTGTATGATAAACTACATCAGAAATCTGCAACATTTTTATGCATATTTAACAATTTATGTTTTAGTTTCTAAATTCAGAAGCAACTAGTTTTATTCATGCATGTACCATTATACAGGTAAACAATTGCAACTGAAGGTAAGTAGAGAATTTCCCTAGGGTTGCTCTGGGTCTGCGGGCAGTTAGAGTAACCTGGGATGTCAAGGATGGTCTGTGATCACAGATGACCTCTTTCACCTGTGCAGCAGTTTGTGTCAACTAAGCCACTTGTCCCCAGTAGGCAAGCCCAAGCTTTGTTTTTGTTTGTTTATCTTTTAATTGTATTTGAATTTCAACCTTCCCATTCCTTCCTCCAAACCTCCTAAATATCCCTTGTTCAAATTCATGGCCTCTTTTTCTCATCAATTGTTATTGCATGCATTTGTGTGTGTGTGTGTGTGTGTGTATGTCTACATACACATATATGTGTATTATATATACATATATACATATATATATACATACACATTTATATGTACATATGGATTTGTATTTAAATACATATTCCTAAATATAATCTGCTGACTACATAGAATGTTACTTTAACATATGTTTTAGGGTAACCTTTTGATATTGGACAACCAACTGATGTGCTTTTCCCTGGGGAGGGTCATCTCTCCCTCCTGCTCCCAGCTTTGTTCAATTGTTCTTTGTGTAGAATTAAGGCCTAGTGGGTTTTTCCCTGTTCAGTTCATCATGTTCATTGGTGTTTTCCATGTTCACTTCATGTATGAAGCCCATGCTTCTTAACATAAGATCTTCGCTTTGTTCCAAGTCCTGATTTGTAAAGACTCCCAAAGCCTCTTCTTGTGTTGAATTCTCAGCCAAAACAAGTCCCATGGTCAAGTCAAGGATCAAAGATGGAGCTACGAAGGGTGGATCTTCAGCAGTATAACACATAATAAATTTTATTTAAACAGTGGGGAAAAAAAACCAACTTTAATCCAGATAGAAGACTAAAAGTGAGATGAAATAAAAATTTACAGAAAAGCAAAGAATGTATCAAAATCTAAATTTTGCCTTTGGTTTGAGCCTCAGATTAAAATGAATATCAAGTCCAATACTATAACTGCAAAATATTTCTTTCCATAGCATCTTTTGGAAGGATGACCACCAGCTTTGCATTTTAATGGAGATCAGTATTTTATTTGAGGTCACAGCACTTTAAAATATCTTTTACAAAAGGCTGTTGGATGGTGACAACAGCTAATGCTGAGTTTTTGCCATGGGAACTTTTATTTTACTGAAACACTGAGATTACAGTCAGATGTGTTCATCCTCTGTTGAAGTAATGAACAACGCTACATCTGAGGGGAAATTCAAAGTGCATCATTTATCTTATCTTCTTTTCAATTAGGCTGAATAAAACATAAAGTTGGTTCCAAACTACATCAAAGAAACAGGGTGAGTAAATTTATTATACCACTGGAGTGCTAATCTTGGCAGATGGTAGAAAAAATATTTTTAGCATGAAATATGCTAAAGCAATAAATCTGAACAAGGTGGATCTTATCAAATAATTTCTCCCTTGTGTGAGGTAAAACTCTCACAAGATAACTCAGCATTCTTCAGAAGCCTCAGTGGATATGGTTAGCTATGACCTTGGATGAAGAACACTGATGATCAAACAGACAAAAGACAAAAACAACAACAACAAAACAAAAACCAAAAAACAGGAACTAGAGTGGTTGCCCACTGATTAAGAGTACTTGCTGTTCTTGCAAAGAACTTGAGTTTGGTTTCCAACACCCATGTTGGGCAGCTTACAACCACCTGTAACTTCATCTCCAGAGTAATCTGACTCCTCTGCACCTGCATTCATGAACACACCTCCTCCACCACACAGAAAAATTATCGAAAAATAAATACATAAATCTCTTAGAAAATAAGAAAATAAATCATGTACCCAGGATACTGCATTAGATGTAAAAAAGAAGAAAAAAGAAAATTTACAGATATCTCTTATACCAGATCAGTTTAGAGTAGAAGTAAGCATACATAGTCACAAGTCATGGGTCACTATGAGCCAAGGCAAGTATCTGAAGAGAATATAGGAAAAGGGACTTTTAAAAACTGAACTATCAGGGTAGGGGAGATGGCCTATTCAGTTAAATATTTGACCCACAAGAATCTTATTGTTTGCTTTTTTTCAGTTGCTTTTTGAGATATGATCTCAAAAAGATCAAGATAAGTATGTAGCCTTGGCTAGACTGAAACTCTTTAGGTAGACCATATCTGTTTTTGTTTTTGCTTTCCTCCCAAATGCTGAGATTAAGGATGTGTGTTGCCACACTTGGCTCAAGCATAAGGCAGTCTCAAGCACCTATGTAAAACTCTGAGTGTGTCAGTGCTTAACTGCAATTCCACCTCTGGGGAAGCAGAGATGGGCAGATCTTGGGGGCTTACTGGCCAGCCAGTTGAGGCAAACCAGTGAGCTTCAGGTTCAGTGAGAAACCCTGTTTCAAAAAACAAGTTAGGGAATAATTGAGGATGACACTGCATACCAACCTGTGGCCTCCACATGCATACACACACACACACACACACACACACACACACCATGGGTTATGACTCAGGACACTTGAATAAGAGCTCTTAGTTCCTTGAGGACATCTAATTTTTTATTCAATAGTAGCCAGCTGCAAAGTCCAAGCAGGTAGAACCAGTTGCTCATTCAGAATAAATAGTATATAATTCTCAAAAATTCTGCTTTCAAAGAAAAAATGACTAAATATGAGGATTAAGAGATAAAAGAATGAAAAAAACATTGATGTATTGTAGAAATCTGTCTGAGAAATAGTTAAGATATTTTCCAGTCTGACAATCAACTACACTTTTAGCCATCTTGAGTTTTATTAATGTCCAGATCTCAGAGAAGTGGTATGTTAGAATGGATCAGAATGGGAAGTGAGTTTATGGTCAAGAAACAAGGAACTCTTGCCCAAGTCTGCCATCAACTTTCCACATGACTGAGCTCATTATACAATTTTTCTTAGATTTCAATTAATTATCTACAAAATGAAGATGTGGACCCTAGTGTCACTGCAGAAAAAATAAGTGTGAAGAAGAAGGAATGAATCAGAACCATTAGAACAAGTTGTGTTTGAGTTAGGCAACAACAAACAGGACCCAGTGACTCGGAGTCTAGGCATTCCTCTTAATTAATCTTGGCAATATATCAAATCATTTGAATTATGCCTTGTTCATTGACTTGGATTAAAACAACAACAACAACAGCAAAGATGCCAAATGTTGGAGAAATTTAGTCTGAACAAATTAGAAGAAATTATCTTGAGTAGATCATACTCCCCGTGGTCTAGTAATAGAGGTAGAAGTTGAAAATTAATTAAAAGTTGTAAAATTGTTGAGGAGTGAAATTTCTGTCTTTGGTTAGGTTGAGGTGGAAGTGAGGGATAAGAAGAGAAAGCAGGGTGTCATACAGGCCACTCCTGTAGTTTTTCTCCAGATTTCTTCCCTTCTACAGTCTGTCTCTTGAATCTCTACAACATCAGGGCTGGCATACACAAGGTTTTAATGGGATGGTGGAACATGAGTGTTGCTGTCCATGGTGCTGCCTTCTCACTGTGATTGCCAGGCTGATTCTTCTGATCCAGACTCTTCTGATCCAGGGCTTCCATGAAAGAAAGACCATTCTCCTGGTCACGCCACACAGAACAAGAATGTGAGAGATAGTTGTGGACAAGCCTTGACCATAAAGTATTGCTAAAGAAGTGGGGAGAGGGAGCCACCAAATGAAGAAACAAAGACATGTTGATATCATTTTTAAATAATCACAGATACTATCAATGAAATGTCAAAATGTGTAACTGTATATGGAGAACATAATGTTTTACAAGAAAAGCTACACAGCATAGCCACACCCTAATATAAACAAGCACCAAGACTGAGCTGTTTAGCAGCGATCAGGTAAAACAACCTATTGACTGAGTTTTACCAAACAGCACCCATGCTCTTCAACTTCATCCTTTCCCTCTTGGTGACTAAGAGGGATCCCTAGTCCTACAACTAGACTGAAATGGAACAAACAGAACAATGACTACACATTTCATCTCACAAATTCCAAGGGTGTATGGATCGTGTTTGCTTGGGTGTCAGGTAACAAGGGTAGTGACCTAGTTAACCATTGGTATCTTTCAAAGCAAAGATATCAAGGAAGAAATGAAAAATTCTATAGTGCTTTCCAAAGGGCTCACTGAAGAAAGGACACTGATGTGACCTTTAGCCCCCTGGTGGGGATATGTCTTAATCAGGGACGGGGATTATGAATGAGAGAGTTTGTTCCACTTCAGTTTCTGTTCTCTCATTTTCTGATATTAATGTAATCTTTAAACAGGACTTCATAGAACTAAGATTATATGATACAGTCTCCTAACAGTGCAGGAGCAGGTTAGGGAGGGAGAGAGAAGGAACACAAGGTCTCTCCTTTGCATTTTTCTCCTCACCCTTCATGTCTTGAAGCTTACACCATGGAGTCACAGATGTGTGAGGTTGCAGACGGAGGTCTAGCAGTGCTGTGGTGGTAGGTTGGAGGGACCTTGAGAACTTAGAGCTCTTATGCCAATCCTGGACTTCACTCCTCCAGATTTTCATGGCATAATGAAATAAGCATGTATTTTTCATTGTAAGCCACTGCCACTTCTTTATTCTGTTACTAGGAGCCGAACCTAATCCAGTTAATATACTACTCGTCAACATTTGATGAAGGCACAGCAAATATGGCCACATGTATGCCCGATCAAGAAAAATAATTAAACAAAACAAAACAAGAAACCAACTAAACAAAAAACAAGTCAATAAGAGTGTCACAAGGTTCTGTGATTTCTACATAAATCCTCAAATATCTCCAACCATTTCTGTTCATCAAAAATGAATAAATAGATTTTATAAAATAATTTATTTACAGCATGCTATTTTGTTAGGAATAATATTCTTTCTCCAAACATTCTCCTCAGTCTGACTTCTTACTTGGGAAACGTGTCATCAGCATCACAATAAACCTTTTAAGTGGCTACAGGGAGAGGCTTGGAGACACCACCCTCCAAAAATGAGTTAGCCATCTTTGATTTCTAGGTCTCTCCAGAGACATTGGAGCCTCTATTTTACCGAGGAATAGAAGTATGCACTCAGAACTGCTTTTCGCACAAAACTTGGTATTTTCACGAAGCATTAGGAATGGTCAGAATCACATTAACTATGTCCCTTATGGAAATTGCTGTGACCCTTATTTCCTGCATTTGGGCCAATTGTCAATTGTCTTTGAATGCAAAGGCTAGAAGTGATCTCTGTATGCAGACAAGCTGTGTTTCAAAATGGACAGCTAGTTGTGAGCACCTTAGAGAAAGGGCCAGAGTCCCTCTACAAAGACCCCTCCCTTCCCACTTCTTATTGCCTAGAAAATGCCAAGAAAGTTTAAAATTAATGGTAACCAATTGAAAAAGAAAAGGAAATCAAAGAAACATTTATTTCCCCAAGAAGCAGTCCCATTTCGTTCACCTTTACATAAGGGCATGGACGGTTTCTGTCAGTTCCAGTTTTTGTGGAGGGAATGGAGAAGAGAGAAGCACATGTGTGGTAAAATCTTATTGCTAAGTCCCAGCAAAATATTTTGTTATTATCTTAAATCTCATAGTAATATGATATAGGCAGGACCTTACATTTTCACAAATTCTGTTAGCATGGTTAACTTTACTTGCAATATTTAGGCATAAAATCAGATTAAAAATATATATGGTAATATTTTATGTACCATAACAATAGGAACATAATTCTTGCCTATAATATTATGAATACTCAATTCCACTGTATCCAGAAACCTGGTCAAGGTCAGTAGCCTTGGGATTGCAGTCCAAAGGACAAACAGTGGTGAGAGAACCAATGTGCTTGGTGGGGCCCTTTCTGAGCACAGACTGAATAAGGCATGTTTAGTTAGGCTTTCTTCCTGCCCTTAGTTCATCAGCAGATATTATTATCAAACAAACACTTAATTTGGGGCAAGATTTGATATAGAGGAATTGGGAATAGGTTTATAGATGAATGAGGGTAAAGATAATCCCACTGTCAGAAAGACATGGATGCCTATTTATCCTGCTAGTCAGCACTATTATGACTATCTTCATTTGCACATGGGGGCAGAGAATCAAATGTTATTAGCAAGGCAACATTAATAACTGAGAAGTTTGATCCAAGTCAACTCCAAAAGAAGATATGAAAAACCCTCCCTTTTATAACATTTAGGAAAATATTTTTTTCTCCTCTGGCCAGAAACATCAGTAAGTTGTGGGAATAAGAGCTTTTGGGGAGAGGAGTAGGTCTGAGGCATAGTGTTCAATGGGATAGAAGCTATCATGCTGCCTTCTACACTGGAGGCTGACATTCTGCTCTACCAGAGCTGCTTCACCATGCCGTTATCTCTCCTCCATCCAACTTAACATTGTCAGGGGTAAAGCTAATTTCACTTAGACTCTCTAAAGACAAACAGAGGGAAATACAGACTTAAGAAATTTCACAAATGGCTATTCTACTTCTTTTACTCAACCCTTTCCTGCTCTTCAATGAAAAATGGAAACAGTGCTGTGTCGAGATGTCGAGATGGTAAAAATTTTGCCACTTCTACCTATCATAGATGCTGGAAATCCCTATTCCTACCAAATCTACATACAGGAAAATGTGAACATTTCCATAATCAGGACTCCATTTACTACACCAGGTTGTGTTACACTATACTATCCATTTAGGTGTATTGTGATTGATCTGTGTCAACTTTAACTATACTCACAAGGAAGTCAATAAATAAAGATCAATAGTTTTTTATTTCTTCAGCTTTTTTTTTATTAGAAAGAATAGATGGGTTAAATAACACTAGCAACAGCAGTAACACAGAGGCCCCTTGGTGCTTTCCTTTGTAAAACACTGTATTAAGACAAATCAGATTTAAGTCAGTGAATGGGCTTGCTTCATCATTTGATCTGCCATTAGGTTGCCGTTGGCATTCTAAAATGCGAACATTAAAACAAACAGGGCATACATATATTTGTCCTCTCTGAGATAAATTTATTGCCTGATATGCCCAGTGAACCTCTTATTCTCTAACATTGCTAGTATTTGCAGCCCCACTTTAGTATATTAACTACCTACCAAGACTGAACAGCACTCTGTGGATGAAGAATGTTCACATTAAGATGGACCAGTGAAGAATTCCTTCTTCAGAATGGGGAGGATGTGCTTGGCCATGCTTTGTGTGTATTCAAAGTTGTGATGTCTAAGAATTTGGGGGTGAAGTTGTGGCTGTGCAAGGAGGCCATCTGGCCTAGAGATACAGTGGGCTGACGCAGGCCCTAACTAGCCAGTCATTCACGTGAATGACTGTGAAGAAGTATATGATGGGGGTGAGGACAAGTGACCATAGAGAATGGTTACATTTGCCTGGGAAATGACAGAAGAATGGCCACAGATGAGCTACCATTTCATAAGGAAAGATTTTTAAAGACCGAAAACTAATATATACGAATGTGAAGCAGCTATTGAAGGTCAGCCATCCTGGAGAAGACTAGTGACAATACTTACCCCTACACACACACACACACACACACACACACACAACATGTGTGAACAGTGCCGACTTGCCTCACACGAGAAATTAGACTTTTTGATACCTGTGGTTGCTGTTATGAATAAGAGGAGCCAGAAAGCATTCAGCCTGACTCCTACTTGTCAGACCTTCTCTGGAGACCGTTTTCACATTTCTCCTCTTACCAATGTCTCCAGCCTCAAAATTAAAGCATGCAAAACAAACCAAGGAAATTCTGTATCTGTATTTCAAGTTCCAACTTTCTAAGGTCAGCATTGCAAGCAGACCAACCTCATGCACACTGCCAGCCTGATGACCAAGTCCCCAACTGAGACGTGTCCAACTATGGCATATTCATCTCAAAACAACAATCTCCATTAGTCCCTGGTTTTTGAAAAAGAAATTCACTTGTGCCCAGTGACTTTGGTTAGAAACATACTTATTATTGTTTGAATACTTTCCCTGCTTCATTCCTTACATGCACTGAATAAACTATGATCTCTATTTTCATTGGTCATTTAATTCAACTTGATTTAAAAATTAGGGTCTATATGAGAAATCCTACTGGAAAATCGGATGTTACTATGTAGTATGAAGAACTATCCATAAGGAACCTCACCTAACACAAGACATTTCACAGAAATGCAAAGAAACAGAAATGAATAAAACAATGAATAAAGAAATGGAAAGCAACAGTTAGGTGAAGGCTTTTGGAAGACTGAGGGAGAACACAGGACATAAAGAACATGGAGAAACTTAGCAGAAAGAATGAGATAGCGGGACGGAAGGGGAATACAGACACGGAGATTAGTTTTGTGTGAAGGTTGAGTGAATGAAAAGATAAATTTGGCTTCAAAATCAATGCTACTTCATAGGCCAACATGAATTTCCGAAAACAGAGCAGAGATGAAGAATAAGGCCCTGTGTGCATGTTACCCTGAATTCATGTTGCGGAGGATTCACACCCAGGCTGAGGTGCCTGTGTATGACTGACCGCACGACGCAGACCCTGAAAGCTTATGCCAAGCTGCAGGGATCTTCTGCGAAGGCTGAGAGCGAGTCTTCTTGCACAGCTGCACAGGGTTGGGGAAATGTGGACTTCTAAACATTTTGAAAACCAATCTGTCAATATGCATTCCAAAGACTCTTTAATCTCAGCAGTTGTTTTCTAGATTCCTGTCTTATATAAATCTCCACACACAAGAATTCAATACAAATACATTTATTGCTCTACTGTTTTAAAGCAGTTTTTAAAAAAGAGAAATAACTACCTATCAATATAGAAATGACTGAGTATCCACACCAAGATGCAATTATTATGATAGAAATCCAGTTGATCTGAAGAGTGTCCATGTTATTAAGTACATTTATGTACACACGCACACATGCATATACATAGTTATCCTACCCAATGTAAAAACAAAGAAAAATGAAACCCTTACAAAATTAAATTAAACATTCATAGATAAATGCATGAAAAGTGACCCATAAAGCTGTCAAACGTCTAGTAGGGAACAAAACCAGAAAAGGACATTTATCATAGAGGCTGTTCACTGTAGAAAACTTTTGGATAACCTGAATTATTTAGCTTATAAGTAACTGATACCAGTGTCAACTAATACTCAATCTGTGTATTATTAAGAGAAGAGAATTACAATTGCAAAGGACATAAATGAAATAAATACATTTATATATAGGCTTCCATATAGAAAACAGTATGAATGGATACACAGCAACAGATTGAAGATATGTACATGGGTATGTTGCTTTCTTAGTCATTCACTTGCAGATTTTGTAGGTTTCTGTAGCTCATTAGACATGTTTATTAAAGGAGCTGCTGGGCACCGGCCACTGTTCTAAGCTCCTTTTCCTTACTTCTGTTTTGTCTTGTTTCATTCTGTTCTATTGAGACCATCTCACTATGTAGGCCAGGTTGACCTTAAACCTGTGATCCTCCTGTCTGGGTCTCCTGAGAGTTAGTGTTACAGGAATGAGCTACCATGCCTAGCTATTTCCTTCCTGTGAGTTTGAGTTCAAGAGTAACAAATGCTTAGGCTCTTGAGAGCAAGTGTTATGTTTTCCCACATTTATGGGAGCCACAATATGTGACAAGCATTGTGTTTCACATATGACACGAATTTCTTCAATTCTCTACTCACTGACAGAATAAGCAACTTCTTCGGTGGGTCTGTAGCTTGAGGTGATACCTTTGCTTCTACCTGATGGACACAGTTTGACTCTTTCTAGTGGGCATAAAATACAAAGTTAACAGTGGTATTTTCCAGACATTTATAATGTCTTCCGTGAGAATATACAACCCAAAATATTCTGAGAGGATTACTGGCATGCCTTGTTCTTAGAAAGGAAACACAGGTGCCAAGGAAATTAAAAATCAAAAGTCTGTAACTGAAATGTCAGGATAATCATTTACTATGGCATTACATGTTCTGGGTAATGTCAGTCTTTTTTGTATGCTGTTGACCCTCTCTCTTATCTTGAGTTTTTAGTTCCCATATATAAACGGAGCATCTCCCTGAAAGAGCCTAGATCTATTTGCCCATGGGTTTATGACTCATGTTTATATAGGTTGTAAATCCTTTTCAGGAATTACAAAGATACCTTGCTTTGCTTTTCCTAAGCTGTTTGTTTTTGCTATTACTTTACATATTGTTCTGTGTGTCCAAGATACCAGAGATCTGTGCATTTGGCTCAGCAAATGTCCCCTCTACCTTTCCTATATTAATGTTGAATACCACAGTTCATAAACTGTAGCAAAACCAACATTCCACCCCATGTCAGGTTTTTAACCAACTCTGGGAGTCAAGTATTTAACCTTGAACAAATATCCAAGGCATTGCCTACACACAATGAAATATAACTTTGCAAAGGATTGGATTTCTTGGCACCTAAATTTGAGGGAATAATGAAAAAGGAAAAGAAAAAAATCAATAATTCTTCATGCTAGAAGGTTGTTGAATGAATCAACTGAAACCTGGAGATAAAAGTATCTTCTAAAGCATCAAACAGTGTGTACAATAATTAAAACAAGTGTCGATTTGATCAGTATTAATAGCTTTAGTTCATGTCTCCATAATTAATAGTGATGAAAGCAAGAGGCCATCTTCTCTGGGATCTTATATTCAAATTTATTACAAAGGACTTTGATTGATAATAACTAAATAGCCTGACCGTCCCATGTCTTCCCTTAACCAGAAAAAAAAAACACTTCCATTTTAATTTCCTGATAAAATGTCTCAGCCCAAAGACCCAAATGGGAAAGTAGCCCAATCCCCAAATGATAAGCACGGGAAGGGAAGTCCTACTCGGCTGTCCGCTCTCACTGAGTTTTTTTCTTGTGCACAGCTTCTTCAGACTCCTCCTTTCTGGACTACTTCACTCACGTGAGTCTATTTCTCTATCCCTTGCTTTCTCCCAAAGACAGTCCAAATGAAGTGACTGCATATAGTAAACTTTAATCATTGAGCCTTTGGATGAAGTAGAAGAGATCACATCATCACAGAAAGGAAGATAAATCTAAAAGTGAAAACTATATCTCTTTAAGCTTTAATTCTCTTGGGCATCCTTATCTCAGGGAACTTTCCTACCAGTCATCTGTTCCTTAGACACTGAATCAAAGAGTGTAGACACCCAATTTTATTAACTATCACCGTAAAAGTCTAATTTTATGATCATTTTTATTATGCAGAATAGTGTTATTCTTTTCTTTTAATTATTTTCAATCATAGGTCCAAAGGATTTTGCCTTTCTTCGGAGTTAGGGCTCCTCAGAGTATTTTCCCAACCAAAGGAGTTATCTTCCTGTAAATCTCACTACCCTTACCAATTAATAGAATTTTAAAATTGTTTTAAACTTCTCAAGGTTGGCTAGTAAGTCAATGATGCTACTGGGAGGTTCTCACTAAAGGTAATATGTTTTTTACTTAACAGGGGAGTTTGGAAAGCTTCCTGATCTGTACAAAGTCTTGCCTTTTATATAAAATATTAGGCAACATCATAACTAGTAGATCATGCATGGGGTGTGGGCATCTAATTCTTCTGCAAATCTCTGTGACTGTGTCTGTAGTCAGTGACATTAGTCAGACCCCATACGGGAAGCACTTTCTTCAAAGCCATGTCAGGTCACCAGAATTCCATGGATAATAGTCTTCTGGAATACAGAATTCCACAGATGGAGTAGCCAGGGATATAATGAAACCATCTGCCCAGCACAGGCGACTGTGCTTATAAAGTGACAAAGAGTGTCATTTTAATTTCCATGGATTTACTTAAGATCAAGCTAGTTTTAATTGTGTGTGTTTGAGAGAAGTGTATGTAAAATGTTCATGTATTCACATGTATGTGTGCATATGTATGTGGCAACCTGAAGTCTATGTCAGGTCTACCTCAGTGGCTTTCCACCTTATTTTGAGATAGGGTCTCTCACTGAACCTAGAGCCTCCTGATTGGCTAGACTGCATGGCCAATGAGTTCGTGGGTTCAATTAATCTTGCACCTCCAGTGATAGACTACAGGTGCATGCTTCCACACCTAGCTTATACAAGGGTGCTAGAGCCCTGAACTCCAGTATTCATGCTTTCATGACAGGCCCTTTTCTGATTGAGTCATCTTGTTTTTATCATACACAATACAATGCTTTGAATTATTACAGTCACTGTGAAATTAGTTACCAATGTGGTAGTGAGATATCTGAAAATTAAAAATAGAATTACCATAGGACCCAACAATCCCACTGCTACTTATTGATTTACAGAATCAAATCAGTATGTGGAAGAGACTTTTCATATCATATGCCAGTTGCAGCAGTACACAATAATTAAATCAAGGAATCAACCCAAGGGAACCCCAGAAACAAGACAGGAAAAATGTGGGAGACACAGTGGAATATTACTTAGTCATAAAACAAATGAAATCTTTTCATTGCAACAACACAAATGAACCAGGATGATAATAAGTTAAGTGAAAAAGGCCAGGCAAGCATAGTTATAATTTTGGAAAGCACACTACTCCATAGGTTCACAACACAGTTCAAAAATTGTACATGCTAGACATCATTATTCTTTTTTTCCCAGATGATTGACTTTCCATGGGGCCATCTAGTTAAAAGGTAGTGTGGCTTCAAATACATTTTCCACACAGTACTCCATTCTTCACTCATGTGTTTCAGAACTTAGAGTACACTGATAACACTTCACCCATGCATATTTTCCCTATGATAATGTGACCTACTGCCAAGAAATGTTCCAGGAGACAGGGTCTGAGAGGACACAACTATCACCTCCAACATCCACCTTAAAAGTTGACCATGCCCCTACTTCTCTCGAAAACCATTTAGGAACCTGTCATTCATAAATATGTCCAACCCCTTTTAAAATCCATTTATATTTCCTGCTGGAATCACCTTTTAGGATAATGAGGTCCCTTATTTTATTACCTCTATGTGAATTAGTGTTCTCTTTCATTTGTCCTTAGCTGACCTCCCCATTTGCCTGAGGCTAATGGACCCTTAACCATCCTTAAGCCATCCATCTAAGGTGACAGAAGATTTAGAATATGAACATGATTAGATCTACAGATTCAGTGTTCTGCAGCAAACATTGGTAAATGTTGGTGTGGTTGGGACTGTAGATGACCCTTTCTACTTGAATTCAGATGGTAGGTATATATTTGCAGACTGAGGACCAAAGAGTGACACTGTCTGTAGCCCTGTACTTGGTAAGCTGTAGCCCTGAACAAAGCATGTCTCCTAACCTCTCAGCTTGAGTCTCTTTCCATGGGAAACCCTTAAAATGATAACATCAGATTAAATAAGATTTTGGTAAGGGTTGGAGAGTCAGACAACCATTGAGGTTAAATAAGAATCATAATTTTGAAGACACCAGGATGCATGAAAAAAATAAAATACAAGGAGGCTGAATTCAGACACAAGAAAAGGTGCTAGATCTTCCTGGGAAGAAGACACACAGCAATCACAGAAAGAGGAGCAAATCTCATTATTGGAGATGGCACATAAAGTCAAGCTGATTTCCTGGCAAGTAACTTTTCTTAGCCTTATGAGAAAATCAATATGTATTTTGGACTGAAAAAATATTTTCAAATTGCACTGAAGGAAAGCAATAATCTCCATGTTCTATATGTGCCTCACTGACCAAGGAGTGCTGACACACTGGGAGACACACATAGTTAATTTTTTCTGTAGCTGATCTTTCATTCTACTGAACATCAGACTCTCTTTTTTTTCCTTTTGGTAAATCATTCTCTTAATCTTAATGTCTTTGTCTGGATTCATAAGTCTATAGTCTCTTTTGGTAGCTACAGTGGTTTCTTTTAAGAGTCTCTATTGAACAACAAAGATTTGATGTGTTCAGAAACTCCATTTCTGAACTGGGCTGGTTCACATCTTTTTAAGCAAGCTGGTGATTCCCTTCTCTGGGAGCCACCATATTGGTACTGAACATTATATGGGCATCCGATTGGCTTAGTGCACTATAGCTCAGAAATTCCAGACTCTGGTGATTCTTCTGTTTCAGCCTTATGATTATCAGGGAAACAGGCTTGACCAAACTGCTGTCTACATATTTACCTCTTCATATCTGGAAACAAATGCTACTCTTATCCTTAATCAAAGAAGTTTATAATGACTTACTGTTAATTCAGAGACTCATAGCTGGCCAAGATGCTTAGAATAAATGAAGATTTCATGTTCATCCCTAAACAGAACATTTATATAACCCCACTATAGGGCTCAGAGAAGATTTCAGAAAAGAGAACAGAATGTAAAAACCTGAAGACAAGGAAAGGATTTAAAATTCTATCTTTAGGGCATGACACAGTCATTGCAAATATGATCTCACAGCATCTGTCATTGCCTGCACTGGACCTGCACAAGGCTAGTCCTGTCAATAGGCATTCATGGATCTGGGAGGGATTTATAGGGCTGATTTCTCCCTGTTGAACTATTGCCAATTGAGGGATTCTGAGTAAAGGGCAGTTACTATCTTCATTTGTGTACCAAATGGTGAACCCTTAAGACTCCAGTGGATAGTCCCAAACCTACAGCAATACAGACTCTCCATATTAAATACAGGGAGTCAGAAAACTAAACAAGAGTGCAGATTTAGAGAAGGGATATGAGGGGGAGGGGATTCAAGGGGTGACATGGGTGGGAGGAACATAAGTGAGTAAGGAGTTATGGAAAACAATATACTATACACATGTATGAAATTATCTTAAAACCGAAAAGTCATTAACTCAATAAAAAAAACCACTATTACTTATTTGAAAAGTCCAATCTTAATTTTGTCACCAAGTCCCTCTTTCATTTGGGCTACAGTCATCTGTGGTCTTTAACATTTTAAAATAGGACACGGATGCAGAGCCAGAAAATTTTATAACATAGCTATATGAAGAAATAACTTTACTTCCCCTGAGCCACTAGGTACTGCTAGACTGGCTAACCACTATACAAATCTAGTCACCCTACTATGCAGTGAGCAGGCAAGACAGTACTCCGCCCACTAAACAAATACTTCTGTTATTCTAATGGAATTCCTGAGAACTAGTCACTGTACAACAAATATACATGTCCCTGTAGTTTTAATTCTATTGCTGTCATGATACTATGACCAAAGGCAATTATTGGGGAAAGTGCTGATTTGCCTTACACTTCCAGGACACAATCCATCATTGAGGGAAATCACGGCAGGAATTCAAGTAGAAACTCTAGCAGAAACCATGAAGGAACATTGCTTACTAGCTCACTTGCTGGTTTATGTTCCGCTAGCTTCCTTATAAGGCTCAGGGTCACCTGGCTAGGGATGGTTCTTCCCACAGTAGGCTTGGCCCTCACACATCAATCGTCAATCAAGATAATTTCTCAGAGACATGGCTATGGGCCATTATGATCTGGGCAATCCCTCAGCTGGGACTCCCTCAGATGAATCTAGGCTGTGTTAAATTGATAATGGAAGCTAATTAGAATAGATGCCAGTTTGCCAGTTTCTTCTATTAATTGGAGGAAAGAGAAGCTAATAGACAAATGTCTTTTCTGTTGACCTAGAGAGGTTACATGTGATTGTCTTCTGTTTCTGATTGGTCTCTTGTCTTCTGAATGAGGGGTGACTACAATGTGTAATGGGGGTTACACATGTAGGATTTGTGTTCTGTCAGTGTTAGGCTAGGAATAAACACTGTGCTAAAGAGACTTAGCTTCCGTTCTACTGATACATATCTCCTGTTCTCTTCATCAGCATCCTCTAAGAGGGAGAGTTCTGGTCAAGGGTCCATTCCAAACAGAGGCATTCCTACTGTCTGTCTCTCTGTAGCATATCTGCCACCAGCACCAAAAAGAATAACATTTTTGAGTGTCACTATTTAAAGACTCAACAGATGAAAAGACATAATTTTGAATTTTTCTTGAAAATCATTCACAGTTCATCTTACTTGTATTCTATATTAGGCACTGTATACAGTTTATCAGTGTAAAAATGAATGAGAAAGGTAAAGTCGCACCTTCCTGTAGGCTTTTGGAAATGCCCATTTCGAGGCATCTGGCTGGAATGCGTGTCTCCCTCTGCTTGCTGCCTGTAATGACATCCACAGATTATAAATCTTCTTTATACAGATTTGCTAGAAATTACTAAAAACAAACTTAACCTGTATTAGATACAGCCTCGGCTCTGCAGACATATTTAAGCTTCCTTAAGCAACAAATTGAAGCCATCACTCCAGCTAGCAGTTGAATCTGTTCATTGTCCTCAGTGGTGATCAAAATGTAGACAAATCTGCCTAAAACAAAGCCTTCATGGACATTAACTCCCAGGAGTCTGAACACTGTTTACACAGAGAACAGTGTGTCTCAGCTATTGGTGACGCTAAGAAGCATTTGGGATGAACAAGCGCTGAGTCACTTTAAAACTAACCAAGTACTACAGGCAGTTATCACCCTGATACATTATTTATCGCCAGGGCCTCCTGATGCCTTCGCTTCCTGCAGAACCCTCCTGTGATATTGAAGGCCGGAGCAGTGCCTCTCCCTAACACTCGAGCAGGGACTCAGAAAATCAATACCACTTCATGAGCCAGGTCTTGGTCTTCTCCTTTTACGAGGATTCTGTCAATGCAAGGGGCCATTACTGTACTTTAAAGGCATGATATAAAATTGCTTCGACAAGATATAAGACACACCGTTTGCAAGAACCTGGTGAGAGTATTTTAGTCAAAGTTAAATAGTTTCATCACGTAATTACTTCTATTGGCAAAGCTCCAGCTGAAAGCGCTCTCAGAGGTGTGTGCTTTCTATCACGGGTGGGGACTGCCAGGGAGGTCTGAGGATTGGATTCAGGTTGTTCTAAACAAGGTCAAACTGTTAAAGGAGGCAGATCCTAGCATCTGATGCCATTGTCAGGGAAACTACAACAACATTGACAGTTGCTTGCTCTCTCCCTTGTCTTTTTTTTTTTCTCCAACTAAGTGGTCTGAAAGTAGCTTTAGTTTTATGGCTATAAAATATTTCATCTTGATTTGCAGTCTGGTAATTCATTTTCTAAAGACTGTTTAGAATTTATTCAGGGAGAAAAGGGAACTCTGTTGGTTTCTCTAACTGATTCCCATTATATGACAAAATTTAACTTTTGTGTTTTATGAGGTTTTATATGTTCCACTAAAACCATTAGCTAGTTGTCTCCTCATGATAAAATTTAATCACTTATATAATACCTTAAAAGCCGATGACAGTTTTGCACCTATTTAAGTTTTCTTTCATTTAAAATATGTGGTTGTTATAAAAACAGCTCTTATTGGGGGAGGAAGAAGGGGTTGACACTGGCACAGAAAATCTGTAACTGTTGAGCCTCTGTATTTTGCACAATAAGAATGAAGAACCCTCATATTGAAGCTGCTTTGGGTTTGAGGATTGGGTGGATGCAAATCCATGAACCCCCTCATCTTACTACTATTAACTGAGTGCACCCAAGCTCTAAATTTCTCTTCAATTCCACATAAACGACTTGATTGATACGAGATAATGCCAATTTAACAACAAAAGTAATAATAGTAACAATGAGAAAGAGGCTCAAAGGGCATGCATGCACATCTTGTAAAAATGTCTGGCAGACACTATCACATCAGCCCGCCCTTTGTAATCAGAGACACTCTCACTCTCACGATCCACTACCAAGGAACATGGCCCACGTTTGAGTGGTTCACTAGGAGAAAAGTGGTTTCTGTCCCTCTCATTGTACTTCCACCAAAGACTCCCAGTTATGGCATTTTTTAATTATTACACATATTTATTTTAGAGTTATTCAATTGTGTTATGAATGTATAGGTCTATCATTAGATTCATCAGAGCTAATGATTTGTAATTAGATAGCACTTTCTTCCTGAGTCCATAGCGATTTTCCTGAATGGCCTAATTTATTTTCTCTGTGTGCTTTAAGTGGGAAGTAGGAAAAGGACAAAAGTCTTTCAGCCCTTGTCCTCAGAAAGACAATCTTGTCCCACAGATGAGAAACAGTAAATTAACAGCGCTATGTATTCTCACGGTTAACAAACAACTAAGTTTGGCTAGATCTTTAATTGTTAGGAGTCAGGCAAATCTATACATTGTTCCTCATGATACTTTTTGACAACTAGATTAGTAGTTGACCATAAATACTTGGTGAATGAATGAATAAAGAGATGGGTCCAATGAACAGTCATTGAGAATTTCTGATAGAATCCTACAAACCCTCAAGAAGAGTACAAGTAAAAGCAGGGCCACCTGCAGACTATACCTCCAAATACAAAGGTGGATATGTTCCTCATCCAAGTAATTATCTTTGGTCTCATGTACATATGTGGATGCAACTATGCCACTACAAATAACAACTCCAGAGAAATAGCTGATTACCAGCCCCACTCCATAAACACCCTGCCTTTAGAAGGTTGTAGAAGCATACATATACCTAAACAAAGCTTTCCTTCCACAGTAAGACACAGGTCACGGGAGGAAATGCCCCTAGCATATTATTAGGGTAAACTGTGATATAAGGAAAGACAGTTTTTCAGTGAAGTTGATGAAGTTAGTTACATTGCCCTTCATAAAACCATCTGCTACACAGGCCCTGGGAGATGCAAGAGTTTCAATGGTTTTATGGCTTTATTTTTTGTTTTTTGTAATTTTGCAAAGGGACGTAATTTGTGTGTTCTATTTTTGTAAGAGTACCACCCCTGGCCTTGTGCAATTTTCAGGCTCCCCTACATCTTGAATGTCATCTTGACAGTGGAAATAAAATTACCCTAAAATCTCAGGTATACAACAGCTTTCCTGTTGTATGCAGGTCAGTAGATACTTCCCTACATGACCATTCAGAGACCCAGTTATCATAAATGGTCAGAGAGTGAGTCCAACGGTTTTGTATTGGCAAAAAAAACAAAAAACATAGAAAAAAAACCATAGTAAGTTTGTAAGACCAAATAATTTGACCATAAATTAAATTTCATTCTTTCTCTTCCTAATCTACTAGTGAGAAGGAGTGTGGATCAAGCTAAGGACAAGAGGCTGTGAAGATTTCTGTTGGCCAGGAGTGGGATAAGATAATGGTGTGGAGAGCTACTCATCTCTAGCTTCCAAAGTAGCTCTATGGCACTGTTCTACACAATGTACCTAAAGTGGATGAGTATATTTGCCAGGTATAATGATGAAGAGCATCAAGGTATCAATTCTTCATTTTAAGCATACCGACTTCAGAAAAATATGTTCTGTGCTCTAAAACTCCATTGAGAAGACATCAGGGAGAAGAAGGGATGACTAGTCCTTGGTATTATGAGGGCCAGGCCAACTTCTTCAGAGGATTCCAAGGTGTTTGGACACTAGAGTTTTATTCCCTGTGGTATAAAAAAGCAGTCAAATTCTTTAATATCAGGTTCCCTCCAAATCCAATTTCTGTTTGGTTTCCAACTTTCTTCCGACTTCCCCAAACCACAGCCACGAAGGACAATGCCATTCCCTGAGTTCTACACAGGGCTGTACTCCCTTTTGACCTAAACTCTTACCTTCTACATCAAAAACTCTTTGATCTCTTATCTATTTGACCAACTCACTCTTAAAATCAACATTCAAATACCACCTCACACAGGATGCAAGCCCACCTTAGATTTCCTGGTTGTAACAAGCAGGTTTTGTCCTTCTGCTGCCTTTCCCATTAGTCTACCAGTCTCCTCCAAGGGCAAAACAGGGGTTTATCCCAGTGTCTGCTATAGTCCTTGGAAAGACACCAGAATTGATGTGCTTGATAATGAATGAATGAAGTAATGAGATTCCTAATGAAGTTTAGATACAAGTGACCTGAAGCTTAAAGGGGCAAATAAGTATATGTGAATTCAAAATTTAAAAGCTAGGCAATAATGATCTTTTTTTTTTTTCATATGGCAGAGATTGCTCACTCAGGAACACATATCTCTCTGCAGATCCAATGTTATAATTTTCAATTTGCTGTTTAACGAGAGTGTTTCCATAATTGGGATGAAGTGAGAAAACTCCATGCTCCATGCCTTGAAACGTCACCTTTCTACCCGGGCAATGCAATGGTCTAAGCTTTCAAAGTTGTCTGAATGACTTCTCCCCAGAGGGACCAAGCAGAAAGGGGATGAGCTTTGTAACACTACAGGGTTACTGGCCTTCCATTGTAGCCTATCTGCAAATGTCAAAGCCATGAGTGTCTCTAAAGAGAAAGCTACTGTTTAAAAACAGATGTTTAAAATAGAGGGTCTTGAGAGCTGCCCTCTGCTCAGACACACTTGCCAGCAATTCTGTAAAGCGTTAAATACAAAACATGAATCATGGCCCTGCCCCTTTCCTCCTCAAGACTGAAAACAATGCAGGACTAGAGTTCACCTTTGTTTGCCCAGCTTAAGACTGAAGAGCAAATCCCTAAGGAGGAAAAACAACTAGAGCAAGAGAGGATGAAATGGCCTAAATTGAAAAAAAAGTGGAGGTGGTCCCTGTGATTCTGATTTTCTTGTGGGATTCCATGAGCAGGTTGAACTTGATCCATTCAACTGATGGGAAACTCATCATAATCATCACAGCTGTAACTCTGATGACCTAGTGGTAAAAACAGAGGCACTCTCCCAAAGATAGATGGGTGAGACATGACTAGATTTGGAGCCTAAGTGTTGTCAAGTCAACATTCCCAGTGCAGGTGTGTGGTGAGGGAATCCTTACCCATCTGTAAGTTTATCCGAATTGCTTATTCATTCAGCAAATGACTTTAGATGTCATGCTGTAGCAGAGTGCTACGAATGGGGCTTCTGGAGACACAAACACATGAGTGCTGAGTGAGCTCCCAGAGTGTACAAGAACAGAGTACATGACAGGGATGGGATGGGAAGCCACACTGAGCATCACAATCCTGGAGTCTCAAGGAGAAGAAGCTCCTCACAGGATCTACACTTGCTTGGTTGAGAATCAACATTTAGAGATATGTGAAAATCACAACATCAACCAAGTAATCATCACAAAGAGGCTTTATTAACAGGGGTTTAGGCTGGAGGCCCAGGAGGCCACAGTGGGAAATTTCTGCTCAGATCCTGGAAATGTTCTGTTCTGCTCTGAGTGCAGAGAGGACTGGGTCATGCTCAGTAAGGGAAAAGGAGGCTTTCCCTGCTCCCAGCATGGGTGGAGATGGAGATAGCTCGTGATGTGGGAAATGTATTTCCCGGGAGAGAAAGCTAATAAGAGAGAATCATTAAGATGCAAATCCTCTCTGAGGAGGAAACAAATGAATGAGGGAAGAATGACTAACAGGGAGCCATTTCTGCAAGGCAGGAAGGGCAGGAGCTGAAGGAGGAGAGGCAGGTAGGGAATCTGTGCTCTGTCTTGCTATAGGATGCAGAGCACATTAACACCCCAGTCATACTGGGTAGCTGAGTTAGGTGTATCACCTTAGGTCAGGCAATGGCCATCCTGATGATAGATATTTACAAGAACAAAAGATAATGACATATATATGGGAAACCAATAATAGTCTTCCTGGCTAACTTTAAAAAGAAATTAAAATAAAAGAAATAAAGAATAAGTACATGGATGACCATATTCCTCCCAACTGTGGGAATTCTTGGCCCTAGGGACTGATTTCAAGAGCCCCAGGAAACCAATCTGTGAATGTTTAAGCCCTTTTTCTACAATATTCATGCTGCCCATACCCCATTCACAGCCCCCTCTGTTCCTTATGACATCTCTAAATTATTGACAGTGCAGCATGAATGCTGGTTAAATAGTGTGGTTATATTGTTTAGATAATAATGACAACAGAAAAATCCTTTCACATCAATGCTTTTCCAAATATTCTCAAAGCACTGTTGGATGGAAGTGTGGATATGGAGGCTGATGCCCTCCAGTCTTCTACACTGTAGCCTGAAGCAGCCATGGACAAGATCTAAGTGGATGGGCAAGATTATTTCCTTAGAACCATGAGAGACTTGACTCCAGAGACATATTTCAGATCTCTGCCTCGGATGGTCACTATCTATGCTGTGTCTTCAGGACCAGTGGCATCAGTATGGCTTGGGAACTGATTAAATCATCAGCCCCACTCTGATACTTCTAGAGCAGAAACTCAGAATTGGCAGTCAGAAGTCTCTTACTTTCAGTGAGAGAACCAGCCTCTCTCCAACTCAGGTAGTACTTTGTTAAAGGCGAGCTTTCAGGATGGGAAATGGAAGAAGCTTCTTCTTTGTCCAAATGGAAAGGAAGCTTCACGATCCCATGTTCTGAAGTACAGAAGACCCTCTGCGTGTTTCCTTGCTTGCCTCATAGGTAGCTTTTGTGATGCATCAGCTGAAACCAATACGGAAGCAATGCATGCTGCCTGGGTATGAATTGATCATATAGAGAATTCCAGAAAACACTAAGAGCATTTCTGGTGAAAGAGAAATTTGTAGATGACAAGCTTGGTTTCCCTAATGGAAAACCAACATGCCTTTCTTCAGCAAATGGTGAGCAGTGGATTAAAAAGGCATTAAGCCACCTCCTTTGCCATTTCAAGTATGCATTCAAATTCAAGACAGCATTTAAAATATTAAAACATCCAGTGAGTTTATTACTAGCTCATTTAAAATGGCGACCATGAAAAATTTAGTTTCAGCTACCCAATAAAGGCTCAGGGAATGCTTAAAAACACACAGAGAGATAACTGAATTTTTAAAGGGAGTTCCTTATTAACTTTTCCCCCTCATCTGTTACCATAGCTATTTTCCAGCTGTATAAACAGTCTGGAGAGTATGCCCTGAATGAATTCACCGTTCGGAAAACAACATAATTACAGCCATTCCAGCAAACCGAGTGCCAAAAAAGTTACAAATTAATTGAAGGTTAGCATTGAAAATTAAATCCTAGTCAGCTTGAAGTCATCTTTTAGGCTACTTCCTATAGAATTAAGTAGAGAATTCACTCCATATCAGCTTGGTTGACAGAGTTCCAAAGATCAGGTGGACAAATGGCCTTCCCCCCAACTACCACTTTTCTGTGATCTGATATTGCTAATTTCAAGGGAAGCCTGCCAATAGTACCTCACAACATGCTGCCTATGATTTATGCAAGATGTGGGAACACTTCCTCCTCTCTTCTAAGTGTCTAGTGATAAGTAAAATATCAATTCATCTTGCTCTGAACTATTTTGATAGAGATTGTTGAGAAATATTACTAATTTTTTCTTTCGTATTGTTATTATTTTTTAAGACTTGGAAAACATTTGCAAAAATAGTACACAAGATCTATGTGCAACCTTTATCCAGATTTCCTAAATGTTAGCATATGTCAAATATTAATGACTGTTAATAAGGTAGTTCAGTTATGAAAGTCAGGGAGTTATCATTAAAATTCAGACATTATATAAATAACAGATTTTATTCAATTTCAGTTGTTCCCTGAATGTCTTTCCCTTGGTCTAATATTCCCAACAGTGTTATACCTGGCATTTATCATTTTTTTTTAAATTTATTGAAGTCTGATCATCTCTAAGCTTCTAAAGCCAGGGAGCATCTAATGGGATCCTACACATTGCCCAGACTCTGATATGCTCCAAGAAGTCAGAGAGGGGTTGGCCTTTCAAATCCCCACAATTTAATAGGAAATCTAAAGTGAAACCAAAAGATAGACACATTGAAAAACATACTGAAGTGGTACTTTTTTTCCTTTGGAAAGAAAATAAATAACCAACATTGTTTAGATTTGAAAAGAAAAAAAAAACTTTAATGAAGATGATCTCAACTCAGAGGGTCTTTGCTTCCAAAACGTAATCATTCATGGCTGAAAGAAACATCCAGAGAATGTATGTACAGATTGCCAGTTGTCTTTGTGGTCAATGTTTTTACTTTCAACACTTAAACAATGGATGATAAACAGCAGGGGTTCAGCAAGTCACATATAATGGGGATTTGGGGTCATCTGTGAAGCTTACCTGAGGATTTGAAACAAGCAGGGCCTTTCCTGGTGTCAGTTCCAAATCCCCTGTTGACAGTGTAGAACTCACCAAACCACATATTAAATGAAAGTTCACAGGTTAATTACCATCTGAGGAACTTTCTCTTTTTTGGACTGCTTTGAAACAAAATGTATCAGAACATACTATGAAACACTTGGCAGTGAGTCAGAGATTTGGGCTCAAGGTAATTCTGCATACCAACTGTTCTATACTTCCTTCATTTCTTTAGTATCAAATTTCATCTCCACAGTTCACTTAAATCCATATTCTGTTGGATTTCCAGACTCTTGGATTTCAGAGGCCATTAGAAGTTTACAGTCCAGCACACTAGCCCCGAAACATCCATCCTTTAAAACATGTAACAGATGCTTGGGAATTTTTCAGCTTACCCAGCCCACCCAGCTTTAGGAGAGGCCCCCTGAGAGGGCACAGAGCTCCAATACCCACCCAGCCTCACTTTGCAATCTTGACTTTACAAAGACTGTTCCAAGGTCTACCTTCTCTTGTTGTTCCACACAAGAGTTTTGTTCATTCATATCTTCAGAAAGGATGTTTCTAAAGTGACCCAAAGTGGCTCCGGTCTAGTTTGAGGAAACCAGCTGTCATCTCTGAAAGACTGCATTACCTAAATGTCCATGGATCACACCAGTGTCGTCACTTGCTCTGCTTTCAGAATGAACAGACTTGGTCTTTATCAGCTGTGCCACCTCCATTCAGCTTCATTTTTCTCATATATGAAAGCCTAAGAATTGGGGATTCTAAGAGTATAAATCTATCTTACTTATTTTGGGCCCCCCTTCATTATTGTTGGCCCATGGTTGCAGCCTTCTGATAGCTTTCTGCTAGTGAAGCAAATGCATGAGTTCTCTACCTTTCCTTGCCATCCCTTAATCAGAAAAGTCATTCTAAACTATTATCAAAGCCACCACTTAAAATAACGGAAGTAAATGTGATCATTGTAAGAAATAATAGTATGGTCAATTCTCTAAAAGTAAACTTTGCTGTGTTAAGTAGCACATGTTGTCATTAAGTGATTTCTAATGTCCGTATGTATTGTTCACATCTTACCACTTCTGTTCATCAAGATAATTTAGATGTTACAAAATGTGATGCTGAAAGCTTGGTCGGCTAGGCCTATACCCTCTCTTTGCTCAATCCCAGAATGAAGACAACCTAGCTTGACAAGTCTTGGCACATGTTCCACTCAGTGCAGCCAGGACTACTTCAGTCAGCTAGCTGATTCCCACCATCAGGAAGCACAGCTGGTTTCAGAACCAACCTGAAATTCAGCACCCCCGTTTCTCTCCTGATACTGTATATATTAGCTTCTTTTCCATTTCTGTGATAAAATATTCTGGCAGAAACAAGGGAGAAAGTTTATTTTGGCTTACTGTTTCATAGAGCCCCTCCTGGTGAAGAAGACATAGCAATATGCAGGGAAGGCAGGGACAGTAAGCTAGCTGAGCACATCACATCTACGCCCAGGCAACAGACAAATAGAACACAAATGGAGCCAGGCTATAAAGCTTCAAGGTCTGCCACTATGGCATGCTCCCTCTAGCAGGGCTCTGTGTCCTGAAGATTCCATAATCTTTGCAAACAGCACCAATACCCGGGGAACAAACAGAGGTGCCCAAACAGAGGTGCCTATGGAGGATATTTCACATTCAAACCACACACTGTATTATTACTAATCATTTTGAGACAAGGCCTCACTATGTGGGCCCTGGATGGCCTGGAACTTTTGAAATACTCCCACTTTAGCCTTCCAAGGACTCCACAATGCTCATCACATTTTATTTCTCTTAGAATTTTCACAAAATATTCTATGCAAACCAGTTTCTCTTATTTTCTAGATCATGTCTTTTCCAAAGACGGAGTATTCCTCATCAAGAATCTGTGAATTTTCAGTCCACAAAACTTCAGGAGACTCTATGAGGTTATATTTACCTCCTGGGGTCAAAAATATTAAATTTATTATTTACATTTTTTACTCGCTAAATCATTAATAATCCACTGATATACCACATTCTCATTCCCTGCCTATGGATATAAAAATATTGCATAAATATCTATTGTATGATATATATATATGTGTGTGTCTGTGTATTTATATATAGGATATAGGATATATATATATATAGGATATATATAAATACATACACATATTATATATATATATATATATATATACACACATATGTATATATATTGAATATATTAAAACATGGGCTTACTCACATAAATACAATGGACTTTTTCTTTCATAAGAAAATCAAAACGGAATATACAAAACACTTAGGGTGCAAATGTATGCTCAATGGAAACAAATTGTAACCACTTTTGCAAATCACCCAAAGGGCGAAAGTAAGAGATGCTTTTGTTAATTAGCGCTATGGGGCTGGATTGAACCAAAGATCTTAGGGCTAATGCTAATGAGTTGTCAGCTAATATTGGTAAGATGATTGTAGATTTTTAATTTAAAAGCACTTTGTGAATGCAAAGTACAGGGATTTCAAATTTCCTGTGCCATCTGGCCCCCCATATAAGGTAACAATTTCAAAAAAGTTTAGAAAATGGATAGATAGATAGACAGACACACAGATAGAAAATGTATTTCTTTGTCTTCTACTTCAAAGACTATTTTTTTCTCCTCATATGTCTGTTGAAATTCTCCTTTACTCATTGCTGAGATTGTGATAAGTAGGAAAGCACAGGAGAGTAAACAACTACAACACAATCAGCACGTACAATGTGTGATCCACACTGTTAAAAACGGTCACAGTGAACGCCGGACCAGCTCCTTCATTACTGGAGATGACTTCCTACAATAATCCAGTCCAGGTCTCATTAAGGTGATGATTTATGTTTATTTACTATGTACTTCAGGAACATCCTTCACCCTCTCAACATTTTACTTTCAGAGTAACTGGATACAAGAGGACCTAACATCGACTGCATTCTAAAGAAGGGGAAACTGAGTTTCCAAGTTTAAGCCTTTCTTCACTGTTCAACGCCATGGCCATGGCCCAGGGCCATTCTCCAGGAGCCCTGTTCCTAATGCCTTGACTTCTGTCCCTACGCCATTACACAGACGTTGAGGAGACAAGTGGCAAAACTTGGACAAGGCCTCAAATATAATAGGAATTCATACATGTGAACTGGTCTGTTTGACCTCACCCGCTGAACTTTCTCCCAAACTTTTCTCCTTGAGAGATATCGCTCATTCCCTTTGCAAACAAGACAGGAATTACCTAGAGAAAGGTAGGTGAGCTAAGTTACTGGTGTCAGGATCTCTGTCACCTTTCATCATATGATACTTTTATTTCCTTTGCCTTGTTTGAGTGGGAGACAAAATCCTTTCCATGCTTTGCTGTAACAGAACATGATTAGCTATTAATCAACTCACACCCAATCCCTCCTTTGCTATGCTCTTCCTTGTATAAGCATGAACATTGGTATCTTTTGGTCTTCAGATGCTCTCAATGAGTCATTTTAAAGAGGGCTGGAAAGATGGCTCAATCAGTAAAGTGTTTGCTGAGCATGCAAGATGGCCTGAGTTTGGGTCTGAAGTACCCCACGAAAATGCTGTGCATGGTGGTGATGTGAACCTGTAATCCCAGCACTGGGGAGGCAGACACAGGCAGATCCCTGGAGCTTGCTGGCCAGCTAGCCTAGCTTAATCACTGAGCTCAGATTCCATGAGACCTTGTCTCAAAAAAGGAAGGTGGATAGTGTGTGAGAAACTGCCTTCTCCACCTTCAAATAAAAAAAAATATCCGAGTCAACATGATCCATTCGTTATTTCATGTTTCACATCTCCTTTCTCATGTCAGACCCATCCATCCTAAGTAACTTGAGTGATCTGCAAAATCTTTGCCTCAGTTGGTGAAAAACAACAGTAATTCAGTCCCTCATAATATTATATCCTTGGCCACCTGACCCAGGGATGGGGCCAAGCCATACTACTACACCTCAGATACTGCCTTTCATTTAGCACTAGCCATCTGCTTGCTGTGCAATAGAGGATTGAGCCCCAAAGCATGACTGGGCTTGAACAAGTCAAAGGCATGCTCTACAGAGGATGGGTCCTTCTGAATTATCACTCTGCCTTTTTATAACAGATGAAGGATGTTTAGAGGACACATAAAACTTTAGTCAATAAGTCCATTATTATGATTGGCTGAAAACCATAAAATGCATCCATCAAGCCATTGTGTTGCATCTTGTGTTAAATTATGGTGATAAATAGTCCTTTATCTGTGATGTCACCTACTAATCTATTCCAAAAACTATTCACCACCACCATTATGCATTACTCAGGAGCCTGCCAGCTTGCTAAAAAAAAAAAAAAAAAGTCTCTACATGATAAAGCCAGATGAGATCGTGCTTGACTCTCAGACACAAATATTGTCTGTTATTTTTGTGTCATACTGTGAAACAATTGCTTCTTCAGTTCCTAGAGTTATCTCAAGAGTGCAGCAATGTCCTCAATGCTCAGCTCTGGGCATTGTAACTCATGTACTTTTAATTGTTTGTAATTTGCATTGGAACTGGACGGAGTCCATTTGTACCCATGCTGCTTTATAAGTATTGGATGACATATTTTGCCACCTTGCTCTGGGTCGAATGTAATCCTATTGACAAGCCTTTAATGTAGAAATTTGGTGTGGAATGCCTTAATATTCTCAGGAGCTATGTAACAAGACATGTGGCAGTTGTTATCATTATGTTTGGGATTTAGATCTGATTTTATAAAAAATGTTCTCATACAATTAGGCATTTCTTGAGCTCTTAAAAAATGTTATTTATTGAAATTAAGTTAAGAAAAAAAGTGGGTGGACATTTTAAACACTTCTCTATATGTAATAATCTGTTTTAAACACACCCATCAACCAGCAACCTCCATCCACAAAATATACGTGCATACATACATACATACATACACACACACTATACATAGAAATATATACACACACATGTGATATCCTCAGGTAGCTATCTGTTTCACACATGTATACATGTGTCATACATATTATGGTTCTCTTTATCAACAATAAACTGATAAATATAAATGACCTCATTTTCTCTACTCAGAATTAGAGGAGATTAGATACAAAGTAAAGCACAGGCTGCTCATTGGAATTCCATTCAAAAACATGGAGCCTAATATGTCTAATTTACTTTTAGCTTTAATTCAAAGAATTGGGAGAATTGATTCTTGCTGAGCAATACGATGGAAGTCTCAAAGCTTCTGCTTTTGTTCTCGTCCCATATGAGATTTCTCTAGTCTTACACATGAGAAATACTCAAACACACAAATATAAACCACTCAAACTCAAATGAGTCACATCCTACATCCATCTCCTACGCATGTTTATATTTATTTATCGAAAATTTATTGATTTGATGGATACATGGGAAACTGTTTGCTAATATGTTTATTGGGGAGAAAGATAAAACTAGTTGTGACCAAAGGCATAGTCTACCCACCTACAGAATGTACAACCAAATCAAATCACTGTTTTAAGCAGTGGCTTTCTTTACTACTGACCCTCAATCATCAGCACTAATGGAATCCAAAGGAGTTACATATTGGAGGGGACAAAGCAGCTCTAAAATGGAACACTCTTTAGCCACTCTTGACGGAAGTTTGGCTTCAACTCAGTATTCAAAGCAAAATACTTTCCAGCCTTGAACACTGGTGTCTGCTGTCATGACTGGTGTCTAGGGTAGCAGATTAGTCCCTGCCTCACAGACAGGCAGAGGGTCTTCATTCCACTGTTCCAGCTAGCTAGTTAGTTCTCTCTCCCTCCCCCTTTTTCTTCTTCCTTCTTATAAATTCATTGTTTCCATCCCTTTCTCTTATTGTTGTGACTATATTCAGCATTGAGTGGAAGCATATTTTAATTACTTGTAAACAACAAGATTATTCTGTTATCACTCATGAAACACCACATACACACACATACACATACAAACCACATACGTACACACATCGCACACACACAAAAAACCACACACACAAACCACACACACACACCACACATATACACACATACCTCATGTACACACGCACCACCAACACATAAACACACACACCACATACACACACACATCACACAGAGACACACACACATACACACACCACATACACACCCACCCACCATACACACACATACACATGAACATACACACAAACACACCACACACACACACCGACACACACATACACACACACACACACAGCCACTCTTTCTCACTCTCAACTCACACTATATTCTGACAAATCCCTGAATCCTCACCTCTATAGAGCTACTGCTGTTCTCACACCTTTCTGTTTCCTGGTGGGTCTGTAATTGTCATCTCATCCCTGGAGCAACATCAGGACCACTCAATACATCGATTGCCAGGGGATATTTGAAGAACAGAACAGCTTGAGCTCTAGAAGCCAAAAGCCTTATGGCCTCCAGCCCAGAAAAAGGAAGCAATGGGGATGAGCAAGCCTCATCCCACTGCATTCCTCTAATGCTGGTGGAAGTCAGCACATGGATTTCATCGTATGTCTACTCAGAGACAGCAAACAGTGATGCAAAGATAATTACCGAGTTAATTCTTTGGCTTTTCTGGTTCATTCTAGCCTTCCTGATGTGTGCAGGACTTCCCACTTCTGTGCAGATACAACCATGTCTTGCCCATATGGAAATGAGGCTATGACAGGTGTTTTCTATTGCAGAACTTCACCCAAAATATTGTTCAAGTGCTTAGTGTTCAGGCTTCCAACTTTAAGCCTGATTCATTAAGAATTCTGCTAAGAGGAGCCCTTCTGTCTTGGTAGCTTCTACGGAAAGTGTGATGCAGCTTTTGTTAGCAAAGTCCCTGAGGAGAGAGAGCTCTGTCTTTCAACTTGCCTCTGAGCAACTACCTTGATTCTATTTAATGAGGAAAGATCAAGACCATGGGGGAATCGCTGCACTCAGATGACATTTCTGTCAGGAGATCATTGTGTCAATCAATGCAGGGGAACCCAGGCAAGTGTGGGAGACATGCTGTATTAGTCCAGAGCCAACTCCCATATTGAGTCACAAAACTCATTAATCTGGTTAGGTTTACCTTGCTAATCCCATTTTACCAAAAAGAAAAGAAATACAGACATTGAGAAAGTTAACAACAACAAAATCACTCAATTTACCTTTACTGTCCATGCTTTAAAAGGCAATTCTTATCATGTTCTTTTTTAGAAGAATTCTCAATATTCCTCAGTGTTCAAACAGTAAGAAGGAGATCATGATACTATTTCACTGTAAATGAAAAACCCTGAACACATTTATCTATCCTGATCCCACAGTGCAGATACACAATCGTACCTTTACTTCAACAAGCACTTTTTAAATCAACCACATTAGTGCTGCTACGTCTGTGTTGGAGTCACCACAATGTCAAAGACACCGTAGTGGCTTTGGAGGAGTTAACTGTACTCAGAAAGACACCTAATGGATTATTTTCTGGTTGTAAGGCCATTGACTAAAGTTTACAGGGTCAGTGTTCTTAAAAAACAACAACAATAAAACTGAATTTTAAAAGAATAATTAGGTTGAGAAAAGGTACAGGGTACATACAGGTAGACAAAATTCACACACAGAAAACCGGAAGAATTTCTGGCTTAGGTGGACTCGGAAAGTCTGGTTATGCACTATCCTCATCCTTGTTAAAATGCTGCAGAAAATAAAAATGTGAAGAGAGAAAATCTAAAAGCCATAGCTGAATTCAAATATACAGGCTAAATTATGTATTTGTGTCCTCGGAGCAGGTGTGGTCCTGAAGCTCTATGTTTGCTATTCTGAAGGTGAGGACATCATTGAAGAGGCTCATAATTCTTGTTTCTCTGAAGAAGTGAAGACTAAGAAAACCCTATGCATGTTAGGTTACAGTCAGGCTAGAAGCCAAGACACTGGTGGGGGAAAGGCTCTGTCAGTCACCAGATGACAAGAATCCCAATATATGGCATCCTTTTAGCCCTTCATATGCAGAACCAATAAAGGTGAAAGGCAGAGAGTGATGACTCAGATGGATGTCACAAAATATATCTCCTTGCTGATAAATATTGGGAGAGTGTAACTTCTAAGTCCATGGGCCTGGAATAGTACTCTGCACTAAGCACATATGCCTGCCCATGTAGGGATGGTCACATGTGATGAAAATGATTTCCTGCCACGTAGAGGCAGGTGGCCCTGCTCACTGTACAAAGGCAGGCCAGGAGTCCCCATCATGGCTCACAGACAGGCCTGAAGCAGAATCCTAAAAGCACCTAAACGACATGTGTTCACTGTATCTCTGAACCACTCTGAACAAACCAGTCACTCCTCCCCTAGTCAGGAGCCAGATAGAAGGTAGGTAAGAAGCAGGGGATTCCTCCAGTGGCTTTTCCTGCCCTCGTCACTTTTTCAACGGTGCCTTTTAACTAGAACCACTATTCATGGAGGACTTGATACATGGGAGGCCAGAAGTAGTAGACACAGTTATCATAAGCTATGAATGCCAAAGAGCTAGTTTGACAGCTGGAGAATCTTGGTAGACAGAGACACACTCTAAAGTGTGAGATAAGCAACAGAGCTGAAGAAAGATGGACAACACAACAAACCTACACAAGCGAAGCCTCGAGACTCTGCTTCCAAAATATTTGAGAGCAAATGAGGAGAGTGGACCAGTAAAGTCAACAAGTTCAATGAATAACAAACCCAAATGAAAGGAGAAGAGACATGATTATTGCTGACCTTAAATAACTATATTTACTATCATGAAAGTGACAAAGATACAAATAGCATCCAAATAAGTAACAAGAGTAGAGAGTCTTTTTAAAATTCTCTAAAAATGAGAATGAATATGCATTTGAAAAGAAATCTAGTTAAAAATTGACAATGTAAAAACAGTATTTATAATAAATGATAAAAATATCAAATTAGATAATCTCTAAACCAGCCAACGGAAGAGCTGTGTGATGTAATTGAGAAGTCATCCAGTAATACAGCACATAAAGAAGAAAATAAGAAAGGAAGGGCTCCAGACACCAAGGCATGGTTCAGCATGGAGACAAGGGAGACCAGGATGATGATGATGGACAAGGGGCACAGGAAGGGAACAAGATAGAAGAGCAGGAACAGGGGCCCTACCACCCAGGATCACAGTAGGAAATCATGCTTTACCTGTACATGCAGACAAGCAATCCCACATGTCACACGGAGGGAGGCAATTCTGGGAGGAGTGGCACCAATAGGCTTGCACAATGGATGCCAAAGCCTGAGCCAGCATCATGGAAGGATGAATAAAGAGAAGGGCATGGTTTGCATCCTATGACCAGTTTTCACTAGCTATTGAATATAAAGGAAATAAAGAAAAATTATTCTCAGCTTTCTAGCAAGGTACAGATTGTTAAACAAGTCAACACAGGAGGCAAAACTGGCTTATAGGAGACAGCTAGCACAATCTCTCTTTCTCTCTCCCTCTCCCTCTTCCCCCCCTTTCTCTCTCTCTCTCTCACACACACACACTCACTCACAAACACTTGTTCATCATGCAGTGTGAACACTAGCAAGAAATTATTTATATATTAACAAAATCAGTATTTAACTGTAAACCAGCAGAGATTTCTTGGCTTATGTTACACATTATCAAGATAACAAGATAATGTTACACATTATCAAGAGAAGATTTTTCTATTATCTTCTATTAAAGACAATCACTATCTCAAATCTGTCAAAGGGGCTCTTCAATATCAGCAGCTAAGAAGAAGCCACTTCCAGAAGATGGTTCCACCAAGTGGATGGATAAATGGCAAGATCCCTAGATGGAAAGAAACTTAGAAACATGATAAGAATGGCCATCAGGAACAGAGCATCCTGACAGAGAGCAGAGCAATGGTAGGTATCTGGGATGGTCAGGCCTAGGGGAGTCAGGGTAATCTGCTGCAACAAAGGATTAGACCTGAAGCAAAGTGCCAGTATGCCAAGTACGAAGAAGCTGAAGGGACAGGGTGCTAAAAATTAAGAAAGTGAGAAGAAAGAAAGAAAGAAAGAAAGAAAGAAAGAAAGAAAGAAAGAAAGAAAGAAAGAAAGAAAGAAAGAAAGAAGGAAGGAAGGAAGGAAGGAAGGAAGGAAGGAAGGAAGGAAGGAAGGAAGGAAGGAAGGGAGGGAGGGAGAGAAGGAAGGATGGAAGAAGGAGAGAAAGAGAGAGAAGAAAAAAGATAGTGAGGGAGGGATGAAAGGAGGGAGAGAAGAAAGAGAAAGAAAGAAAGAAAGAGAAAAGAAGAAAGAAAGAGAAAACAAAGAAGAGAGAAAGAAGAAAAGAGAAAAGGAGAAAGAAAAAGAGAAAAAGAAATGAAGGAAGAAGAAGGAAGGAGGAAAGAGAGAGAGAGAGAGAGAGAGAGAGAGAGAGGGAGACGGAGAGAAAGAGAACAAACACAATCACCTGCACCCAGGAAAGGTGATTGGCAACACCTGGGCATGATGAACTTTGTTTTGGCAGAACAATGGCTGTTGGTAAAAATGAAGTTAGGTTCCTAGGTTAATTTTAAGAATGACTTAAACCTTTTGTTGACTGAGCACCAGATGTCCTATGCATCTTTGCCAATTAAGAACCGAACTTGCCTGGAGATTGAAAGTGTACTGGTGTAGTTTTTGCTGTACGAGGACAATACAGGAAGGGATAAGGAAGTGCTCACCAGAACAGATCTTCACTTCCCTAGGATGAATGACTAAGTGGCTCTTTTCAAGACTTAGGGAACAGTTTCTAAATGAAGGACTGATTATCAAGAGCTTAGGGTGTTAATTCAGGCTGAGACTTTGAGGAGACCTTTGGAAATCTTTAAAAAGATAGGTTAGCAAGACGGTGAGGCGGCGATGAGGCGAGCATGCTTTCAGATCTGCCCTGTGCTTTGCATCTGTCGGGCTATTTATGTTTCAGTGCCAACTCTAAGATCAATTAAAATTACCTTTAGGATAAGCCATATAGAGTAACCTCGAGGTAAGTCTGGGAAATAAGAAAATTTTAGTGTTGATTCAGAATTATAACTGCACACTTGCTTTACTTCTGGAACACTTTTTTTTGGCTATTCTTTCTAAATAACTGTTTTAGTAAATGAGATTCTTGTTTGTACAGGAAGTTCTTTTCCAAGTTGTGGTTGCTGCTACAAGTTAGATAGCTCTTTAGAGATGTGTATTTGCTTCAAATAATCCCCAATGTATACAGGAGAAACTCAATGTCCCCTTAAGCAACTGAATTTAAATTGAAAAGTGAGGACTGTTTGATTCAATTATGACAGGGACATAAGGAACATAAGGAATTCCAGTTAGCTCTGTGCTGTACACCTGCAGGAGGGGCTATGGATGCTGAGGATTGTGAAGAGGAGGCCTTCTTGTATACTGCATTACTACCCACCTTGCAAAGTGTAGCCAGTTGTCCTGGGCTTTCCCTGCAGCTTGATTCCCCCTTAGAAAGGTATCATTTTATTTGAGAAGAATTTAGTACATCCTTAAGTTCAGATACAGACACAGAGAAGGAAAAGGAAGCTGATTTCTATACAAGGAGGCTGGGTTTAAAGAGCTATATGGATCTATGACTAAATCTTAGTTCTGTTACCTACTAGACTCGTGGACTTAGATATATTATGCCAACTTTATGAGGCAGTTTCCTGCTCTGCAGACTGGGGATTAATAATAATAATACCTTCTTATTGGATTGTTGGTGAGGTAGCACTTTTCACAGGTGTTCCTCCAAGTACACATGGCACAGATAAAATGTGAGCTCCTTGTCACCATCAGCACCTGCAGCAGCAGCACCACTGAGGAGCCCTGCTCTCTTCAGCTCTTCTTCTCATTCTTCCCCCATTGGAAGCAAGTCTCTTGCAATGGGGAATAGCAATCTCAGTCACAGATTGTACCACTATAGACACAGACAACAGGGTCTCTTAACTGGAGTCATAGTTCTCACCATAACTGAAGGGATGTCAACTTTTGTTGGATTCAATATTTGGTATTTTTTTAGGAGGGATCTTGCTGCGAATAGTAAATCATTGATGATATGCCCTGGGAGCTTACATCTTGTGTCTGGTACCTTCCTGTGTGTCTATGGCTGTTTCCAGGCAGCCATATCACCATGCTACCAGCCAACATGAAGTGAGCAACTTTAACCATGTATGTATTCTTGTCCTGTGAGGTTCTGCCTAGCCCTGATCAATCATGAGCCAAAACAAATTGTTCCCTCTTTAAGTAAACTAACAAACAAACAAACAAACAAATAAATAAATAGATAAAATTGATTGAATAGATGAAAAATAAATAGATGGATAGAAGATATGTAGGCAGATAGATGATAGATATATATATATATAGATAGATAGATAGATAGATAGATAGATAGATAGATAGATAGATAGATAGATGCATTCACTCTTGCATGACCTGCTTAAAGCTGGGAGCTTGTGAGTGACAGTTTGGTTTCATTGACTTGTGTCCCCTGTTCAGTTCCTTCTGGGCCAATTTCTATATAGTCTCTGGAATGTACAATCATGTTAAGATAAAGTATTACAGCCAAAAATAATCATAACTCTAATAAACACATTTCTTAATAATACTCAGTTTGGAGTACAAACGCAGAAAAATATCTGGAAAGTAAATGGGTCCCTTCTTTGTTGCTTTTTTGATTACTTATGAAATTCTGACTTTGGAAATACCTAAGACTTTTGATAGACAGAATGTGTGCAGCTGAGTTCTGTGGAAGCTAGCGCAGAAGTGAACAGCCTGACACTGAGAGCTGGTGTCTGAGAAGATGGAAAGCCAAGTCCTTTCAGTGTGATGCATGAAGTAGTCCAATGGGGTGAAACAAGTTGGTGAGGAGTAAAAAGTTGAATAGAATGGCAAAAAATGAGGTATATCTTCCCAGAAAAACTAATTTCCCTTCAAATGTAATGTTTCAGGTTTGATACCCCAAAGCTTCATACCCACTGTATCCCACATCACCCCATATAGCAATATCCACCCTTCATTTGGCAGACCCTAAAATTCACATCTAAAATGAATGGAACATGAGATCTTTTTCTTCAACTGGAGAATAAAAAAGGATTACTTAACTTCATAATCATTTGAATCACAGCATTTGGATAAAAATAAAAGGCTCAATCTATTTTTAATTAGCTTAAACCCACAACAAAGAAAAATTAGAAACGGAAGATAATCTAACCTTGATATCTGCATCCATCTCAACCACATACAATTTTCTTCTCATTCCTGGAATAAAAATGGGAATGGAATTTCTTTCTGAAAGTTGTGTATCAGAAAGCACTATTCTAGAAGTTGGGCATCTGTGACTGGGCCTTACTTACTCTGCCACTGAGTCTAATCACTTCATTGAGTTGGGTCAATTCTCAGGCAACATGAGACTGCTGAGTGGGGCAACTGGTAAGTTAGAATGTCAACTTATGATTGCTGCAGTGTGGATTTATGGTATCTGCCCTCCTCTGTTTTGTGCCATAAAGATAATCACACATGACAGTTAAATAGGCAGAAATAAGAAACTGTTTTGATCAATGGTTCTCTAAGTCAGGACCATGGGTAGCAAGTTTCAATAGGTTCCTATAATAAAGTATATGCTTGCAGCTTCTTTCTACATAGACACAATCACACGTACAATACAGGATATACTTAGACTGATAGACTTAAAGGTAAATATCCTTTGTGCTGCCTGGATGCCTCCTGTATTACCAAGTACATAGTTGTCATCATTGTAGTTTAGTCACACTACTGGGAACCTTATTACTTAAAAGGTCAGCAAACAGTTTTTTAAAAAATTTTATTGGCAAATATATATGGCTGTCTTGTATCTTAAAATGTCCTATGACAATTTTCTGGCATTTCCTTACCTGTATTTTTCTCACTGGTAAAAGAAAGAAAGAAAAAAACACCTACAGTTTTATAGCACACCTCATTCCTCAGTTGCTTTAACCTAAATTCTAAGGTTTGGGATTACATTCTTTGGCATGAGAAATACTGACTATAATACCTCATATTCTTGTAACATTTGAATGAAAAAACTATTATATAAATGTAGTAGTTCTCCAGTAGAAATTTTCTAAGAAAGAAAAAAAAATTCCCTCCTTAAAAATTGTGTGACATTCAAGAAAAGCTGCAAGAGCCAGAATTATCATTAACACAAGGTAAACCTTGGAAGGTAAGCATTAAGTAGAAACATTAAAAGAAAAATAAATTTTTCCTTGAAAACAGAAAGAAAATTATTTTTTAATTGAGAAGGTCACAGCATTTTTACTGTAAACCCAAATTTTATCCCCTTCGTTTTGAGTAATACTGTATTGGTTTTGGGATCCCATTCATAATTCTGCATTCTCCAGAAAAACAAAAGCTCCCACCTGGATAATCATATCTTCGTTGGCACACTCACATGGCAATCAAATATTTTCCTTTGTAGTTTCCTGCCTTCAATGATTCTTTCAGGAGTTCCAAAGTCTGAATTGCACTGTACAAGTTACCTAATAAACCCAGTTCTGTTCCAAAATATCCCAGCAGGCTGCCCTTTTCCCATAATGTCATGGTGGCCTCGAACCCACACAAAGCTACTAGAGACACAACGATAGTCCTAAAGTCCTGTCCCTGCACTCCCTCTTCTATGTTCCAGTTATTTCCTGCAGTCTCACTTGCTAACTAAGAAGAGATAAGGACAAATCCTTATACAAGTCATGGTATAAGCAGAATCTCAGCTGTCTGTGTTGTATGAATATAAATGCTATTCTCCCATAGAAGTAATGGGGGGCATAGAAAAATTCATTAGATTATAGGACACCATTGGCCAATGGCCAATGAGCATGAATTAAACCAAATAAATGGTTTTTAAACCTACCAATCAACTGTTCAGTATTATTTCAAATGTAGGTGAGTGTTGAGGTGTATGTGCTCCCACATCACTTCTTCACAAACTTGGTGATTCTTTATTATGACAAAGCAGACAAGAAGAAATAAGGCATTGCATAATTCAGGTTCAGCACTCAGAGACTAAGGAATGTCAGGGCCCAAATCTTTGCACCTCCAACTCATTTTGACCAAAATGAGCACAGCTGAAAGCTGTGAGAGCTCAGAGCCCTTCCTGATCTGTGTTTCCCTAAGTAAAAGACAGGTTTGTGAAACATCAATAGTTAATGAGTTATACTTAGCAAAGGCTGGAAGTTTCCAGGGCTTCTATTCTTTGCCCCCAGGGCAAAGATTTGCTTGAAAAGGCAAGTGTTCATCCTGAGGATGCTAGAGAGCCGTGGGACACCTTCCTCTTGTTGTGCATTCACGGCCACTGGTGGGTGCAGGTGCTTCTAAGGAGGCCAATGCCTAAGTATGCAGAAGGTCACAGAGGCAGAGGACAGAGCAAGGTCATGGCCATCCCTGCTGTCCTGATCACTAGAACAGAGGCTGGAGTGGAAACTGGAATCCTACAGACACAATGATCTTTTCATTTCTTGTGTTAAAAAAATGTTCGTGAGCTTAAAAAATCAGAAATCAACTCCATCTCTTACTTTGGCCTAAGTACTATGGGTGTTCTTCCAGCCCATTTGTTGATATATAGTTTCCTTGTTAATAATAGATAGTTATTTGGCAAAGACAACTAACAATCTACTTTCCCTCTATCTCAAACAAAATAATGGCTTAGAGAGGATGGTTTTTGTACTGAAGCGTTTTGACTCCTTTCTCTAATGAAGTACATAGCTTCAGACTCAGAACTAGATGCCTTGATCAAAACCTAAAAACATGCTTTTATGGCATTTTAGTCTTCAAATACTTCAAGGGATATGTATAACCTTTTCTTTTCTGTCTTTTTTTTTTCTTTTACCTTTTCTTTTTAAAAAAAATCAAAGCAGATATAAACTTATAAGCTGACACTTTGAAGGAGCTCTTTATTGCATAGTTGGTGTGTGAAGAGTACACGAGTGCAGATTCATGCACGATTTTCCCCGCATAGCAGCTGCGATTCTATTTCTCTAGATCACCTAGATCTTTGGTGGTGATGGAGGAGGGCAAGGGATCGAAGCACAAAAACTGACTGACTTACTGACTCGCATCCAGACCTTTCTCTTATGCTCTAGGGATTTCAGGCCTCCCTCCACTCGAATGTCTCTGGAGCTTACAGCCTGACCTGCAGTGTAATGCAAGGTCTGAGACTGGTAGATGGAGACCACACAGAGGCAGATGCTGACCTCTGATCCCCAGGTCCCCTATGACCTAGCTCCCTCAGAGGACTCCTGACTGCTCTACCTAATGTTCTCAGTGTCCTCTCTTCCCTCTCTCTACTCAGGGTGTGAAAGCTGTTATGTGAGCGGAGGCAAAGGACAGTACACAAGAATTTTTATCCAAAAACTGCCAAATGCTTTCTTCTATCACCCAATATTCTCAGGGGAATATTGAGACTTCAATAGTCCTTGTTCCACTAACCTGATTTGTGGCATATTTGTTGTCCCAGTTATACTATTCTTTTTGTTAATGCCTGATCATTTTATATTCAAAAGAAATTTGACAACTACTGCTAAAAGTGGAAAGACAATCTACCTCTAATACAGTGGTGCTCTTTAAATTTTCTGATTAACACGTTCCCAAAGACAAATATTTCTGTCTTACATTTTCTCACATTTATATACATTCCTGAATTGTTCTATTACATTAAAATGTACATATTTAATGGTAGAAATACAATGTGTATATTATAAGAAACAAAATTGTAAATGAGCAATTAAAATGGAATATGAGTGAAGGTTATCATATTGTTTTCCTATCACAAAATCAACCATCATGCATATTGCCTAAAGCATGCATGCTAGTGATAATTTGGTGATCATTTTTCTCATACATACTAAAATTATAATATACTTACTGAATGTCACAGAGGGACTCACTGGTATAATAAAGAGAAAGATTTTCTTGTGCTCAAAGAAAACATAACTCTTCTCACTCTTAAGGTCATTTGCTTATTGGATGATGCTTTCCAACTTTTGGCTGAGAAGGAGAAAAGAATGGGTCATCATCAAGCTATACACTCATCTTCCAAAAATCTCATATTAAGAAACACAGGTATAGATGTAGCTGTTGTTCGAGATTAAAGCCTTTGTGAAGGCTTACTATTTCTATAGACTCCACATTAAAAAGACCTGATGGTGAGATCCAGAGAACAGCATACCCAATGAAGTCCTTTATAAAACTTAGAGAATTTATAGAACTGACTGAATTAACTTGGGCTTTTGGTTTTGTGTATATGTTTGTGTTCAGTCAACATCCCAATGTCTCCCATCCTGTCCATCAAACCAATAGTGGATGCACAGTGAAAGAGTCCAAAGATATGTGTCAATTAGTAGTGACTATGTTGGTTTTGACATACTAAAAATGTTCATATGCAAATAATCTTGACACGCTTTATCTGTCTTTATGATTTAGAAATATATATTCCATGTGTGCTATTGTATTGACACACACACACAAACACACACACACTCACACTCACACAGGATGATGGAGTAATGGAGTCAGACACTAATCCAAGGTCTGCTTTTTGTACTCACTTTCCTGAAGAAGCTCCTGGTGTCATCTTGCATTTTGATCATTCACCTGTGACCTCTGTGTCTTAAAACTGGAATGTGCTGCAAGTGCAGTCAAGTGAATCTGATCAAAATGTTCCCAAGCTAATCCTGCTAAGTCATGTGAAGATATTCATTTTATCTTTTATTCTTTTCATGAAATTGTCATAATCCTTCTGTCTTTTGCCTCTTAATGGAGGGAAATCATTATGAGATGGAAGCAGACATGATCATTTTTACATAAAATGATCACTTTGAACTCTTGCTGCTTGGCATCATGAGATGACATCTTGCACTTTCAAAGGTCAAAGTGGAAAAGTATCAAGAGTTGGTCCCAGGCCTTCCCAGACATGTACATGGGGATGCCCTGTGCAACCTTGTTTGTTGTGGGTGGGTTCTGCTTCTTCTGTACCCACAAGACAACTTCAGTTTTTGAGATTCCCATCCCCTCACCTCTGTGTTACCCTCACTGATGACTTATAACCACCACAGTGGATACTCACTGTCTTTCCATGTACGTATTATTCATCTTTGTTGCCTTTACTCTTCTTCATGCTGCCTTTCATCTACATAACATTTATCAATTATTGACATGGTTAGTATTCTAAGTCACTGTATTGCTATATTAAGTATTTCTAGAGTCACCAGTGTTCCCAAAATTGTCTGAAAGAAAAAGGATTTTACTATTATAGAGATAGTAGCTTTCATGTGTTAATCACTTACTGAGTGCTAGGCAATATCCCAAAATTTTATTGATAGTGATCTACATTACAAACTTATGTATTAGGCACCATAATTAACTTTATCTACGAAGTCAGCGAAGTGTAGATGAGGCAGTTGGAATAGTTAATTTTCTATATTACTCACCTAAATATCTGTTAAATAGTATCTCATGGATTTCTACTTTTGATATATATTTTTAGTTGAATTTTCCAAAAGTCGTAGCTAAGCAATTCTCAATGTTATTACCTTAAATATTGCTCTTATTAAGTTGGATGAGTTTCTTTAAATGTACACATTTAGACAGGGAAGTAGCTCACAGGTAGGAAGCTTGTCTGCCATGTGCAATGCCTTGGGTTTGATCTACAGTACCCAAAGTAACATGTACATGCAGTAACTATGTGAGTAGATGTCACAGAACCTATCCGAGGTACCATCCAGACCTGAATGCTTAGTGACAGTCATCCTTTGTACTTATGAGAGCAAAGGAATTTGTCTGTAATTGATGGCTCCATGCTGGGCTGGAAATAATAAAATGGGCTACATGCAAATAATTTTGCTATAATGCTTTAGTAGTAAGTTGACAACTTACATAATGAACCAGTAGAAAGACATTAAACCTTTAAAAATGATACAAAATGAAGGGATTTGATGGAAATATTTTGATGTATTTATAAAAATGACAGTACAATTGTATAAAATGGTAATAATCACTAGCTTTCTTCTAAATCATTTACTGCTTCTCTTCTGAAAGTAAAAAAGAAAAATGGTAATTTTAGGACATTTAGAGATGGAAAGGAACAAAGAACTAAAATCTCCTAAAATAATATAATAATACAATAAATTTATATTTGAGGCTTAATAATGCTTATAAAGTTCTTCTAATAGTGGCTAAATATATCTCCTAAGAATATAAAGTTTCAAAATTGTTCCTGCCTTAATTTATACTTTGTTAATGATATCCAAGTTTCAAGTTATGAACTTTGCCCACGTTCCTATAAATAGATTTTCATTTTGCTTATTCATGTATCATAGAATATATTAATTTAATTGCATGATTCAAATCTCAAAATTTGTAAAAACATAATCAGTGAAAGAACCTCTTCCTACTCTACTGAGGACTAGATGGGTGTACTGAATGAAGCCCTCACATATTGACATCATTTCTAGTTATTTGAACAGCCAGAGGACAACAGTCACATATACAGGACACAGACAGACAGACAGATAGACATGCGCATGCACATGCACACACACACACACACACACACACACACACACTATACAATATTTATATATATATTTGAATTATGGCACACCATATGCATTTTTCTATAATCATATCCACCTCAATTTATACATATTGGTCTTCTTTTTGAGAAATTTCCTGGCTATTCTTGTTAATTTTCATATGAATTATACAACCAATTTGTCTAGTGTGGTGATGGGTATAGATGGGGTATTTTTATCGGAATCATGTTGAATTTATAAATAAACTCGAGGAGGATTAGCATCTTAACGATGTTGAGTCTTTCTATCCAAGAAGGTGCTAAGCCTTTCCATTTTTTCATCAATTTCATGGCCTTCAAAAACATGTAAAAAATTTTTTTTTAAAACATGGGTTTTATATCTCTTGTAAACTCATTTATAAATTTTATCTTTTATTATGGTAAGACCAAGTGTTTTCTCTCAGCATATCTTTTAACTTGCTGTGTGTTGACATAAATCCTTTTACATCTAGATATTAATTTCATTCCCTGATTATTTTTTTTTACTATTGTAATAATTTTCATGTATTTTCTTGGTTAAAATAAAATGTTTTATTACTTTAAATGTAATAGATAATTCCTATTTTTACATTGTAATTTTCCTTCCTTTAATTGCATTGGCCAGTTCACCTACCCAGAGCAATCGCTGCTGGTGGACATCCTTCACTTGTTTCTAACATAAACAGTGATATTTCTAAATTTGATGGGCTTTGTGGTGTGTGATGACTGAATATTTATATTGAATATTCTAAAATTTAGAATTAATATTAATTGTGAAGCATGCCTTTCAAGTGTCTATGAAGATAATTACATAATTGTTCTTCTCTTGATTTTACATATCATTACGTTGAACCATTTTGGAGATATGATTTTCTTTGACTATAGTACTGGAGCCAGATCCTAATATTTATTCAAGAGTTTTAGAACAAAACAGTGACATCTTGGTCTAGAACAGTAATCGCCCAATTGGACTGTGTTTAGGACTAATAGGGAAGTTGAAAAATAAAAAATAACATAATAAGATTAATGAATAGTGAGTTGTTCCCAACATATACCAACTGGCATCAGACACTGGAAAGATGGAGGTCTGAAATCTCTGTACCACCAGGCTGAAGTGGAAGGACTGCCATGAATTTGAGGTGACCCTAGGCTACATAATAAGACCCTGTCTTAAAAGAACAAAAAACAAAAACAAAATTAAACAATCTACAAAGCCATGTGCTGGATGCTTGGGTATCTAAAGCTCAGGTCTACAAACACAATGATTTCCTTCTCATACAACATCAGCCTTTGCTATTGCTGCAGTTTATAGTCAGTATTGTGGTTACATTTAAAAGATATTTTGGAATTTTCCATTTACCTATGCTCTACAATTTACTTTAAACATCACTAGAATTGTTTACTTGCTAAAGAAGTTTGGTGGTAGTTCCCCTGTGAAGCCACCAGAATTGTTTAGTTCTGGGAAAAGAGGAACATACGCATAACTCGTCTTATTCTTTCTTCTACAAAACATTCCTTAAAGACAGCTTATGATTCTTTTAGAATCAAGTACAATAAAATATTTTACCTACATTTCTTGAAAATAAAATTGCAAATCATCCAGCACTCAGAAAGACTCCTGATATTTTACTTTTGTCAGATTCTTATTCTACCAGTTTGATTTTTGCATTGCAAGTTCTATCTTGAAAATTTTAGGTAAAGGCTTAACTACTGAGTTTTTCTAGTTTTTTTAATTCATTAAGCTTTATTAATCTTATTTCTTTAATTTTGTTGTCCCTTCTTGGCATCACGTAGGTTTTTCTTCATACAAGAGTGTTGGGAAGCAATGTCAAGACATTGCTTCAGCTATGTCCCACCTGATTTCTGAATTTTTGGTTTAAATTTCTTCTTTAGTTCACACGTGAAGACATTTTTCTTTAGGAGCTAGGAATTTTTCTTTAAATTTTGCCTATAATTTTATTTTCTTGTTTTCTGATGAGGAAAATGCGTGTTTTGCTGCTTATATATCTGTGCAGATGTTTCCTTTGGTTGCTTAAAGCATCAACAAGTTAAAGGTTCGTGGTTATTAGAAAATAATATTTCTACTTTATGGACTAGAACTGCATATTTTAGACTTTATCCTTAATATAATCATAGATTATAAGAGATGAATAATTGTCTCTATTTTTCTTTGCATGTCATATTTTTTGCATGTTGATACGATGGTATTAGTGCACAGAAAATTGTAACAGTCCTATCTTCACTACAGATTTCATCCTTCAGTATTATAAAGGTCTTTCTTGCTTATGACCTTCCCTTGTCCTCGGTTCTTCATTGGTTGCCAATGCCATGTTACTATCTATCATTGCTGCTTACATTTGGATACCATGTTCTTGCCTATCCTTTTAAAGCAGGTGGCTGTTTTGTCTTATCTATGACCTAGTGATATTTGGTAGTGTCTAAGGACACTTTGGTTTGTGCTAACTGAAAACGGTGAGGTTGTGCTACTATTCCTGTGAGAATAACCCTGGGCTGTTGCTAAACCTCTCATAATGCACAGGACTGTACTACTGTCAACTATCCAATAACTCCCTACTTCAAAATACCAAGGGTGGTGAGTTCAGATTCTGCTACACAGAATGAGTGGGCTCCACAATAAAAAAACTTGAATTCATAGTGTTTTAATCATCAATTTTATGACTTTCAGAGGTGTCCAATGTTTTAACATTGAAGAATTCCTTTGTGGTCTACAAATGTTCTGGGAATATGCATAACTACCCATGTTGCATGTGGTTATTAAGTGCAGGTCAGACACTTCACAGCATTGTCTTGATAAACATATTTCTTCATATTTATGTCAGATTGTTTTATATTTTGTTGTAGTTACTATTAAGTTATTTTGGTCATGATGTCTTTTCATACATTTATAGTTCAAATGTTAAAAAATGAGGTTTAGAAAAAGCTTTAAAGATTGTAGCTATACCTTTCTTTATGTACTATCTCTTGGCCTCTAATTTGGGGATATTTGTCTGATAACTTCATATTTTGACCAATGAAAACTACATCATTAAATTTCTGGGGATCCAGCTCAGCTGGTACAGTGCTTGTCTTTCAAGCACAAAGGCAGGAGTTTGATCTCCTATCTCCCATGCACTTTCCCTTCCAAGTTCATGTGTGAGCTCCCTTCCTCCCTCCTTCCCTCACTCCCTCTCTCCCTCTCTGTCTTTGTCTCTCTGTGTATCTCTGCCTCTATCAATTGACTCAATTTAATGTTACCTGAATGGGACCACCTACATGGAGTCTCTCAGGGCCTGCATCCCTTAAGAAAACTCTCCTCCTCCCAGAAGCTATCAATTGCCAATAGCTCCTAAGGTAGGAGTATAACCCTCCCTGTGTCCCCATCAATGCTAGATTTTGTCAGCTTGCTGTTGTGCATGTTTGGTTCATGAAGTCACAGCTGCTGTGAGTTCAAGTGTGTAATTACACTGCTGTGTCTAGCAGATACTATTTTGCTACAGACATCTACTACCACTGGCTATTACAATGTTTAACCCTCCACTTCCACTATTATCTCATTGCTTCAGTGTCGATGACCCATTTAGAACTAAACACTCACAGTCTCTTATTGTCATAGTGTTGACCTGATGTGGGTCTCTGTATTGATCACAGTGTACTGCAAACACAAGTTTCTCTGATAGCAGTGGAGAGATGACCACTGGTGCGACGGTGGCATGAATGTTACGGGAGTGGCCAAATACTTTTTGATCCAATTTAAAGCCTGCTCCATAAGATGGAACCCATGCCTGGAATCATGAACTGGGCCAAATAATCCACGGCTGGCTGGGAAATAGGTCCTACAAAAGAACCTCGTACTACCCTTCTATTAAATGGGCCGGGTAAGAAACAGCACTTCATCGTTCATAAAGGTTGGAAATATTTCCCTGGAATTCAGTCATTTGCAGGGCTGTAGATTGAACCGAGGAATGCATTCATGCTAGCAAGTGCTCTGTCTCGGTCATATCCTCAGGCACACCTGCGGGGAGGGGTTTCTTTATATTTTCGGAATAACCCGAAGTTCAATTATCATACCATTGAATCCATTTCACTTTTTTCTCTATCTCCTCTTTGCTTTTAATACTAAAATGGCCTTTCCTACTCTTTTGTCTATAAACAGTAACATAAATTCCGTGGAGATAGTTCTTATAGGCTCATTTTTTTTTAGATGTACTTTCAAATTGATCATAAATATCTGTGTGAAAAGTAGATAATTAAATTAAATTACATTATTTGGGACAAATTTTTGCATTAGCTATCCATTTTTTATATTAATTATCCATGAAATTAAATATCTTTAATTAGATATTTATATGAACCTTAATTTCTATATTTAAATTCTGTTATACCTTGTCTATTTAATTTTATAACATCTTCATTTATATTATAATGCTATGTGTTTAATATAACTTTACCACATCACCTTTCTCAAAATATTACCCTTCTACATTACAATTTTTTTTTGTGAAAAGTTAACCTCAATTTGGAGATATTCATTGTATATTTCTGAAGGGGTTATGAAGATATAAATATAATTTAAAATAAATATATAAAGAAATACATATGACAAGGAAAAATCAGATTATGTTTTTGAAGCACCTAGGTACTTATCAAGTATATAGATATTAAAATTAAAATTAAGAATAAAAAATAAAAAATGGTTCTCACCAGCTTTTCCTCTCCCTGCCTCTATTAGCCTTCATCCAAATTACAAAATTGATTTTTTTTTTAACCTCACTTGCTACTGGTAGTCATGAATTGTAGGGAAAACGTTTTCTTTTAATTTTATAATAATAATTTTGTTTTTAATCTCTGTGCATTTCCTCAACTGGTTACTTAAGTTTTATTTTTTTCCAAATATCTTTTAGTGGTAGTTTGGATTCCAGAGGGCATTTGACTGATGAGTAATGAAGCTGGCAAGTGTGAGGGCCTTCGTTCGATCCCCAGAACCCATACAAGAGTGCAAAGAGGGAGACGACCCCACTGAATTGTCCCTGCATGCTCACTGCTGCATATGAACACCCGTACATCACACACACATGCACACACAATAATGATAAAATACATTTTTAAGGAATTAAATACCAGAGGTGATGAGGAGACACAAACTAAAGAAATGATTAGGTGAACAAAGGCAGAGAGAAGGGAACTCTGTGTGTAACAGATCACAAAGCGTTCAGATAATATTTTATACATCATAAGAGCTACCAACTCCCTGGGTGGCGTTTATTGTTTGCCCAGCATTGTGCAGCGTACAAAGAACATTTCACAAGTACCTCACAACCACTGTAATATAAGTATTTTCACGACCTTAGTTCCACAAACTAAAACATGGATGGGCTGAAGTCTGCCTGACGAGGAGCTCGGTGAAGGGCTGGCACCTTGGTTAACCTGATCGTAAGCCCCTTCTCTTGGCCACTGTGCATCCCTGGGTGACTTCTCAGGGAAGCCGGTATCTCAGAGAACTGGACTCAGTGAGCAGACAGAAGTGGCCCTAAATGGATGCTTCCATATGTTGTCAGAAGCCTCTGCAGAGCACCAGCTGTCCCTGCAATTCTCCTTTCCTAATGCGGGTGCGCATGTCAGGAGACAAGAAAAGAAGCCAGGTCTGGCGAGTCAGACAAGGCAGGAGTCATCTAGTCAAGGTGTGAATACAATATGTGTATTAACTAGATAGCTAAGTTTGAAGCCACACACTCTCAATGAGCTTGGGGTTTATCAGAAATGAAGTCATGGAGCCCTGTCCACACGATGCTTACATTCCAACAAGGGGGAAGCAGGAAAACAATAGAAAACAGCAAATTAGGCAGTGAATTAAAATATGGAACAGAGAAAGGAACAGAGTTAGAGAGAGCAGAAGGCTTGACAGTTGCAGAGGAGATCTTACCAAAGGGGTTGCTAGAATAGACACCAGGAAACCTGAGTGTTTCCTACGTGGTAGAGGAACTTATCCCAGTCTAATCTGTCTCTAAGCATTGCTAAAGTCCTGGTTGACACCTGTGTTCTACTATCCTCCTCCTCCTCCTCTTCCTCCTCCTCATCATCAACAGCAATTAATCTTCATAGAGTACCATTTATTAAGTAAATTACGACACACCAGACACTATGGAGCCAACAATTTCACGAACATGATTTCATTTTACTTGGCATTTGTTTCATATTTCTGTTCATTTTTTTAATTGATACTTTTGGGAGAATTTGCTTTGCTGGTATTCATGGGTGAGTACAGGTCCTTCCTTGGCTGGCTTTCCATTCCTCCTGGGGGTTGCACAATGCCATGCCCCCAGCACAGTGCACGCAATGCACAGATACTCAGAACGTATTTGCTGAGAACTGAAGAAACAAATACAGATTTATAGAATAGCAGTGTGAGCACCAAGAATATGGATGGAAAAAAAAATCAAATGGCAGGGGCTTGCTCTTGTGCACAACACCAGGGGAGCTGTGGGAAGATGGGCAAGTGGGCCTCAGCAGGAAAACAAAGGCAGAGACAGCAAGGAGGACTCCGGACTCCCACTTACCTCCTGTTGCCATTTTCTCTTGTTTTCTTCCACTTTCCCACCCCCTCAGAGGGTCCTCTTGCCAAGGATGCCTCCTGATCGGTTCCTGAGCAGGCGGCGCTCCCTCATCATTGAGAATTGGAGGTGTTTTCCAATCACCTTATAGAGGCAAATGGTTCCAGTCAGAGTGGGGAGGAGATGGGCTAGGGCAGAGAAGCCATGAGAACCTTGGAAATAAAGAATACCTCTTGCCAAATGAAAAGGATAATTTCTCTTAGCATAATTGCCTTCCTAGGTACTAACCATGAAATTACGGAAGGGAGAGAAAAGAAGCACCAATAACAGATATTACTGTTTTTAAGGGAACAAAACAGCACACAGTTTGCTATCATTGAATTACATAACCTGTTATGCTTTGAACTGAAATGGGTTGTTTTTTCACTGTTTTTTAGCCTGTTTACTGCCTCAAATTCTCTTGGAAGTAGGTGGAATATGAATCTCAAATTAATTTTTATTATATAAAAGAGAAAAAAAGGACCACATGTCAAAACTAAAGAGGTCAGAATAGAAACAGCTGCATATATCGCTCTGAGAAACAAAGAGTTAATGCTGACTTTAAACAATAAGAGACATCTATAATTGTTGAATTATTTTTGATTCAACACAGTGTTCACAAGAGACACTTCTTTAATTTCATGGGAAGATTTGCTAAATATTAAATATTTCTATGACTGTTTACAGCCAGAAATTGTGGATTTTTGTATACAACAGTCTATTGTTATGATTCAACCTAAAGAAAGCTAAATTAAAACTGATTCACTAAATAGGTTAAGGATAGCATCCTCATTCACGATTTCAACCCTATTTCATGCTTAGACAGGCAGATCTTAATTATACACAAAAGAATACAAATGTTATTAGCATGATAATAATTATTTAGGAGATGTCCTCTTTTTTAAAAAATTAAACTGGTATTGTCACTCGTGCAGTTACAGTTTCCAGCAGAATGACAGCTGTGCTCGTCACAGATATGTTCAAAGTATGTATACAATATTCAAAGCTATGCAGAAGACCTGGATGAGCTGAGCTAGAGACGCAGAGCCAGCAATGCACCGCACACTAATCATTATGTCCTACCCAGGATACTACATGCAAATACAATCCTTTGTGACATTTTGTCAAATATTTGGATGATTCTGTGCTCCTTATCACACCTCCATCCCCATGTCCTCGTCAACAATCAGGCACCCAGAAACCAGTGCTGCCAATGACATCGACTCCAGTTCGGCATCGGCATAAAACAATGCCAAATTAATGAAAAGAAAATTAAAGATTGACAGGGCAGTCGCTAACAGGCAGGGCCCAGGCAAGGCAAACTGAAGTTTACGTTTCTGCCTTGCTGAGCTGCGTGTGGCCATCCTGAAACATTTCTGCAACTCCACCCTGGATTTGTGTAGCCAGATACATAAACATTACATACAGTACCCAGTCCATGACATAATGGATCAATGAGTGTAACGCTCCTGCACTTGGAAAATTTACACTTGAGGTCAATATCTATTGTCAAGGAGCCCACATATGATCAGAGGGAGAAAACGAAGTGTCACGGGACTACAGAGTTGGCTACAGTACAAGCAATGTATTTTTGAACATTAATTTGCCAGAAGTGTATCTGTTTGTCTGTTGCTCCAGGCTGGCATTTTAATTATTTCTGGGACAAATGGATCAGCGATACACAGAAAATCTGTAGGGCTTCTTGTCAAATTAATAAAATAATAATGAAAGTAGTCATCTCCAACTGCAAACTGTCACAGTCTTTGAGAGGTCTATAGTCATCTACATGGTTAAACAAACTAAAATGTTCCTGCATGCTATTTAAAATCCTAAGTGTGGTGACATAAAATAGATTGTGTAGTGTCCATTGTATACAATAACACCCACTGTGACAAAACCTGACTATGTTTAATGACCTTTTTAAATCTTATACCTAGAGTCCATAAAAACATTGTAATTCAGTTGTAAAACACACTTTAATAATCAAAATGCAGCTGTTAAAATAGCATTGCTCATAATTCTAACTTGAGGCAATTTTTTTGTTTTTAATGCAGAAGAGCAGACCACAGTTTAAAATTCCTATGAGGTCACTATTGGCCATTACAGTGTTTTTTTGCAACTTAATAATAGATGTTTTAAAGTTTAAGTGCAGCCTCGGGCACTCATAAGCATTTATTACAAATCGCTGGTTGCCTCCCTTATGCAGAGAGGAATAACATTTACATACAGTAGCACGGATTAATAAGATAAAAAATTTGAAAAAGCCGTCAGTCAGGGAGCGAAACTAGTGCTAATAAAGCCCACTATATTCTTTGGAAATATCAAGCCGTCTGTTCCAATATTTTGCCATTCCCCATGAGGTATACAAATCCAAATCAGATAAGTCTCAAGCCATGCCAGAGACATGCTGCGCTGCTCTCCAGTGGCACTCGGCTGAATCTTTTATTTATCTTCAGAGCAATTGTACATTCTAGTACACTAAAGACTGAAATAAACTGAACATCACTCATCAGAAAGTTTCATAAAACAGAGCCCTCTCCTTCCTTGTTTGCTAAACCATGATTAGCGAGAAAAATGCACTGTGAAGCATGTATCACGGCGAGGAAATGTAATAGCAGGCGTGGGACCTCTGTGAGCAAGGGCTAGTTAAACAGAACGGCGTCTTGCCGGGTTGAAATGATGCTCACATGAAATCAGACCTAAAGGAGAGCAGGCTGCTTTAGGAAGAGGAGTCTACCACCTTTGCTCCTTAGTCTGAGAGAGGCACAAACCCCAAACTGCCAGGGAGAGAGAACGCCAGTGAGCGCACGTAATTTCACATGATGATTAAACTGCAAAGATCCTTGTTACAAAAATCACCGTGCCACTCTCCCAAACTGCAGCATAGCACAACTGCACCCGAAATCGTCCCTGCCCCTTGGAACACTGCTAATTAAAAAGTACAGCCGCTAGTGCTCTGGTTGGGAATGAAGCTGCCCATTATTTCCAACCCAAGTGAACATTGATAAAAGAAATTTATTTATTTATACATAATTATTATTGTTACCCTACTGAACAGTGCTGGGGATTTAGAGAAATGAGACACCATGGTTCTAATTTTTCTTCAAGAAGTCTGCCATATTAACTCCACTGAATAATTACTGAAAAGTAATACACTCGTGTAATATTACCTTATGCAAAATTGCATTAATCAAAAAGTGAGCCTGCTGCAATCAAGTAATTTGCGGGCGGGGGAAGGCAAACATGCATAGCATATTTTTCTCGGGACTTACTTTCCTTGTAGCAGGGTATTACCTAATAGTTTTGTAGCAATGATCCCAAGAAAGAAGTAAATCAGAGAATAAACCATAATATACAACCTAGCCCTGGCACTGAAGTTGAACAGAAATGGCAAAGGAATGTCCAGCTACTATCTTGACACCTCCTCCACTGCTCTGAGTCTATAGACAATAAAATAAATCCCGCTTGACCTCTCCAAGGAGTCAGACCATTGTTCCCCACATGAAGAAGTAAACATAGCCGCTTAATTACACCCAGGGAGCCTCACAGAACCTGGGGCTTACGATAGAAAATTAACAGTTTCTTGTGATGGGCTTTCTTTAGAAATTAAAAAAAAAAAGGGAACAAATGTATATGTGGAAAAGATCATCTCAGGTGTGCATGGAACGTGGCAAATTAGTAAGGGCTCTTGTGCATGCACAATGTCTCATGAACACCCAGGTCCTAACAGCACTAATGTGAATGCCATGGTTTTTATAGCCTTTTGTCTTCTAAGTTTTGCAGCGGAGAGTGAAGAGGTGCCACTCAGAATCTAGACTTATCCAACCACAAGGGAAGGAAGAGCACTCATTAGAAACGTGCATTTCGTTTCTTAATTTTGCAAAGGCTGGGTGGCAAAGTGGCAGGCTGGGTTGCTAGTTATTTTGTTGTTGCTGTTGTTGCTATTGTTGTGAGGTACGTTATTTTTGCCAGCTTCATCTTAGTGGCCGTGCCTGCAAAGTGCGGTTTCTCCCACCAGCCTCTCCCCGGCTAGCTGTGAATAGTGCCCATTTTGAGATTAGGAGATTAGGTTATTCATCACTTGAGATGCTCCCTGCTGCGCTGCTACTATCCGAGCGCAGCCAAATCAAAACATCTCTGGAAGGCATTTCAGAATAATTGAATGCATCATAATTTCCCTATTAATACATATCTCATATTACAGATTATGCATGAAATGTTCACATTATCTGTTACTTTTTGTTAACGTCTTGCTTCTTGCCAGTAAATTTAATACACAGAGTGAATCAGCATGCTATGATGAAGGGATAGGTTACTGATAGCCATTTTTTTTTTCAGGATTCAGTAGAAAATTAAAGTAAATCGATCATTTTATAGCCCCACTGGAATGGCAACAAGGGCATGTTGCTAAGCAAATGGTAATTTAAATGTACTGTGTAATTTTTTCTATGCAATTTACTGAAGGCAGATTTTATTTCTCAGTTAATATCAGATGTTCTTTATCTCTTAGTGCATGATGTATCTGTGATGGACAAATTATTAATCTATGTTTTAATCAAATACTGCAGCCTGACAACTGGCCTTGTAGGCTCTATAGGAGTCACACCCTGTACCCTGTGAGAACAGGACTATTAATACCTGAATGGGGACAGGTGATCAATTCAATTTTCACTTGTATCAACAGCACGCATTCAACTTTCACAGAAAAGTAATCAAAGTAAATCCAAATGAAATTTAATAAAAGTGTCCATATCTCACAATAAAAAAGTTTTACTCAGTATTTTAGAACTGTGAATTTGCATGTCATGTCAGTGATCTAACCACAAAATATCCATTCAAAAAATATTTTCAGGTTTAGTTCATCTTTTCTATATAATAGGAAGGCATATAATTAACTACTGGGAATATAATAAACATTTGAAAACAATTACATATTAGGCACACTGCAGACTTGTCCTCCAGGCGTAGTCCAATAGTAAATAATTATTTTTCTCCTTCTTTATAAATAGAAGCCATCCTGTATATCAGTGTGGTTTCATCTTTGTAATGAATCAAAGGTTCCATATTTTAAGACAAATAAGATCCTGAAGAGAATCTCTGCTTGACGACATCCATCATTTTTATGAAATTAAAAAGGGAAGAAGGAGGAGGATTCATTCACCCTTCAGGTTGCTAACGTGAAGGCAGGATCCTCCTACTGCCAGTGCGCAGAATGCAGTATTGTCATTAATGAAAAAGTTAATGGGCCATTTTCTTATATATCAATTTACATTTTACAATTTGAGTATACAAATGATATGTACAGCAGAGAGCTGATTATTTTTGCTCAAGGAAATAGTTTTAATGTGTTTTTATGGACATCAAATGTTGTGAATAATGATCCCTCCACAGAATGCAAATAGATGAGAGCTCTTGGGCTGTGACCAGCAGTCCTTGGATAAAAGGTCTGTTGGGACAGTAATGTTCTGTGGAGGGCCTGAACAGTAAGAAACAGGTAACAAGGAGGACTCTGGGATGTCTGAAAGGTAGATCGGCAGACTTAAGGGTGTGTAGCTCACACACTCAGTGTTAGTCCCATCCCTGAGACTGTGCCTGTGAGATGGTAGGGTAGAGTGCAGACAGAAAGACACTGCTGGTTCTGACTGATAAAAATCAATTTCTTAAATTAGATACGGCTTGCCTTACAAGAAATGAATTTCAATAACACCTTCATACCACAGTCCCAAGTCACCTTTGCTGTACCTACTTCTCTATCCACGATCACTCTGGCTGAAGCACCCCCATGGAAAGGCAGCCACTGGCACAGTCAGGCAAGAATGTTCCCAGGAATACTATACAACAATGCTTTGAAGGGGATGTGAAGAAATATTTCTTGAAATGGCCCATGCAGAGTGTCTTTTCCAGGGAAGCACAGGATAAAGTCAGAGAGAGACCTACTGTGAGACTACAAATGCAGACCCTAGTCCAGGATTCCATTGATTTTGGTCACTGCAATGTATGGGTACAGGCTATTGCCACATGATATTCCTGCATTCATCCCTGTGCATCTGTACCTGGGAGGCTAACTCTCTCTCTGGCTGAGGTAGCACACATACACACACCACCTTTTATGTTACCTACCTGGCATATCATTCTCCTGGAGATGACCCTATGCATTTCAACCTGGGACTGGAAGTTTATAGCATGAGCCTATGGCTACACACAACACACACACACACACACACACACACACACACACACACACACACACACACAAGCTAAGTCAGCAAAATGCCGAGGACACCTGGGTGAGAGTGAAAAGTTGAATCAATCATCTATCTTCCATTATAATTTGCTTATTTGGGAAAGAAGGTTCAACATTCTTCCATCCAAGAGAATTCTCCTCAGAAAATATAAATAAATAAACAAGCTTTCATAATAAAGGACTAGAAAATGAGTCTGAGTTATTAGAGTAACCCAGGCTCTGGGTCAGAGCTTTTTGCATCTTAATATGCCTTATGCTGGAAGGAAACTTACAAGGCCACATAATCATTAGAAAGTCATTTCACAGATATTTCTCCACTTGTTCTGAAATTTTGTTTGAAAGACCAGAGGTCGCAGAGAGAAGCAAGCATGGGCCTGAAATGAAAGTGACCACAAGCTGTACAGGGGAAAATTAAGTTAAATTGTGTAAGAAAAAATTAATCCTAGTTAAAGTTTTATTAAAACATACAATTTTCCAGAACAACAACACAGCACAATTGGGAAGGAATATTATTTTTTTAGTACATAGTGAAGGGTGCTCACTACAAAGAAATACCTAACCACATATGAATATAAACAAGAGCCATCTGAAGATGGACAAATTGCTCCTCGGAATGAAATTCAAGGGATGGAAGTGGAAAAGCCTTGTTCAGAGAAGCTAGGGTTATCACAGCTTTATTTTTCTTCCTTCTCTCCTTTTGTAAAACAATTCAAAAATGGACAAATTGGCAAAGCTTGATGTTGCAAGTTTGTTGTTGGCATGTCTCAGTCACGGCTTCCTACCTGCCAACCAAGCCTCACCTAGAAGTGCTGCCTTTTGCCAGTGATCAGCAAATGTTTCCAGGCTGCCTTCACACACACTGCCTGGAACACTACAATGGGAGCAACTGCAGACAACACCTGTCAAACACTTTTGCCCTCAAACAAATGCAATTCTAAGCCATAGGGAATGGGGTACTCATGTGTGGGTACAGAAATGAAGATGACTGGATTGATGCAAAACTGAAATTATTGAGTGCCAAAATCATTAAATTTGAAAAGGGTCCTAGAAACGTATTTTAGTTCCCAATCTTATTCAAACGGAATGTCCTTGCCACCCACCCCTGTTCAAAACAAAAGGACCTGTTTAACTTCATCTCTGGCCTAGAAATTCTACTTCCCCTAATATTCAAATTTATTCTCAAAGCCCAGCATCAGTACCTTTAGGCACACATAGGAGAAGAAACGGTTTAGATCTGCTATCTTTAGCTGTCGCCTATGCATGGCTAAAAGCTGAAGAAAATTAACTGACCTCCTATGAATATGAACTAACTTACAACATATCAGTTCTCTTATAAAAGATAAAGGGGCATAGGTGTGTGTACTTTTTAATCCTGCTATGTTAGGACTTGTGAGCGCTTACACACACACACACACACACACACGCACACACACACACATATACACACACACACCACACAAACCAGCTAGCATTCAGTTAATAAAAATTTGGTATACAGCTCACACGCTGTGGTTCCAACGTAGGTCCCTATACTACTTTTTAGAGTTCTTTTAGAACCTATCAATCCTACCCAGTCATCCAGGAAATCACAAGTGCTGTAGATCTTGACTCTATTATCTTAAAATGGTAGTGACACTATCCACAATTTAAATTGTAGCAAAATTTGTCTCTTATCTTTCTAGTCTAGATTAAAAAAAAAAATCTTACTTTGATGTTCTCCATAGATTGGGAGTGGCTATCTCCAATGGAATTATATATCACTTGGAAAAATTCCAACAGTCAAACGACTTAATTCCAACATCCTTTAAAATGTAACATAATTAGTCTCAAGTACCCAAATGCATCACTGTTACAAAAATATCCAATGCCCTTTACCTATAAACCATGTTATAAAATAAACAATCCAACTGTTTATGTCACCTATCATCCCAACTCCTACAAAATGATTTATTGTTTTCATTCCAAAATATGTTCTGTTTCCATATATAACCACACATTCATTTTACCTATAGCATGCCCAATTCACTTCCCACTTAGCATCACAGGTCAAGTATTTTCCTTTATGAATGAATGATGTTTAAAAACACATCTTTCAATAAATAAAGATTTTTTTCCATCAAAGAAGTATTATCATAATTTTGTTTTCAAAGAAGAGATTTCTAATCCTCTGATACAAAATAAAGAAGTCCAGGCCAGAGGATTATTTTTGAAAGCTGACATCTTTTTGCATAAATGACAGTACCCATGATCCTCCACGCTTCTCACTTAAGAATGAGCTGTAGGTCCTAACTGGGAGACTAAAACTTTCTTTCATTCATACTCTCTAACTATAAGAGAATCTAACCAATCAAGAAAGTACAGGGGTTATAGCTGTGTCTTCTCACACATGAGGGCAGGCGTCCATTGATGAAATGCTCCTCTGACCAAAAAGAAAAACAAATTGTACACTCCAAAATTTTCTTCTGAGGACTGTGCTTGAGGAGACTAAAGCAGTACAGCAGCAACAGCCAGGAACTTTCGTAGGAAGGTTTGGTAGCTAAATAAAAATACATAGAAAACATCTCACAAATCTGGATCAAATCGATAAAGCAAATAAGCGCTTCTCTTCAGCACTCAGCAGGTACAGACTTATTTCCCACCACTCTAAAGTAAATCAGCAATCTATCTGGAAAAAAATAAAAAGAATATTTCACCACAAATTGACCGCATTTAATAAAATTCAAGCTCTCCTACCCAGACAGAGAAAAATTGAAATCAATAGTCAAATTCTCCATCTCCTTTTCAATGAGAGAAACTAGCACATAACTTTATTGTTGCCCCGTGAATTACCCCGTGGCTCTTTGGGCTGTGGCAAGAACCCTGCCAGTTCTTTACTGTTCAGGTAAGGAAGGAAGACAAAGCACAGGAAATAAATCAACAAGCGACTGTCTCCTTTGGCAAACACATGGATTGAAAAATAATAATTTCTTTGTTAAGAATGCAGTCAGGATACCAATCCTTGACACGCATTGTTGGGAAGCCTATTATCGTTTTTTATAGTGGGAGATTCTTCTCAAATGGATTTTTGTGGTAATTTTTTAAAACAGCATGATGCAATGTTGAATTGATTAAAGAAAATAGGAAGGAAGGAAGGAGAGAGAGAAGGGCAGAGAGGTTGGGAAGGAGGGAGGGAAGGGAATTTAACATGGTGCTTCAGCTACCATGGTGGGGTACTGTGACATTGGCTTCACGATGGGAGCTGGGGTAAACACAAGCTGTGGGTGACGTTCTTCTGATTCCAGCCATTCCTCCATGGTGATGTGTCTGCCAACTTCTTGGGAAGAAGACGTTCCTGGAGGGCCAGGGTTTCCTGGCCTTTGCTGCTGTTGGAAATTGTACACGTGGAAAGGTCCCAGGGCAAAATCGGTGGCACTTCGGTGCCCCCTTGTGTCCAATTTGGCACCGGCACGAACTACACCAAGTCTATGCAGAAAGTGAGCATGAGGATTTCTTCCCAGGGTGGGGTCCTGAAGAATGGATAAGCTCTGCTTCTGCGTGTGTGAAAGCCCATTGTTGCCAGAGCAAGGAGACATTTCCATGCTGCTTTTCATCACAGCTCTTAGGATGCTCCCACCTGAACACCTGGGCTGGAACTCACCTTGAGATAAACCAGAGTAAATGGTCATACAGCCTTGCAACTAGATCTACCTCCACAGCAGAAAAGCCTTTTAATTCTCATCACTTATATTCTTATTATCAATGCTTAGACTTAGAGATAGTACTTAACAACTTTCTGATAAGGCATTGCTTGCTCTCACATCTCTCTGAAATGGTGTCCAGCCATATTTTATACATTTTCACGACACTATTTCATTCTGCCCATTGTTAGTCTTTTTTTTTTTTTTATCTACATGCAAAATGACTGTAGGAATGTGGAAAACTGGGTCACCAGTGGCTGAAAGAATGTAACCACATTTATCCAACTCCATTCTCGCTCACCGACACACACCACAAAGTATTAAAAGCCAAGTCTATATGTAACACGGCTTGGAATGTTTTCAAATTTGATGTTGGGTTGAGGGCGAAGGACAATTTCCTGATAAATACAAATCTGCTTCAGATGTTTATCTCTGCAGATGGTGTGACCACAGATCCAGAATTGGATTGCGGATCTGTCTGCAAAAATTACCTAGGAACCACACGCTCCTTCTCAACACATTTATTCACACAGCTCCAAAGATGTTCCGATGTGCGGGTTATAGGCTTTCTTTGAAGGAGACGACTGTCAGAGGCTTCAAACTTCATAATGTATCAAAGGATGGGAAATGAGGGAGCCAGTGATAAATCCAAGAAATAAAAGGCAGAGAAAGCAGGCAGAGAGAGAGAGAGCAAAAATCACATGAATGAAAAGAGAAAGAGAAGGAGCCAGACCCTGGATCGTGGTAAGAACGTACTTCCTGTCCTGGATGGGAAAAGAATACAACTGTGGCTCCTGTTTTGCTTTTTTTCCTGGAAATAACTAGAAATTCCCCTAAAGATTACAATGCTCCACTCACAGCTGCCTTTATGCCTCTGGTAACACAATGGGTCTCACAGATGATGGATGCTCACCACGGACACCAGTCAAACCCTGGTTGGACCATCATCTCTGCCACTAGGACTCAGTGAATTTGCTTAGCATTTCCAGTAGGATGAGGACAGAAACTCTTTGGTGGCCTTTGTGGATATTAACTACCATTGAGTAGAACTTCCACTGAACACTCTACCCAAAAGTCCATGGGCTGAGGAAAATTGCTTTTCCTTTTTCATTTGCATCTCCACCTTATCTTGCAGCCATACCAGTTCAAGTTTCAACTTCATTTTCATTGGCACATTTTTTTCTTTATAAGAATGGACTGGACTTCTGTACACAGCCTTCCTACAACTAATGACATTTATTTTTTTTAAATCCCACTCTGAGGAGAGACTGTGAGTCTCTGTAGGAATACGGGCTCACTCCTACAACTGGGAAAAGAAGCAATCATCTTGACACCTATAGCGGTGCTGCTCGATTATACACAAAGTACAAACAAGGAGAATGCAGTCCAGATTTTCAATTGGGAAGATAGAACAGAGTTGCAGAGACCTCTGGCACCCTGCTTTCTTAGAACTTAGGAATCAGACATGGAACCTCGCTCTAGAAGATAGACTCAAAGACATCTATCAGAAGAAATAAACCACCTCTTCCTACAGAAGGTGCCTTCAGCCTAAGGTTTCCCAAGGCAATAGAGGGTGACTCTCAGAGACCTACAGCCCAGGTGAAAAGACAAGAAATTCTAACAAGAAAAACACCCAAATTCTGCCTTGATAAGCTCTACTACCCCTAAAAGTCCCATAATGTATTCCCTTTATTTGCCCTTTGAAAGGCTTCTTTAGGAAGGCCTTTTCTGATCATCTCACCTAAAATACCAATCCAACTCAAATATTCTTAATACCTATGTCCTATTGTGTTTTTCTCCATAGCAGGTGCTATTGTTGGCATCATATTATACTTGGTTATTGTATATCCGGCAATCTCTGCCAGTAAAACATACTTGCCATAATAGTTTCTAGCACTACAATCTGCAGTAGAATAGATTCATATCTAGTACTCAGTAGATCTTTGTAAAATGCCCAATTGCATCAACTCAGTACTTAAAATTAGGTATTTCCCATATGGAACCTTTTATCTTTACTATAATCACACATCAATTACACACCTGTAATTTCAGCATGTATAAAGGCAGGAAGATAGCAAATTTTAGACCAACTTTGGCCATAAAAAGAGGTCCTGTCACAAAACCACCAGCACCTACATAGTGCCAGTACTAGCACCAGCACCATCAGCACCATCAGCACCACCAGCACCAGCACCAGAACCATCAGCACTATTAGTACCATCAGTGCAATCAGTACCAGCATCATCAGTACCAGCATCAGCACCAGCATCAACAGTACCAACAGTATCATCAGTACCAGCACCAAAACTAGCACCATCAGAGCCATCAGTACCAACACCAGCACCAGCACCATCATCACCATACACAAAATCGATGAAGAACCTCTGCTTCAACTAACAGTACTTTGCTTTCCAATATATGTATCTGAGTATTCTGACTTATGCTTCTCATACTTCATCTGGAATCCGAGTCACCTATGGAGCTTGTTAAAAGTCAGATCACTAGGCTCCACCCCTAGACTTTCAGATTCAATGAGTGAGTGTCTAAGAATCTGCATTTCCAACAATCTCCCAGATGATGTTGGTGCTGTTGATTTATGAACAACACTAAACATCACTTTTCTCTAAAATTTTGCAGTCATGGTTGTTTAGCATGTTAAGCAGGGGATGGTTGTTAAGTATTTTTGAGAAATTAAAACACAGACATATTATGGAATGCAATGTAAATTTCCCATGCATTTTAAAAACAGAAACGGCTTGCTGGCTGGGGCTGATTCACTATGCACTAAGGGTTCCATTAAGTGGCCTTGAGTGCACTGAGTGAAGAGGTCTGACATAAGCCATGTAAGTGCTGCAGTCTCACACATGCCACTGACTCTACAGGGCAGAGAATTTCTTCCTAGGACACTGAGGAAATACTGAGATCTGGTCTAGAGTGGGAGGGTCCTCAATTTTGCCAGTGTTAGCTCTGTGATGGTAAAAGGAAGCATGGTTCAACTTAGCAGTTAGTGGCAGACATCCAGGGACTCTTACTTGCCAAAGCTCACCACAGAGTGTGACAATAATGTCATGCCATCTGTTATCTGGGTCAGCCATCTGGGTGGCCTATTACTTTTAAATTGTCCTCTTGGGACTTGAGTTTCCTCTTTCTCCTTCACCTTTGGAAAGAAAGGAATTGGGCCAGGAGTTCTGGCACATGGAACTTAGTTCTGTTTTACGCTTATAATACCAGCACTTTCAAGACTGCAACAGGAGGAAGGAAGACCCATCCCGTGTGGGATATACAGTGAGTTCAAGGCCAGCCTGGTCCTTATGAGGTCCTGTTCCAAAAATTAATAATGACTGAAAGTGACTTAATGTGTTGTAAAAAAGCATATCCTACATAGATCATGTATCTGTGTTTCACACCTTAGTGCTGATTATTGTGCCAAACTAACCCAGAACAAGCTTGAACCAAATCTAAGACTGAGCATCTTTTAGTTGTGGACTATTGAGAAAGTGAAATCCAGCAGTTCTCCATCACCTTTCTCTCCGAAGAGCCTTTTCTTTACAATTACTGTGTTCCTAAGAGTCCACCCAGCAAATACTGCTCTAGTCTGTTTGATGGTCAAATCCATGAAAGCCTTCTGGGGTGAGAGGCCATGGGCTAGTTTTCATGGCCATCAGTACCAAGGCACCATCTCCATTTATCTAACTTTTCTTTGTTTTCTTACCTCAAATAAAATCAAGGCTTGTATCTCACAGAGAAAGACGCCCACTGATTCTTCTCCTAAGTCCTACATGCACTACTCAGGAAGATTTATTTACAGTTTTGATAGATTGGAAGCTATCCTCATGCACTTGCTATTTTCCACTCAAACCCTCCAGGCAGCAACCCCTCCCCCAACTCTGAAACTTCATTTCTGCTATTCCAGATGTATGTGCCAATCAGTTTAGCTCCTGCCAATTCTTGTTTATTAATAATGCTAACGAAAGAATTGAAATTCTACCAGATTTCAATCTCTTTTTCACGCCTCAATAATGAGTCCTAAAAAGAATGAATTCTGATATTGTCTCAACAACTCAAAGGACTAGGTGCAGTGAGAAATTTGCCTGGCTTTTCCCTACCTTGCACGAACTCAGGGCTATTCTTGGTGCTGACTGCCACTGTACATGTGCAGATAATTTGCATTTTCATTGTTCTTTATTTTATGTTATTAGTTATTCATGAGATGAATATCGCATTCAACAACTAATCTATAAAGCCTTTGCTTTAAATAACAACGTGCCGTTTTTGTTGTAGGACTAAGATGGAGAATGGACATCCATTTAGAGATCTTGTACAAAGAATTGAAAAATGAATGACATGTGAGCTTTTTCTAGCCTTATGCAAAATTGGGATCTCAAAGAGACTTGCAGTAGAGTTGGAAAAATAACAGACTGTGCTATGTAGGTCTATACATATAAGGGCCATATTAGCCAGCTGGACCTACTGAGGAAGGTCTCTTACCAGCCAGCCAAAGGGAAGAGAAGGTCAAGATTAACCATACTGTATAATGAACCTGTAAATGACTAATTATTCTTCTCACCAAACAGCACAATCTGCATGTGAGGCAAAAAACCAACACAGAAAGCATCTGAATTCAATTTATTTTCAATTGGAAAGAATCCAAGTTTCATACATATTGGTTTCTACTTCTCCCAATAAAGGCTCATATCTACATTAACACATATTAAAAAGCAGAAAAGATTCTACTCTCCTTCTTGATTCTCATCAAAGAGTATGTAAGTCAATAAAAGAAAAAAAAACATTCAAATTTGCTTGTGAGGCCTTAGCTTTGTGGGGGTAAAATTTGTTAGAGAATGAGTGCTTCTGTTCTCGCTATACATTTAACTCTGTGTCCTCTCTTATCTGGATGCGAATATTGCACATAGACAATCCCTAGATATATTAGTCTATGAGCAATGACTTCATCTGCCAAGAGTGGAGCAAGTAGGGCCATTACTCTGTATTCAAAGGATTCCCATGTAGCCCCACTGTTGCTATGGAAGGAGGGACTGCTTCATTTTGGAGGCTGTAAACTGTTTGCTCTTGCTTGTGTAAAATGGAGGTAACTGTCTCTCTTAGGAACTAAAAAACTTATGAGAAAAGTCCATTTAAAACAATAACATAGTTATGAAACTCAGAATTTCTGATGGAAAGATATCGATGGCTAGAGCAATACAACCTAAACAAATGAGTGAAATAGAAGGAGTCATCTAAGTCTTAAGACAGTTAAAGAAAAGAAAGCTTTTTTGTCCTTTCTGTTGTTGCATTCTTTGTATGTACCCCATTTGAAATCTGATATGTGTCCCAGAATAATACTATTGTAGAAGTTTATTTTTAGTTACATGTAAAATAATTGTTTTTGTGTACTGTTGAAAAAAGGGATGTATAGGCCTTGGCATTTTATATTGTTTGCAGTTGTTGGATTTCTATGGAGGATGTTTGATTGCTTATTATCAGTACATGGTATCAATAAAACACCTGAGAGGAAACACTCGGGGTTGCACTGTGAGTATGACACTGGTCATGATAATAGTTCCCTCTGTTGAGGTCTGGAAGAGTTAGCACATATGAAAATGCCTCCTTGTCTTCTTGGCTGAGCCACCCAGTAGGTGTACTACTACAAATGACACATCAATGGAAGGCAGGACATCATGCCAGCTAATCCAATGTGGAGACAAGGAAGAAGGAAAAAAAAAAAACTCCAGATCTCACAGAGTCCAGTTAAGTACACTCAGGAAAGCTACCAGAAGATAGAGATTAAGGTATTAATTGAAAGTTCATGAAGAAAGAGGAAAGAGAGAAAGGAAATAAGCTTCCATGAAGAGGAAGGCTGTGAAACTAATAAATAAGTGACAAAAAAGCTCTGAGATGAGAGCCACAGAACGGAGGCCCTTAGAGATAAAGAATGCAGCTGGGAGCAGGAAAAAGCAAGGTTCTTACTGTTTTTCCTGATCATGGAGCTGATACCCTCTCCTCCCACGATTGGTGGTAGCATACTATTTCACAAACTGAGTTTTCTGATAGCTTGGTTGTATGTTTGTGAAGTTCAAGATCTTGTGTTTGAGGTTTATGAAGAACGGTGTATGTATACCCATAGTAGTGGTGAGAACACCAAACTGCCAGCCAGTTTCAACTGGAGATTCTTCCCACTGGCCCAGAAACCCCTGCTGTTGTGGAAGCTGCAGCTTGGAGCCAAACAGCCCCTTAGTCAAACTGAAATTTTATTTTTTGTTTTTTTTGTTTTGCTTTGGTTTTTTCCTCAAACCTGACTACAAGCGGCGCAGATACTAGTTAAGGTGATGAGAACTCCACCCATGAGGGAACCCTTCCTGCAGACAGGGGCTAGTTGTTTTTCCAGCAAACAAGACTTTATCTTAAAATCTGGAAAGTGTTTCCTCAGGGTCAGCACACAGAAACTGCTTTCCAGAACTGGCCAAGGTTGCATCATGTGCTAGGAAGCTAACTTGATACTGTAAGAGTCATCCAGGTGGTGCTTACTTTGAAGGCATTAAGGGGTAATGGAGAGCTGCTGAGGCTTGGCACTATGAGAGGCCAGGAGAGGCCATTGGTAAAAGTGCAGCCCCAGTAAAGAAGCTGAGGCTTGGTGTCATGAAGAGAGACTGAAGAGGCTGTTAGTGAAGGTGCAGCCTCATTGGGAATTGAAGGCCCAGACTGAAGGGGTCATGTAAAGAAGTTGAGGCTTGGCACAATGAAGAGAGCCCAGTTGCAGCAAGGGACCCCTATCAGTAGAATACTTGAGGAGTCCTGAATGAATAAAAAGACTTTAGCTCAAATGCTCAGAGTTCTACTGTGAGTATAACATTGGCCATGGCGGTGGTTCCCTCAGCAGAGATATAGCAGAGTTTGCACCAATGAAAATGCTTCCTTGTCCTGTTTGGTGAGCTGTCACAGCAGTGTACTACTACAAAATACAGTAGTGATTGCTGGCATTTATGGAACTGCTATGTGGCAGACATAATAACATGAACTTCAAGGCTCCACTTTCTATTACAATAGGCCACATTAGCAAGGTGCCATCACTGTCTCCATGTTATAGACATGGAAACTGAGATGCAGAGAGGTTAAGAAACTTCGCTAGGGTCACAGGGTTAGTAAATGGCAGACTGAGAATCATAGGCAAGGGGTTTGTCTCCAGAGTGGGCTCTTATACCTTATATGCTAAATGCCTCTTACAGTACATAACAGGGTGGTGCAGGACTGCTGAATCTTGCTAAGGATGAATCAGTTCTAACTGGTAATGGGAACTATTGCAAGACTCTAAACTTACATAACATGCTCAAGAAATTATGCACATATACTTTGTTGCCTGTGGTAATTAGATATATATGATCACCACACACACACACACAGACACACAGACACACAGACACACACACACACACCCCTAGATGGTAGCCATATTATAATGCCATTTAGTTTTTAACTGATTGATGTATCCTGAGAAAATTTAATTCATTTTAGAACTTTTTGGGCCAATTCAGCATTTCTAAGCGTTCCTCAATTGGAAATACATGGGCACACTAGGAAAAAAATTGGACAAATAGTATATCTTCTGGTCAATTATTTGTCCTTTCTTTCAAAGACTATCCCACCCCAGACTTGGATGCAATGGATGACATTTTTTCCTCTTTTAAGTCTTCTCTGCTCCTGGCAACTCACATATTACGTATGTGTCTTAGTCTCCAAGTATTGGGAACTTCTATACCTGGTGCTTCAGTTTTGGACATTTATTTAGAGAGATTGTCCTCAGTGACCCAAACCTCAAAATGTATGGAATGGAGAACCAGAACGCAAGCACGTCTTTTCTGGGTGCTCCTCATCTTTTGATCCCACAATCTCTGAGGTACAAAGCAGAGAATATACCATTGTAACCCAGAGCTGTGCCCTGTTTGGTAGTGAAGGTTTGAGTGGCGGATGCACATCCTCATTGGAATTATCTCTGAGTGGTTGATGTGCTGCACACTGGAAGCAGCTCTGAGTGGTGGTCTTGCATGTACACTGATGTGCCCTGTTGGGTAGTGAAGGTCTGAGTGGTTGGTGTCCTTACACACTGTGAGCATCTCTGAAGAAAGAAGCTGCAGACAGAGCCTCCAACTGAGAAAGCTCATTTCTGCCTTCCCATTGTCCTCCTGACTGCTACCTATACTCTTCAGTTTACAAACCATTTATAATTTGCCAAAAAAAAAAACCCCAAAAAACAAAAATCCACAGAGCAACTTGCTCCAGCTGAAGGATTCTTTCATTCTTCACTCAACCTTTACTTTCCTCCTCTCTATTTCTCAAGCTGCTGACACTCAGATTTGTGCCAAGCTACCACAGACCTAGATGTCACCCTTCCTCTTCTAAAGCCACAGCCCTGCTGAGAAAGTAGGGTGGGACTCTGGGTTCTGATGAGCTTTCCACATCAGCATGGCCAATGTTTCCAGTCTGGCCTCACAGCAAGCCTCCTGCTCCTGCTGTCTCTTTATGTTCAGAACTCCTCTCACGGGCAGATGGCAAGGAGCCAACCAGAGGCTTTGGCCACCAGCAACGTGGGAGGCAAACATACTAGAGGGTAAATTCATTCTTAGCATGAGGCCATATTTTAAAGATTGACAATCATTGATGCTGCCTAGGTGATTTAAATGTTGTAAATAACCATGTATGGGGCATATACCTGGAATCTCAATGCTGACCAAGCTTTCTTGTCATGAGCTAGAGGCAAATCTAAATGATAGCAAGTGCAAGACCTTGTGTGACTCCAGAAGCACACAAACATATAAAAAAACAAAAACAAAGACAGAAGGTATGTTCAATATAGGACAAAGTGCAAAATACAGATAAAAAGAAAAAAACCCGAGTGATAATTCCTCCTGATATTCTTCCATGAACATATGCTTACAGAGTGAGGTAATAGTGTTAGACAGATTTTGATTTATATAACTACCACCCAACATTCATCATATATACCTAAAGCATCACGTGTGAGGTTGGTAGGACTTTCTTTCCCAATGTAGTTCCTTATTTCCTGTTTCTAAACGAGTCTCTGCTTATCTCAGCTTGTCACAGCACTGTTGTGACTGCTGGGTGAGCTCAGCCCTAGTGTTGGAGAGCTGAGGTTCAGACACGAGTCCAAACCTGCCAAGCCACAAAACCTGGACCCACAGATTGGTTTCATAATGTCTTCCCATTCCTTGTCTCACCATGTTTCTGGGGAGACTAATTGTACCATCAGGCTGTTCTGAGACCGTGGTGAGAATATGTGTGAAAAAATGACAAGCATTATGCTGGCTTCTTCTGAGCCGCGCCCAGAGGCTGGCTGATTAAATAAGTCCTCATGTGATTATTTCTAAGAACACGTTCCTAGAGTGAAAACCCGAAGGGTCACAGAGGCCAGTCCCAATTCCTATCATGACTTCCGTCCGTGCTGCTGTCTGTGCGTTCCATCTCCCATCACTAAGAAAGATGGAAGCAAGATTCCCTCCTTTGAGTTGCACGCAGTCCTTCATGACAGAAGATACAAGTTCCCAGGCCTATCCTAACTTTGCTGTCTATTTAGCAAACAAATGATCCTGAACTTGAGGTTCTCTGACTCTTAATGACTTCACCTACTAAGGAAAGGGAGGTAGGAAGGCAGGTATTCACTGTAAAATGCCCCATGTGAAGGTAGTCAAAGAAGATGCAGTATTTTCTTCGCAAAGATGCAGCTCTTTGTGGCTGCCCTCTTTGCAGATGTGGCTCCCACCTGGGATCTGAGACTACCGACTCCTGGACTCTCACAACAGTAGACATTTAATGCAGTTCCATTCAACCTCTAGCAGGCATCTATTTTGTGTCGTACACTGAACAAAATGTGGATGCTGGAAACAGAAGGAGCCGTGAAACAGGAACAGGTACAGAAGTAGCTGGGAATCAGACTTGAGGAGGGAAGAGTACAGCTTAGATATAAGTACAATCTCAGTAACATTTAGGTTTTTTAAAATAATTTTATATTTATATTTTTTAAATTCCATTGAGAACATTTTCATCAAGTTTCCACAAGAAGGGAAAGAAAAAGGAAAGGAAAAGGGGAAACAGAAAAAGAGGCAGAATCAAGAGAGATTACCAGGAGCACTTCCTGTCTGCGCTGCTCCAGCACAGTGGCTTGCCTGTCCCTGTGGTACTGGGGTCCTCCTGAGTGGCCAGCCCGTGGAAGGGGTGAATCCCAGGCCTTTTCCACCAGTGAGAAGACAAGCCTCACCCCTCCAACTCACCCCTCACTCTCATTCTCAGTCTCCAGATCCCTCTCTGTCTTGATCAGCTCTGATCTGCTTTTAGGAGACAATAACGGTAATAAAGAGCAGCATGTATTTGGTCATGTGTGTGGCTTTTTTCAAAACCTCAATCTTCCATCCAAAAGAGAAAGACAGGGAGGGGAGAACAAGTCTCCTCTCGTTTATAGACCTCTATTGTTTTAGAGAGACAAAAAAGAAATTAAGGCAAGGAGAATTGTGATCATAACAGGCAACATTTCCTTCATGCCAAGCTGCATATCTCCTTATCTGCAGGGCCCATTTGAATTTACAGTGGACATCACTGGGCCTACCTTTTATGTTGATGATGGCAAAGCTTCTCTGTGAAACTTGTAATGAAAAACATAAATAGTCTGCCCTTCGATGAGTAACACTGACTAATTCCACTGGTGCTGAGTAGCATGTGCTGAAGAGATGGATTATCTATAAAACACAATTTCACTGAGCACTGCTATGTAATTTGTTAAGCATTTAGTAATAAGTATGTCTAATAAAATATGAAAAAAATATTTAGAAAATGAACCATAATTTTAATATAATTTTAATTAATGGGAGTGCAATTGCAGTGGTTTAAATTACATTCCCAGTGGTAAGAAGCCTTTCAAACCTAATTTGTAAGCCAAGATGGTGGCTCTAATGACTGGCAGCAAAGTTTCTTCAACAGATTTCATGGGGCATGATCCAAAGATAATAGGTTCTCAGCCCAATGACAATCCAATTACAATGCCAATCAAAGCCAACTTCATGCACTCTAATTATCAGATTTAGCTGTCAGCTCAAATACAAACATAACACTTTTATTTAAATAAAAATTTAATTTAGGACAAAAAAAAGATGACTTCATGTGTGATTTATTGAGACTGCCAGAGCAATCTAACTTATTTCTCTGCTAATATAATAAAATCAGCCTTGTATTGTAAAAAAAAAAAAAAAAGAAAGAAAGAAAAGTGAAAACTTTTCTCCCCCACACCCTCGTGTCTGTGTATTATTTAGACATTAAGCAAAAAAAAAGCATAACATGGCATGGCAGCAGGTAGTTGCCAACTAGAAGTACATTAAATGGAGCAGTAAGGTCTGTGAGTCAAAATTCCAGGTGAATAAATGACAAAGGCTAATTAGTTTTCATCAGTCCTCAGGAGAAATTGTGCTTCAAGTAAAATCCGTTGGTACAACCGCAAGCTGAAGTGATTGCTTTCTCTTAGCTCTGCATTGACCTGTAGTAGAAACAGAGCAAGAAAGCAAGCGAGATCCTCACAAAAACGCTATGAACACATCTAATACTCATGCTGAAAACAGTAATAGCCTGGAGCTGCGGTGAGCTGGCTCTCGTTCCTACCAGCCCAAAGGACATTACTTCGAGTTAGCCCCAGCCCTGCCCAACAGAGATGTTCCATGAGCCAAAGATGTGACCACTTAGGCCAGCAGTTCACAACTTGTGGGTCCTGACCCTGTTGGGTGTTGAGCAACACTTTCACAGGGGTTGCCTAAGACCATCTGCATATCAGATATTTATATGAAGATTCATAACAATATCAAAATTACAGTTAAAAAATAGCAATGAAAATGATTTTATGGCTGGAGGTCATCATAACATTAGGAACTGTATTAATGGATCACAGCTTTACGGAGGTTGAAAACCAGTATCTTAGGTAAAGCTTAAAATTTCCAGTAGCCTCATTTAAAAAACACTAAGCTGTAGCAAAAATTCACTTAAATCAAATAGTTTTGTTAACCTGGTATGTCCAAAATACAATTTCTACATATAATCAATGTTTTTTAATTACTAATGAGAGATTTTACACAGTTGCTCTAAGCTTCAAGATCAATGTCTACTCTGCACTTAAACTGCAGATGCCTGAAGCGCAGCATCAGGGAATATACCGCATGGCCACATGTGTCAAATGTCCACTGCATGAGGTCAAGTGCTCTTGGAATCTGGCCCTACAAGAAGGCCTGGAAGCAGCGGTCCTTAAGACTTAATTGTAGTGGCTCAAAGACCCCTATCCCAGACAAAAAAAAAAAAAAAAAAGACAAATTCCCTTTGGGCATTTTCTTTCCTGTTTTTGGACAGAAATACTACCAAACCCGCATAGCACATATTAGAAGGGATAGGATTTTAGGGAGATCTTCTTTTCCAAACATAAAATATTTCCATACAACAGCATTCAATCTTTTTACCAACAACACGCACAGAAACTGTCAAGCTCTCCAAACCCCACTTAGCGATTCCCTTTGTTCAATATGGGGTGCTCCAAAAACTCAGTGTTAGGGACAGAGCTGCTCTATTAGACACTCTCCAGCCTTTTGTGACTTGCCGATGAGGCCAAGATGGTACCCTAACTGCCCACCTGCACACCTTGTAATATCTTCTCCATGTTCAGAGGCTGTTAACAATTCCCAGCCTCATGCCTAATGTTAGATAAGAATCACACTGGGTTAAAACAAAGAGATAATTTATTTCATCATATATACTTGGAATTGGGAGTCACTTGAATTGAACATGCAAATGGATGCAAACATATGCAAATTGGGGTTTCTCCAGATAAATTGAATGGGGAAAAAAGCTTTATAGTATTAGTAATATTCGGGGATTTTGTGGTATTGAAAAGGAAATTATTTCCTTCCTCCAATTCCAAATATTAATAGCTTTCTCAGTCCTCTTCAATGGACCCAAAAGTTGCCAGATTTTAAAGAATAAGGTATTTTTTGAAAGACTGAACCAGATATTAGTCACATTTGATATCTTACTATTTTTGAGCTTTCGCCATAACAACCTAAATACAGCTCTCCCGGGAAACTAAAAAGCTCTTTATTAAGGAACAATGAGTTCTCCAAATTCCTTGCTTAGGTTTGACAATACCATAATCAACAGTGCTTGGAAGACAGAAAAAGTAACAATACATGGCAGGAACATGAAAGTGAGAATGGAATACCAAGATCCATCAGTTCTTATTTTCAGGAAGAGTAACATGTATTAAGGTACCTTTGTGTTTATTACTCTGCTCTGAACAGAAATGCCTTCTTCTAGAATCAATGAATAGCCTTGTAGTGCTTGATTTTGTTCCCAGGCAATGTCATACAGAGGATAAGGTACACTGATTCTCTTTTTGGCCACAGTGTCCTGAGTTCTGGCTTCTGATCTGTCTTCTTCATATTAAACCGGTTTTCACTAACCTTGTCCCCATCCCTGAACAAAACTATACCTGGATCCCAGACATCTCCTCCCCACCTTGTGCAAAGGAAGGCTGTTCCCCATAAAATCTGCCCTCTGTACATTTTATCTCAATCCCTGGCACAACCACTTCTCCAGCTTGGCAAAAGGAAATATCAAATTGTACTTAACGTTGCAGTTTTCCTCACAGACTGCAACACACACCAACTTCTAGACAGATGTCCTTGAAAAGCTCACTGTATAATCCCTTACAGTAACGGAAGGGAGGGAATCACAAGGGAGTGATGTCTGGAAGTCACAGACTCCACCCACCAACACCCTGAGATTTACCTTTTAGGAGCACGAGAGGAGTGCTTTCAGGAGCACACACTAAGGACTGTTGCTAGGGCTGCAAAGAGTGACTTCCATTTCATATTTTCACCCAAACATGGAAACAACTTTTTTCTTAGGTTCCCCAAAGTCTAGCTCAGACAAAAGAGAAAACAAGATTACACTAAACAAGAATAATATAAAGGGGGGAAATACAGAAAGCAAAAGCAACTTGACAGTCAGACATATGAGATAGATTGCAGCCTCTTCAGCCTGTACCCTCCAGTAGGATATCTTGATTTCCAACTTGTTGCCAGGAAGGTGCTAGTGACCTTCCCTACCATTGGAGGACCTCCCACAAGGCTTCTGCATGGAGGCCACCTCTACAGGACTGGCTTGAAGGAATGAGATCAGAGTGCAGTCAGTCGTCTATCCTGGATAAGGCCTTAAATTTGGAACTTTATGTTCATACATAAGAAACTCAGTTTCCCACATGTCTAATAGAGAGCCCATGCCTACCCCTAGCAATCAACAGAGGCTGAGGATTACATCACATACCCAACTGCCCAAGTCTAAAGCACAAGGAACACTTATCTTGATTCATCTCCAGTGTTTTCAAGTCTGTCAATTCTGTTCTCTTCTTTCCACTAGCATTCAAGGGGCTGCTGTCCATCATTTCTACTCTCCTTTATAATAAGATCCACGGAGTTTTTGTAATGTTAAACATAATTTATGTTCATTTTAAGGCATCTTTAAAAATAATCATAAATATGAAGATAAAATATTCATATATAATCTATTTTTTGACGTAGGGTTTCTCTGTGTAGCCCTGGCTGTCCCAGAACTCACTCTGTAGACAAGGCTGTCTCTGCCTCCCGAGTTCTGGGATTAAAGACATGTGCTACCACTGTCTAGCTAAGATCCAATTTTAAACAGTATCTAAGCATGTACAGATAGTTGTCTTGGACCTCGCTCTATCTATAATATTGACCCTGTATTATATTCACTTCATGTAAAGTAAGAATAATTTAATTCATCAAGTAATTCACTGACTAGTTCTGTAGCATCAGAGAGACTGTGGGACATTGACAATGATCCCTGTCTTCACAGAGATCAAAATCATTATACTTCCCTGTTTGAAAACCCGTAGATCTCCCACTACCTCTTAAAAGCGCTTCAAATGTCTCAGAAGGACTTAGCTTCCATCCAACACACATCACCAGGTGATTTGCCCTCCGCATCCTTCCGTGCACTTTATGATCTAGACACAGGGCTCTCCATACAAGTCCTGCAAACATGGTTGTTTTTGAAAATGCTGCTTCTTCTAGCTTCATTTCAATCATGAGTTTACAAACATGTACACACATAGATGCCATACTGCCATATCATGACCTTAGGGAAATGCTGAGTCCTCCTCCCCTCCCCACTCTGTCTCTTTCTCTCTCTTCATATCTATATCTATCTATCTATCTATCTATCTATCTATCTATCTATCTATCTATCTATCTAATACTAATTATATATTATATATATTAAAATAAGAGAATCAAGCTGCACCAAGTTTATCTAATATCAAAAATCTTAAACGTGCTCCAAGCACTTAAAGTTTAAAAGAACTCACAGATGAAAAGACTCTTAGCATTATAAATAACTAAGGAAGAAGTGTCTATTTCAGGCTGCATGGGGCAAGGCATTTCCTGACCTCTAAATTAAAAAAAAAACAAGTTTAATAAATTTCTATAATTCTGCCAACATGTTCAACCCAGGAAAGATAAGTTTTCAGAATTTGTATACAAAGAAGTATTTTGGAAACTAAGCGCGGGGGGAATTTTAAGCATAAATGGAAGCTATTTGAAAAAAGCCAAGAAATGGAAGCACCATCTTTGGTTGAATAAACAAAGATGCCATTTAAAAGAAAAGTTGGAAGAGCTGAACAGAGTGGTACATGCCTTTAATCCCAATACTTGGGAGGCAGAGGCAGGGGGATCTCTCTCTTTGCTTCTAGGCCCCACACAGTGAGCTCTACCACACACTCCCACCTCAGTGCTCAGCCATATGGTGTTAAGTAACCAGGAATTTGAGCCACAAGCCAAGGTAAACCTTCCTTCCTTGATTAAAACTTTTTGTCACTTTGCCACAGCAACAGAGAGCTGACTAACACAATTCATACTCAACTCCAAACTGCCGTGTGCTGCCCCAGCCACTCCATCTCTTCTATATCCAATGACTGTCAGTGGGGGCCACTCCCTCCAACTTGCAGACAGGCCAATCTGCCTATCGTTCAAAGCCCTTTCCCAACAGATGTTTCACTTCCTATTACTACTTTTTCTCCTGCTTTAACTGGCCAGTGAAGTCAATTATTTCCCCAGTATGTCTCACTAGCCCCTCTCTGGGCCAATATTTGTGCTGCTACCTGTGGAGGGAGCATCATTTCCTTACCTCTAGGAATGAAAGGACTGTCCACCCTTCAGCAATTTCTGTGTAAGACCTCTGTAGACTTCCCTACAAAAGTGTTTCTGCTGTCTTTTGAGTCCCTTTACCGTCTCCAAGTCACGATCTTATAGCTGTTTTATATCCCTGCCTGCAACCCTCTATCTTTGCGTATTTGTGTTATCTTTCTTAAAGAAACTTAATCTTCTCTATAGCAGGAATGATAAGCAAAATTATAAGATGGACCCTGTGATTTCTGGCCTCCAGTGTACCTTCTCCAATACATCTTCTCCAAGTTGGCCAGGCATTAATCTGACTCTTGCTGTGAAAAAACTTTTATAAGTGGAATTAAACTTGTGAATTAGTTGACATTTAGATACAGTGATTAAGTGGGTGGGCTTGACCCTATTAGAATAAATTGTTAGAAGGAGAAAATTTTGAGTTGTGTATGGTTGGTGATACATAACTCTAACCTGAGTACTCAGGAGATAGAGGAAGGAAGAGCTCTACCAGCCTGAGCTACACAGTGAGGCTACACCCCCTAAACCCAATAACTAGCTTGGTGGTAATACACTTGCCTACCCTGTACAAGGCTCTGGGTTCAATCCCCAACATCCCCCAAGACATTGAATAAATATAAAGCCTTTTTGTCCAGTAGAGTTGGCAGTCAGAAAATTCAAGTGCAAGGTGAGGGAAGGTATGAAGAACTCTCTGATGAAGTAAAGAGGCCACAAGGCAAGTGACCCAGTGAGTCTGGATGCTGTAGCTGCCCTGAACAAGAAAGCCATCAAGAACTCAGGGACTGTAGTCCTGCAACAACAAAGAAATGGATTATTCCGAGAAGAATCTCAGAAGGAGGTTACTTCTGGTTGCCCACGACAAGAACATCATCTAATTGATACCTGATTTACCCTGATGAAGCTCTAAGCAGAGAATCAAGTCCTGTGAGCCGATTTCTGACCTAAAGAATGTGATCTAAGAAATGGATATTGTTTTAAACTTCTAAACTTGTGATAATTTCTCTCATTTCCCCTCATTTCCATATGTGTATGTGGTGTGTGCACATGTACACCTGTTTCTGGGTATACACATTGGGGGGGGAATGCGTATACATATTTGTACATGTATGGGGAGACTCAGAGGTTGATGTTAGGAGTCAATCTTGTTTGTTCGTCCATCTTGTTCATGAAGACAGGCTCGTGAATTCACAAGCTCTCAGATATGGCTAGTGTCTCCAGCCTGCTTGCCCTGAGTAGCCCATCTCTGCTATTCAAGACTGGAATTACAGGCAGGCCTCTACACCTACTTAGCATTTAAGTGGGTTTCTGTGGATCCAACCTCTGGTCCTCATGCCTGGGTGGCCAAGAACTTTAAGCTATCTGTCCAGCCTCCAAAATTTGTAATAGTTTCTTAAGACAGCTAAAAAAAAAAAAAAAAAAAAAAGAAAAAAAGAAAGAAGGAAGAAAAGAAATTCCACAGTGGGGATACTATGTCATTCAAATACAGTAGCAGAGAGCTGAGAGAGCTGAGTGTCATGCACCAAGAGGCATGTCCGTACACAGCTAACTTCTAACTGTACATAACGACATTTGGGAAGTAAGCGTGTCAGTGAGGACAAACAAGTAACACAAAGGACAGTAAGCATGTTGTCTTCAGGCCTCTGTATGGAAAAAAACAAAAACAAAAACAAAAAAAAAACTTAAGGAATTTTTAATCTTTTAGCTCTGATACAGTCACATTCGAGCACACCTTAAAATATTTCAATGTTGATCCCTAGAAGAAACTTTACTTCGAAAGCTTCTTGTGGTTGTTAAACTTATTTGAAGACATATCCAAATGTGGGGGCAGGTGAGATGGTAAAGGGGCTTGCCCCCCAAGACTGATGACCTGACCTCGATACCCAGAACCCACAAGGTAGAAAGAGAGAACCACCTCCCAGAGGTTGTCTGCACATGTATACCATGGCATGATCATACACAAAAATAAATATAAATAAATAAACAAAAAAAGTAATAAAAATGTAAAACACAAGACATGGAATTGTGACCTTTGCTGAACAATCCTAAGTCAGTGAACTGTCACATAGTTTTATACCTGTGGTTGCAAGGCAGATCTCTTCTACCTACGTGTCCAATCCCAACCTCAAATCTGAGCTCATGACAACTACCTCCCTCCTTCCTCTGCTCACCACAGTTCTCCAGTCAGTTTCTTCAAATGATTGGTCTTATCTAGGCTCAAACATAAGCAAATAAACAAAGCTAACACTGAATCATAGATCATTCTTTTCTTTAAACTGATCCTTTCTGGCTTTGTGCCTGTCAAGCGAAGTCAGGCATCAGAAAGCTACCCCAGTCATCGGGGAAGTGACGCTCATAGCCACACTCTCACTCAGCACCCAGGCCTGGGGAGACACCTAAGGCAGTGGTGCTCTCATTGAGCAGGTGGACTGCCATGGGGAGCACTCAGAACAGGTGCCCTCTCTACTGAGAGGCAACAACAGAAGGCCTTCGATATGGCAGCAGAAACAATATTGAAATTATCTGAAGTGGATTCCTGACACCCCCATCAGCCCATACACTCTGGCGATTACTTCAATAAGACTATGGAAGGCTCTGTTGGTAGGTAACATGTACACTTGGCCATCCATAACTTTGGCCTTCGTACAGTCAGACTATTACTTACCCAATAAACTATAACTGCAGCGGAGGCACAAAAATGCAGCGTTTGGAATGGATATATTGGACTTGTTATTATGGTCCATCAGATCAAAAATTCACTTTAAAGAAGTGTCCGAAATCAGATGTCCACAATGGTCTCGGACCATTACACACTATTTTGCAAATAACATGCATTTTCAAAATAACTGCAGCATCTATCGTGTGTTTCCTTGTACTCTTATTCCACACAGAAAGGACTAAAGATGTTTTAAGGAAAGAAAGAAGGAAAATAATGGGGAGGGGGAGACAGCCACTACTTCAAAATAGAAAGATATCCTGCAAAATAGAAAGATATCCTGCAAATGTACAGAAGCACGAAAGTCTAAAAGGCAGAGACAAATGCTCTCCTTCCAATCCGCACTATGTGGGTTGCTTTTGTATTATTATTTATGGCCCCAAGCCCTGTCATCTGAAGAGACACGGCTGCACCCCTCCATCCCTGCTGAATGTTCTGCATGTTGTATGCTTGTGTCATTTAAAAGATCCAAACAAAGAAGTTGTCATCTCTAAGCAATTCAGGAAACCAGGAAGTTTCCATAGATGCCGAATGCCCTTGCTTCTTGCCGTCCTGAGTCCCAGATGGCAATGGCCTGCCACTCTCTGGTGTCTGTTCTGTTCAGTTTTCTGTCATCAGTATGTGCACGGTATGTGTGGTGCTTGCAGAAGGATCGAGGTTCAGGTTCATGAGGAAAAACAAATGAACTGAATTCTCAATTCTCAATTCAAAGGCTTGAGTGTGATAAATGTCTCCGATGTCAAACACAGGTGTAGAGGCTGGGAAGCACACATTCAACATAAAATAGCTGAAGTCACTAAATGCATTTGAGTGTGTGTGTGTGTGTGGTGTGGGTGTGTGTGCGCGCACATGCGCATTTGTATGCTACGTGGGAATATGTGTGTGTGTCTCTCTGTTTCTTTCTTCCCTCCTTTGCCCCATTGCCTTCTCTCCCCTCCCCCTCACTTGCCCTCTTTCCTCTCCCCTCAGACAGAGAAAAAAGGAAAGTCGCATTAAAGTGCCCCTAACTTTAGTTTCTTACGATTGAGGGAACAGAAGGGCAAGCCCCTAAGCCTGTGTCCTCCTCATCTATTGTAGTATTTGAAAAGTGAATTCATTTAAATATTTGCGTACTCTTTTGTGACATAGCTTAAAAATCAGAACCATTTTTTTAACTTTATTTTCTCTCTTTTATCAAAATCAGTTTTTTTCCCCCCTTCCTTGTCTAAAAAAATGATCCCTTCAAAAAGTCAGCAAAATATTTTGGCTTTCTTCAGCAGCACTTTGGGCTTCTCTGTTACAAACTGTATAAACATCTTCCAGACAGGGGAAATTTGAAGGGCTTAAATTATTTCTCAGATGATGTCTATGTTGCAGCAGCTCTGCAGTTGCAGGGGAGAGATGGAGGCAAGGGAGCGGCCACAGAGCATAATGTGTCTGGAATCAGGGGCTATTGAGCTCATGCAAATCTGGAAGGGAAATATCTCCCTCTTGCATTATCCACAGCTAGGATTCTGAGTTTCCCAGACTGAGGAGACACATGCTCTGGATGGATATGGTCTGTCATTCATATTGAGCTCACATATTTTACTTCCTGAAACCAAACAAATACTGATAAACTACTTCTGTGAGCCTTTAATCAAAATTTCAGCAGAACGCAGTTGGCAACAGAAAGATCAGTCCATGGAGCCGGAAACCCTTTCATCATCAAATATACAGAAATAATAATTATATTTATCTGTTTGGCTCAGGCTGCACACCAAGATTTACCCTTGCCCTAAGGACATAGAAATCATCAGCCATTGTCATATCTACAGAAAAAAAAAATCCTTAATAACTTAGAGGTTAAATGGTTCTCAATAGTTGAGGGGGCTGAGGAAAGGGAAATAAAAATAATACCTTACCTTTAGCATCTCCCTCTGAATGCTGCAGTACACTGTGTTATGTGTTAACTCATTAACAGTTCTGACAATGACACAAGAGCATTAGTAAGCATCCAGCTTGCCCCATAATAAAAAAAAAATAGTAAGAGAGGAAAGGTGAAAAGATCTATAATTTAAATTTCCATCTTACTTGGATCTGTGTACCTTTGTCAATATATTTCAACACAGCATATATAGAAATTAGTTAACTTTGAAAAACATTATCTGGTAGAAATATTATACATGTATTTGTACTACCTCAAAGCAAAAAAAGGAAGAAGAAAGAAGAAGAAGGAGGAGGAGGAGGAGGAGGAGGAGGAGGAGGAGGAGGAGAAGAAGAAGAAGAAGAAGAAAAGAAAAAAGAGTCAAAAGTGAAGTGGGGTTCTCCAGAAGTTTCCCAGAAAGCCCTGGGTTGAGGACAGGATAAAAGGACACAGTGAGTTTTGAGCTGGTCGTAGGCATGTGAGTCTCATTCCTTCTCGTGTCCCTTAGGAACCAAGTAGAAATATACCTCAAATTGGCACTCTGAAGGATAGAAGGTACATATTCCGTCTAACTCAGTTCACAAATGACAGGTAGCCTGACCTGGACAGCTCCCCATTCCCACCATGCAAAGTTGCCCTAAGCCACCTTCCCTGACTTAATGAGCAGAGAAAGCTCTGATAGAGAAGCTGAAAGTGCTCTGAGATGGGAAACCAAGAACATCACCTATTTTTTCATATTAGAGTTTTATTATTACATTATATATTATATTATTACATATTATATATATTAGAGTTGAGGGAATCAAGCAGAGCGGCTTTTCCAATCTAAAACATTTTGTTTTATTTTCCTCATGAAAAGTAAATACGGGATGGAGAGAGGTCTCAGTGAGTAAGGTATCTGCCACTCGAGCGTGGGCATCTCCAGAACTAGTAAAGTCTGGTGCTAAAGCAAACGTTTGTAATCCCGGTGCCCCATGGGGAGATGGGAGGCAGAGAAAGAGGACCCAGGAAGCCAGCAGGTCAGTGTGCCTGGCAACTATAGCAGGAAACAAGATAGGCTTTGCTTCCAGCAAGATGGAAGGAGAGGACCTACACCCCAAGGTTGTCCTCTGATCTCCACATACAACATACATGCCATGGCACAGACATGCTTGTAATCACAAAGAGAGAGAGAGAGGAGAGAGAGAGAGAGAGAGAGAGAGAGAGAGAGAGAGAGAGAGAGAGAGAGAGAGAGAGAGAGAATCAAGAATAGCAATAGTGCTGCATTTACTGAAGTGGAATAATCTTTGCAAATGCACATATTCAGAGGAAAGTTGGTCTCAGCTCTCCCCCATTTGCCTGAGATACTTAGCACTCCTCCCCTCCATGGATCTCTCTCTCCACATCATACTTCTCTTTCTACCCCCTCACTTCAAATATCTCCTTTTCCTTTGTCAACTGCCATTACTTTTCTATGATTTTCCAAAGTTGTAGAACATATCTCTTGTTAAATTAAGACACTGAAGTTTATCCCTAGACTTCGATCAAAACAATTTGGAGCATTTAATATTTAAAATGTTAGAATAAAACAGCAAGATCTCCCTTACTCGTTACATTGAATATTGGACTAAAATTCTACTGTGGTCTCTAAAGCCAGGGAAGGCCAGACAGAGAAAGCAAGTAGGGGAATGGAAAGAGGGAGGGAAGCCAGAAGGGAGGGAGGACCTTTATAATTTTGGTTAAATTCTTTCCTGGCTCAGTTTAGAGTAGAGTAACCACTCTGACACTTTCTGGCCAACATTTCCACAGGCTTCATGATAATTACTAAATCTATGGGTCATTAGGGTCTCTTGCTAGACCCTACTATGTCTGTGGTAGCCACACTGTTAATTTACAAGGATGCCCATGTGCTTTAATTACACAGTCCTTGAGAGACAACAAAATTTAAGAAACATGAGCAGAGGCCAGGGAACATCTGACTCTCTTTCTGATAAAATTTGTTTAGCTCTAGGCTAAAGCTCACTGATTTTTCTCCACAGTATCAAGGTGTCGATAGGAAAACCACTACCAGGAAAGACTGCAATGCCTCTCTCCATCTATAAGACACAGTAAGCAAAGCTCACAGGATGTGGCAGCAGATTAAAGTCACCCTGGGCTTTTCTTGTGTCATAAGCCAAGAACTTGGACTTGATATGGCTGCAGTGGAAAGTCCTATAGACACTGCCTGGCATTTCCGTCTCCCCTCAGTGAACAAGAACTGTGGACCAAACCCCCATCTGTGGTTTTAGTGCTCAGCATGTTTGCTTTCTTTATTTCTGTGTTTTGTTTGTTTTTTTGTATTTCCATGGTTCTTCTATATAATCTCAAAACATCTGATGACAAAAGTACATTTTATTGGTTTTCAGTTTTCAACATTCTTGGGATAGTCAAGAGTTCCAAAAGAATATTACTTAAGAAAGAACGGTGAATGGAAACACTCCCAACTCTAGGGCTATCTCATCTCACACTTAGATTAGTATCTCTACCCTCCATCAGGACTTAGGTCAAATTCTCTCTAAGAATCAGTGGAGGAATTGGTTTAAGGCAATTGCTCATCTCATGCTCAGACTGCTAGAGTTCTAAGAATGTTCTCATAGATCCTGAGTGACTCATACACCACAGTTGTTTCCATCTGTATTGGGCTTCTCAGTCATGGAACTCCAAGCTACACTACAACAAAGGGAAATCCTTGGAGGAAAAGAACTGAAGAGTGTGGTCCACAAACAAAGCCCCTCTGCTTCCCATCCACTGGACAAAACTCGTATCATGGTGCTGCTCGCTCAGAAAAAGTCTTTCGGAAACAAATCATCTCCCAGTTATTGAGGAAGCAGCCAACATCTTGGCTCCAGTTCTCAATTATATATTCTTCACATCCTCAACAAAAACCATTCCTAAAATATAATTTTCACCATGTTACTCCTTAAGAAAAAGCTTAAGAATATTTTTCCATGCTGGGTCTCTTTATGTTTCTTAATTTTTGGTGATGTGTTTCTCAGTAGGTTCAGTCTTCCAAAGGTCATTCTTCAAGATTTGTTTGAAAGAGGTAATACTGTGGTCAGGATTAATAATCTAGTATTGGCACAAAACAATAGATCTCTGTAGAAGAGATGATAAGCTTAGCCAGAATAGCCCATGTCTGCCATCTTCACCCTTCATCCTCCACCATGATCACGTATTATAATATCAAGAGAGACTTTTAAATTTTAATTTACCTTCAGAAATTCTCCTGTGTCTACTTCTATTCCCTGAAGCAAACTGAAGCTCCTCTCTCCTAGCAAAGGGCTCTTGCTTCCTTCCCAACTTGTATCAATGTATACAGTTCCACATGTAAGGGCAGATGCAACAAAAAAAATTTTTTTCAATGTTTAAGGCACTCCTACCACTAAGCACTGTTAAGTACCGTTTCTTCCTGGTATCAACTTTTCCAGGAGACATTTAATGTACACATAATTATAGTGACTTTATAGATGAAGAAACAGAAGATACAGAAGAACAGATATAGCAGATATAGAAGGTCAGAAGCTAATATTCCAAACTTACTTCTCACTTTCAGTGCAGGGTTCTGAGCATCCTCATTTCCATGACAACCCACACTTACATCCCTTCACTGATGCTGACTGCAGTTCCACATCATTCCTCTGCTCTCCTCCACATGGTCTCATCACAGTTCTTCCCTACATTTCCTTTTGGGCTAATTCATTCTCCTTCCTCCAGAATATCTCCTTTTCTGATGATCCCAAACAGAATATTATTCCCTTCCCCATTTTGGTTTGATGTGTCATCACCACCAGAATCGTTATCCACATCCAGCCTGAGTATTTCCTCTAAACAAATCAGAAATTCTAATGAGGAGAAGCTGTATTTTCCAGCATTTTTGATGTCATAGCATGCTGCAGGTTATGTGGCAAACACCTACTGATAATTTTCATTATTCTATGAAAAGAGGGGTGTTTTTCTTATCACCTGTACTTACTGAAGGACCCAAACTCTAAATGGCTGCCTTTGTTCAACAAGTCTTGATATCGTACAGCCTATAGAATCAGTCTTTAAATTGTCTTGTAATGAATTCAAAGGCTCTTATGAAGAATTACTCAACTTAAGGCAATATCTCATAAATTCAGAATAAATGGGGCAAGAATTCTTAGCAGACTTTTAATAATAACTGAAAATAGAATAAATAAGACTCAACTTCTGTCAGTGTCAATTTGAGTATTCTGTTTCCCACAATAAAACTAAGAAGGGAAAAGGGTTGATATGGTCAAACATATTAAATCCATTTTAAGACCACTTTCATTCACTTCTGGTAGTACATTCCAAACAAATAGCTTTTTTTTTTTTTTTTTTTTTTTTTTAGTCAAGGCCCTGGCACCTAGCCTGGAACTCACTCTGTAGACCAGGCTTGCCCCAAACAAGCACCAGTAATCATCCTCCTGCCTCTGCTTCTGCCTCCTGAGAGGTGAGATAAAGGCATGCTTCCACGAACTATGTTTTTGACATTACACCTACTCACAAAACTTGTCATAAAGATCTTGAGTTGTCTTCTTTAGTCTTACAAAGTAGAAATGTTACAGCATTTGTGAGCTGAGTTGATTTCTTTTTAAAGAATCGCACTGTCTCATAGATCGAATATGCCTTAATTATAATGACATATTGATACAGTAAGATTTAAAACAACAACAATAACTAAATTCCTTTGAGTAGATATCTGTGGGTTGTGTGGAAAATGCACAGCATTTGAATGAAAGAAGGTAGTTGTGATTTTCCATGTTTATTATCAACATCTTCAAGTCACATACGTCCTTGAGTCCAGCACTTTCTTGGTTTACACTCATAATTCTTAACCATATAAAGTGGGGGAGCTGGTAAGTGGGAAGGGAGTTAGACATGTGGGTGGAGTTTCTAATGGGCTGAGTGAGATAAGCATGTAGATATGCAGCCGCAGCATTTCACCCACAGCGAGCAGGGTGATGTGCTAGCTTGTCTCTACTGAACCAAAAGAGACGGAAATGGTAAGACAAAGACAACCATAGTAAAGCTTAAACTCTAGGTGTCTTCAAACTATTCAGAACATTTATGCTAATTATACTCACAAAGAATCTCTGATTATTTTGGTTTCCTCAATAAGACTATTAAAAGATCTGGGATGACAAGGAGGGCTATATAAAAGCAAAGTTTTTATTACAGACATCAAATTTGTGAAAAGAGTGATTCATGATAGATTATTTTATTGAAGTCAATAAGTTTAATTACAACTCTTTTCAAATCTTTTCCCTTTTTAACTCAATAAAAATGGAGAAAGTATAGTTTATTTTCATAGGAAAGAAAATCATACTTGCAGGAAGAAGATGGCAGACTCTAATTTAATCTCTACAAGTTTTATTTAAAAAATTAACTTTTTAAGAGGAAAGAAAAGGTCGGTAAAATATGGCTGCAATTCTTGGTACATGATTACAGCAAGCACTTTTTGTCGAGATAGAAAAAGATTTATGTTATTTGGTTAAAAAAAAATTACGTGTCATGTGATGAGAGTAAAAGATAACAGAGCAGAGGCGATGAGGAAGATGAGGAAGCAGACATTCACAGGGTCATGTGGCCGGGTCAGGCGACCATGCAGAAGGAGAAACCTAAACACCTGTGTGCTGCAGTGACCACAGAGTCATTGAAGCGGACTCCTTACTTTCCGCCCCACATCTGTTAGCATTTAAAAGCCCAAACACTTGCATATTCAAATTATATTCAAATATATGAGCATCATGAGAGTTAATTTTAAAAGAATCATGTTTCATAAAGGGAAATCCATGTTACCTGAGAGCCTCAGAATAAGTATCTGGAGTGGAAATGGCACTGAGGGAGAGAATAGTCTGCAAAAGCATAGGTAGATGACACCCAACCAGCCATCTCCAGCTGAGTCTGTTCGTGTTTCACTTGAGTTTCATGAAGTAGTTGAAATAGAGATAGGCAAAATGAAATGGACAGAGTCCACCACAATAGAAGCCATGCTATTGACTCTTTTTAATTTCCCAAGCCAGAAGTACTGCTACCCCATCTTCTGGAAATCCTATGTTTTCTGTTTCTTACATGGAAGAGCAGTAGCCAGCTCCTTTCATTTCTGAATCAGTGCTTTCTTATCTGAGGTCCCCCATGTCTCCACACGTGACACCTGATAGAAAATAGTTAAGCATTTGTTGAACTGGGCTGCTACTCTTTTCTCATGCTGCTTTGCCACAAAGATAAAAGTTGGTAATCGATTTAAAGAAATACATGTTGGTTGTCTCTGTGTGGGCAAGTGGAGAACAGAAAAGAGAGGCCTTCCTACAGTCAATGTGCACACCAGTGGGAACATCAAGCCCAACAAAAGAACGACTAAACAAGATTTCATAATGATGCCAGCTTATTTGTCAATTATAATGAAGGGTGACTTGTAGAGTACAGGAAAATGAGTGCATAAGCAGTCTGAAACTAGATAACAGAATGTGGGTTGGATTCATAAGACAAAGCTTCAAGGAGCAGATGGAGTTAAAGCCAGACTTTGAAATATGGCAAATGTGCAGATGGATAGAAACTCAAAGGTGAAGAAAGCTGCCATTTATTGAGAACCTCCTATGAGACAATTTGTACTAAGTCAATGTAACTATTCCTAGTTCATAGTTGAGAGATATGGGGCTGGGAGAAGATTCAGTTTGCCAAAAAAAAAAAAAAAAAATCTGTAATGGTTGGTGTAGGTTGGATGCAAATTCAAATCTGTCTAACCCCAGTGTCTGAATTCTTCAGGATATGAGAAAAGGAAGTGTAGGAGGAGCGAGAAAGATGGTTGATAGAGACACTTAGAAAATCTGCCTAGTTGCCAAAGCAATGTCTTTAAGACTTTATGAGTATCAGTTTCTCAGTTTTATAAAGTCGGGGTCAGATTAGCCGAACCTGCAGACAAGGTGAAGGACACACTCACTCTGCAAGAGGATTCTGAAGACTGAGGGGCTTCTCAGTCTGGAGGTGTTTACTTTGGTCTGGGGTGTAATCTATGCACAAATTTCTCTCCTAAAGAGCTCTCAGTATGTAGTATCTCTGTGTTCAAAAGACCACTAAAATTTTGGAGAAAAGAAGAACAAAGAACGAGACAAGTAAAAGACAGAGAACCGTCACCTGAACTTGTTATACAGCTTCTCACAGCCAAAATCTTTACTAATACAGACATCAAAGAGAGAAAAAGCACTGGGAACCATGCATTAAAAAGTAAAACAAGATTCTTTTCTAAGTTCTAGCTAAAGGTCCAGCACCATGTTTATATATGTTATATATTTCATGTACATATACATACATACATACATACATGTGTGTCTGTTTGTATGTGTGTGTGTGTGTTTGTTATGTCCACAACTGTGAGTTTCATTTAGGGTATTAGCTTATGTAACATAAAGCAGAGGAAGCATGGGGGCAGGGGTGAGGTGGTTTGGGAGCAGTTCCTTGGGCTTCACTCCTACGCCTCACCACCCATGTGACCTTTGACACTTACCATTTGGGGCTTGTATTCCTGGTCTGCAGAATGTGGAAAATCATACCACCTACCTCACAGTGCTATTGAAAGAATTGGCTTTGATACTGCAAATAAAGATCTTAGATAGTACCTGAAGCTGACAGGCTCCTAATAAATGCCAAGAGCTAGGGAGGAGGGGCAGGAGACTGTCAGAGCCAGCATTGCTAGGGTTTGTCCTATTGCTCTATTTTCATTCGTTCTTGGATCATGTGTATGATCACAGCAAGTATTTGCAGGTGCAAAAATGCATTCCTATTCATCATTATTTTGCTTTCATAGCATTGTAATAATATTGTATGGAAACACGTTCAATATGAATATTATAGTGACCTAAATACTGGTTATTTTAAAGAATTATGCTACAGTGAATCACTGCAAAATTAAGCTAATATATACAGTAGTAACAAATAAGCCCTGACATACACCCCTCATTTCATATCAGCACAGATCTCTCTTTCTCCCTCACTCCTTTCTTTCCTCCCCTCTTTTCTTCTATTTCCCTCTGTCTCTTCCACTCTCCTCTCCCCCGCTCCCCCCCCCCCACATACACACAGACACAGACACAGACACAGACACAGACACAGACACAGACACAGACACAGACACAGACACAGACACAGACACAGACACACACCCTTTGTGGTTTGGACAATTCTTTCCCAGGTGACTCAGGAATTAAGGTTATTTATATCTTGTAATTTTTCTATCATTCTAATACACAAATCAAGAAATGGGAAGAGAAAGGAAGGGAAGAGAAGAAAAGAGACAAAGAGAAAACAAGGATGGAGAAAGCTAACCATTTTTAACTGCCTTGGACTGAAAGTGACATTTCATTTCCATTTATGTCCTATCTGTAAGAATTAGTCTCATAAACATCTCCAAGGAAATTCTGAGCCACATGGATAAAATAACTAACATTCTTTTATGTGTCATATCACAGCATAATTGCAAGGTTTCTAATAAAGATCTCTGATAGAATACAGGGAGGAATTTGCCAATCCTGGAATACAGTCTTGGGCCCTATTTTACAGGGAAGGGATATTCCAGAAACGAGACGGATAGGGTATAAATGTCCTGAGAAGGTCCTGGGATACAGAAAACACTTACAATAAAGACCATTAATAAAGACCCATAGTCACTTCCTAACATATGTTATGAAGAGCAGAAATACAGAATTTTATGAAGAACCTGATTTAAAAAAAAATCTGGAAATGTTTATTCTGTGAATGCAAAATGCTGCTATAATAGAGCATATTCTGAGAAATAGTATACAATCTGGATCCCTCCTACCCCAGTCTCAGTGGGTAAGAGCACATACTTCTCTTCCAGAGAACCCAAGTTCAGTTTCCAGCACCCACATCCAGTGACATAACCACTGTAACTCCACCTCCAGGGCTCCAACTCTGTCTTCTATCCTATCAGGGCAGCCTCTCACACATGGCATGGTCACACAGAGGTGCATAAATAAAACAATTAAAAATAAATAAATATTTGTTAAAATAATAAAAAGATAGAGTGTGTCTGAGTAACTGTAATTCTGAGTGCTACAACAGTTTGTAATTGTCCAGCCATAAAGGATGGTAAACACTTCCCTAAAAACCTAAGGATATTTTTCATTAAACTTGGGAATCTGAATTGAAAGTTGTCATTAAAAAATATTTTTTTCCAATTTTTTATGGATTGTGTTTTTCAAAGGCCTTTTTATTTGAACAAGTTTCATATATAAAAAATAATTCATTTTAAATATTTTTAAATCAAGTATACCTTACGTCAGTATGTATCCAAACTGTCTTAAAGGATCACAAACCAAACTGTGTCTCTGAAAATATACTCAAAGCTTAGAAAATGATCAGTAAAAAAAGTGTTATCCTGCATACAAACATCAGATATATATATCTGGTGTATATCTATATATACACCTATATCTATATACCTATATCATGTATATATATATAGAGATAGATAGATACACACACACACACATATACATGGATATGTGTGCAAACAGGTACACATATACAAAACTGAGAATTTTTTTTCAGTTTTTTCAAAAAGCTATCATAGACTGCGAATTTAAAAAACTAATAATGGATTTTCCTTACAGATTTTTTCAGAGATGCCTCTAATTTTAGTTTCACTTTAAAGAAATTGAAACGGATTGGATAAACTCTCAATAATTAGGCCCACTATTGAGTTTCAGTTGAAAATAAAATATATCTCTCTATATATTTTTGTATGACTCTAGATTTTATTAACTTATCAAATAATTTGAACAACTCTCATTCCCAACTGAGTTAGCTAAGAGGACATTTACTACACATGTGTACAGATACTTCTGTCTTCTATATAGAACATTGTGTTCAGGAATACTATGCCAAGTTAATTTCCAAAATCATACAAAAACAAGAAACTTGTTACTGAAGTCAGCACATGCAACCCCATCACAGGTAAACTACATTTAGAGTTACATTCTTGGAGCCAACAGACCTCAGTCACTGTTTCTGAGGCACTATAGAATTTCCCCAAATTAATAAATCGTACATAATTTCATATAGAAAACAAAAAGGTATTTTCTACATAAGCATTTCAAATGCACACAGACACACACACGTGCACACACGCATGCACACATAGGCACACACAAGTACACATAGGCACACATATGTAGTCTTAACTGGGTTGGATTGCCATAAGAGAATAAACAAGATGAGTTAAGTAAAAAATACTTTCCATAGTTCTACAGTCTGAAAGTCAGAAATCAGGGCATCTTAGGGCTCTGTTCTTAGGGCAGAGACAGCCATTTCTTGCTGTGTCATCACATGATAAAAACACAGCTAGCTAGCTTTCTGGTCTCCTCTTACAAGGGTACCAATTCATTCATCCGGGCTTTACCCACATGACCTCACCTCTCAAAGGCCTCACTTCCACATACTATTATATCAGGATTAGAGTTTTCAACATGAGTTGGGGGTAATAAAGATCCAATCTACTGCATATACATGTATGTAAAATATATTAAATATATGCAAATGCAAATGTGTATGTGTGTGTCTGTGCATGTTGCATGCATGTATGTACATCTTTCCCTGTTTATTTCTGTTCATCTCTCTTTTTTTTTCTTCAAAGGAATTAGAAACATTTCATATTTTAGGTAAATAGACTCAAAACTGCACTGGATGAGTCCTACTTCTCCACAGGTCTCCACATCCTCCTAGATTTCTTGATGAGAAAGGACCTTAATGTTTGAGGCTTTGCTGCCTAAAATAAGAGTCTGTTCCCAGGAAAAGTACCTATGTCATGTTCTTGCTTTTTGTTTGTTTGTTTTTTAAATACAAGCCTGCAGATATTACCCAGTTGAAATAAGTTGATTCTCTGATAATAGCAATAGTCTTATATTGTTTTGAGAGCTCCAGATAATTTTTGCAGTCTACAAACAGTGGGACTTACAACTCCAAGAACATCTTCCCTGTACCAGGTTTTGCTTTTGTTCTAGACACACCTGCTATGCAGATTCCATTAATTAGGAATCCCCCTTGGGGGGGAGCCTCTATATCACATACAAAGCAGAACAGGGCATAGACACTGTTCAAGACATACTTATAAGCTCAGAGCACACAGTAACTTGTAACGTGGTAGTGCTACTTATTCAATTACAGCATGAGAGTACTATAGGGGAAGAAGAATCTTTACACAAGCATTGATATTTGTTCTGTTCTTGGCATTGAAATAAAAAAAAAATCCTTAAATAAGAAGACAATGAGAAAATTAATAGAAAAGAACAGAAAGTGTTTTTGTTTTTTATTTTTTTGAGAAAAGTCTTACTGTGAAGCACTGGCTTGCACAGAATCTGCTGTCAAGGCCAGACTGGCCTAAAACTCAGAGAGATAGACTTGCCTTCACTTCCTGAGTGCTGGAATTATAGGCATGCACCATCAGGCCCAGTGGCAAGTACATTTTAAGAAGGAGGAAGACCTTGGAAGAAGACAGCTCCAGGTTCCCATCCAAACCCTCCCTCCTTGGCATAATTTCATAACCTGATCTTACGGCCAGGCTTCATCCATCCTTCCTCTTACCTCTCCAGTCACAAAAAGGTCTGCTCTTTATTACAGAACTCTAAGAGGGCTTACTTCTTCTACCCCAGCAAACATATAAAATACACACTTTCAGAACAAAAGTTATTAGAAAAACAAAACACAGTACAACATTATAGCACCAAGCAAAAGATTCCATTCCCCAAATTTCATATTTTTATATATCTCTGAAAGAAGTATTTACCATTATGCTAAAGTTACAAGGCAAAGAGGAAAACCAACTCTGTTTAACCTGCAAAAGCTGTGGCTTGCAATAAAAGTATTTAAATCCTAGTAATAAAGAAATTACAAGAAAATTGTAAAAATGGTCATTTGGATATTTTCACTTTACCAAAAAGAGTGAATATAATGGAACTTATACCAAATTGAAAACACTTTAAAACTAGCGCATTTCATGGTACAGTATCATGTGAAGGACACGTTGGAAGATGGTGGACATTATCCAACCTCTACTTGTGTATCCCAAGGGACCATTCATATCATGATATGCAACTTGCTTCATGCCCAGAAAGGATTGATCATTACTGTTGGAAAGCTGCTACTGTGGATAGTATTGATTTTAATAATTTTAATAATAGTAGTAGCTATAATTATTAATTATTACTACCTTCAATGTGCCAACTTGAGCCATCCTCTTCTTTGTTCTTATTTTGATTCTTACACAATTTTGACGAAATATTAAAAACAGGCTTTGAATATATATCTATATCTATCTATCTATCTATATATATATCTCATGTAATACATCCAGAACTACATCTTCCTCTCCCTCCATTTCTCTGAATTCCCTTCTCCCCTCTTCCCCAAATCCACCCCCCCCCACTGCTTCCCCTCAGAAAAGAGCAAGCTTCCAAGGGTTACCACTGAAACAGGGCATAATAAGATGTAATAAGATGTAAGGCAGGAGCCCCTACATCAAGGCTGTACAAGGCAACTAGCAGGAGGAAAAGGGTCCCAAGGACAGGTGAAAGGGTCAGAGATACTCCTTCACTCCAACTTTTAGGAGTTCTACAAGAACACTAAGCCAGACAACCATAGGATATATTTAGGGGGCTATGCAGGTTCCACATCTGCTGCTTCAGTCTCTGTGAGCCCCTCAAGAGTGCTGGTCTGTTGACTTCATGGAGCTTGATCTCCTGGTGTCCTCAGCCCCGCTTGTCCCCACAATCCATCCTCCCTCTCTTCCATGGGGTTCCAAGAGCTTCACATGGTATTTGGCCTTGTACCTCTGCATCTGCTCCCATCAGCTGCCAGAGGAAACCTCTCTGATGATGATTGAGCTAGTCACTGGTCTATAAGCTAGCAGAATATCATTAGGAATCTTCTCTGGCCTCTCCAGTCTCTGGTTCCTGACTAGCCCTGCAGTGTCAGACATGGACTCCCTCCTTGGCATGGGGTTCTGACCTTCCATTGCCTCAGCAGATCCTGCCAGCGAGATATGTCATAGATGGTAGGTTTTGTGTCTGGGATGGTATCACAGTCCCACACCTGGAAGCCTTGCCTGGTTACAGGAGATGGCCTGTTCAGGCTCCCTATCCCCCATTGCTATGGGTCCTCATTAGGGTCATCCTCATAGATTCCAGGAGTGAGGTAACCCAAACCCAAAAAGACAAACATGATATGTACTCATTTATAAGTGGATATTAGCTGTTAAGTAAAGGATATTCATACTACAATCCACAGACCTAGAGAGACTATGCAACAAGGAGTGTCCCAGTGAGGATATATGGATCTCCCTGGGCAGGGGAAGTAGAACAGATGTTGAAGAAGGGCTGGGGAGGATGGAACAGGAACAAGAGGTGAGGGATGGAGAGAGAAAATATAGGGAGAGACGACTGGAATTGGAGGACATCTAGGGAGTTAACTGGATAGCTAGTGCAGGCTCTGATCTTAAGTACATAAATTAAATTGAGGCAGCAGAAAAACTAGGTATCAAACTGAAGCTAGAAAATGAAAGCATTGATTCTCTTTACATTATGATAGCCAAAACTTTTAAAAGGTGCCATCCAGTGGTGTTCAGAGCCAACGTGACACAGCAAGAAGTCAACGACTGCTTCCTGAGAGTTCATGACTAGTCATCTGAGAGTGAGTGCTTACTCTCTGGTCATATTGACCTCTCAGAAATGGAGAGACCCGTTCAGGTCCCATTTCCTGAGAGGAAATCATGTTTCACATTTAGTCAAAAACTAGACTTTTTCAATAAATGTACTAGCATCATTAGAACTGAGCACAAAAGCTGGTACTTTCCCTGAATGTTCGGCTTCAGCTGTAGACATGAATGGTTCAAGCAACTTATGACGTGACCTGGAACTACTGATCACCCTGGTTCAAGCAGATGCAATGCACTGGTGATGAGCACTCTAGTGGAAACAGAGTACCATCATCATTTAGGCTTCATCAGCAATTGTTTCTGACTCACCCTTGTTTTCCTCCCTCAAAATCAAATAATTCTCTAGTCTTCCATGATTTTGCTGTATATATCTTTTTTTGACTATCAAATTAACATTGTGATTTTTGTTCTACATATACTGTGTAACAGTAGATTCTGCCCTATCCCCACAAAACATATTAAGCTTAATAAATATATTTATGAGAATTACTTTGTATAGCCCTTATGCAATCAGCCATGCTGGGCATGATGGCCCAAGACGATGAAATCCTATTGACTTTTTGTAGCAAATTAGTCTACCACCTAATCGGTGAACCCTGCTAAGCTTTTGAATTATGACAAGAACCAGCAGCTCAGTTAGAACACTCAAATGAATTATATCAATTCATAAACTTGTTCATGTCCAGATTTCATTAGCCACACATTAACAGCATTTTATGTTTATTACTGTTCTGACATAATCTATAAATAACTGAAATGCTAATCATAGTGTTCTGCCGGGCATCATCATTTAATCATAAAGAGATACATTATTATAAACTATAATAGATAATAACAAGCCTGGGTCAATGGCCGCATATTAAAAGATCACAATTATATCCTATAAGGGTATGTACCTCATACATTTGATGACACACGGGTCCATATCTAATCACTTACAAATGTTTCCCCTCTGACACACTTAGAGTACAAGGTGACACAATTAAGAAAATATGCTTGTAAAACAGTACAATCCTTAAACATCAAAGTAAACAGAGAACAATTAATAGTGGAAGAAAATATCTTCTCGCCATAGCCAATTCAATTAACTCCTTATTGTTAAGTATGTTTTTCAAGAGAAAACTTGTGCCTAATATTTGGAAGAACAAAAATTGTTAAGAAAATATGTAAGTTAATCAACATATATCTAGAAAAATCTATTAAAATAAAATTTTAAAAATCAGTTACAATACAGTTAAAATTGTAAGGCAATGCCTAACCACTAATCAGATCTCCTCCGAAATTTTTAACGGTTTATGGAAAACTGTAGAACAGTAATCTTGTATTATTTTATACAATAATTTCATGAACAAAGGTGTATGCTTTCTTGAGAGAGGGAATGACTTCTGAGCTCAGCCATACTCCTAGTTTTGGATGGCCTGCTCTTTGTGTCCTTGATGCTGTCAGCACCACTGACTTTTGACTGGTTGTTGACAGCGGTCAAGTTTGGTTATTGATTTAACAAGCCGGTGGGGCCATTACCTAGGTCACTTATGTGTTCCCCATGCTTTTGCTTCAGCAAAATATCCTGATGAAATACCAGCTACTGCACAAATAATTTCTAAAATAGATTATCAGCTGAAAGACTTTTGGATGAGAAGCAAGGCTGACCCAGAGTCCAAGAATTAATGACAGATTATTAAACTAACACATTTTATACCAAGAATTAGCCACTAATTTAAAGCCCTACTTGAACAGGATGTGGAATGGAGTCTGTCACTGCTAGCTCTTGCACCTCCAAGCTCAGGGTGAATCGAGGGAGATAAAGAAAGGAATGTAAAACACTATGGAAACCAACCTCTGGAGACTTAATATTCTGATCAGCTCACCTCCGAACATCTGGCTCTTAAATGTTCAAGCACAAAAACAAGAGAGCTAATGAAAGCAGCACATATTATCTCTCCCATCAATGTACCTCACAAACACCTGCTAAAATTAAAACAAATTGAATCTTGATTGCTGATTAAGTACCCCTTCTTTAGCTAGATATTCTGTCATTATTTGCCCTGGCGCACAATGCATAAACTGATGAATGGAGAATGGTGGGCTGCAGCGGCAAAGGTGGATAAAAGGGGACTCAAAGTAGATGAATATAAATGGAGCAGATTAACTTTGTGTACTCTAACCCTGCAAAAAAAAAAAGGGAGGTTCAGCCCCTCCCAAGCCCAAGAATTAAAGTGAAAATGCTGTATTTAAAATGGAAAGGTGAGCCAGCCATTCAGCATGGCTCATCGGCCCTCCCACCCCAAGCAATGCTTCCTGCTCCAGCTCAGCCCGGCTGCATTGCTATGCCTAATTTGCTCACCCCATCTTGGTGACTAAGCTTAAGAAGAATCCTTGGGCCAGTATTTGTGATTGCTAATGCAATTGCATTTGTTCTGTTCTTATTTTATTACTTATTTACTTATTATTTATATATATTTGGATCTGTTAACCTTTCCAGGCACAGGCTGGTAATGTCAAAACCAGAACCTTCCAAAGTAACATTTGGTTTGTCCATATCTGAAACAAACACTTGTACTGTGTGGGCTTTAAAAAAAATTTTTTTTTAACTTACACGATTTACTGCCAATAAACCAAGAGACTATTCAGCATGCACACTTCAGTTAGAATAAAAATACCCATTTGAGTTTTCATCACACATATATAAATACCTTCCTATGTGAACATTGATGACAGATGTGTGGCTAATCTACCATGTTAACTTCATTTGAGAAATTGTGGTTTTATTCAAACTTTATTAGCTAAACTTAAATTGATCCTGATAAATTTTAACTCAATATTTTACCTGGCTCAAGTATATTTCCAGAATTCATACAACTCAACAGCCCATCTGTATTTGCAACTCAGTCACATATATTTCCTGTGAAAATAATCAACTTATATTTTTTCAATGTCTTTTGATTAAAAAAAAAAAAAAAGAAGCAAGGTGAGGGAGAAATAGCAGCGTGTAAATCCTTGTTAACACCACAACCTACACAACCTGGTTTTCTTTCTTTATTTATTTTGACTGACACGATAAGGTCAGAACAGCACATATGTTTGGCATATGTATTTAATCAGTGATGTTTATATTCTATGCAAAAAGTAGCTTCAAGTGACAGGTTCCTCCAAGATCTCATAAAGGGCATTAACAAAAGGAAAGAAATGTCCATGAATCACTTATTGTTCCTTGACTTTCTTTTTTCTTATTGCATTCTAAATTATTTAAATACACTATTAGGCATCATATTGGAAAAAACAGATGTTTTCTAATTATGAACTGATTTTACAGTGTGATGGTGTCACATATTTAAATTACAAATACACATTTTTAGCATTCCAGCTGTGCTTTACAAGAGTTTAATTTGTTTCTTCTGATATGTCACATTGCACCTGCCTTTTTAAAACTCCTATAAATGTAAAACATTACTCAAACACAATTATTAAGACATGCTGAAGAATTCTAAAGATTCTGAACAGATTCTAGAAGATGAATTTTATATAAAGACTCAATAATGAATCTACCAAATGTGTATACAGAGTAACATTTACAAATATTTTTAGAGGAATGTAAATTTTGACTGATGATTTGTATGAATATATATGGATGTGCAGTAGCATGTAGCACCTATCAATTAACTATATCTTAAAGTCAATCATAAAAATGAGTTTAACAGATCCACTTTGTAGTAACATCAGGAAAATTAGGAACTCAGAAATTTTTATTACAATAGAATGTAAGGGTTCATTTTTCCCGGAAGTTGAATATCAATTAACAACTATTCCTGTCTCTCAAAGACAAAATCTGTGATATCAGCAATTATTTCAAAACATAATATTCTAAATACTGAACATTAATTAATTTGAACTATCCTACAAAGTCAATGGCCATAGGATCTATAGTGATTCCCACTATGGTTTTGACTTTAGGGAAACAACTGGCCCAAGAAAGTACAGTGTTTACTCAGGGTTCACAATATAATGTTCTAAGTATACCTGCGAAGGGTGTACACATGAACACCAAGATACCAACAATTCTATAGATCTTAGCTAAGAAAAGTGAGAAAGGACAGTATGCTTTATTTCTTTACTTTTTGGAATTTATTTTCAACTTTTAAAACAAATGAATTCAGAGAAGTCTCTATAGAAAGTGTACATAAAAGGAGCATTTACCTAGGCATGCATATGCAAAGGGTATTTACTTTCTCACATATTCCTTAAAACACATTTTGAGAAATGTATATTCATATTAAAAGTGGCTATGAGAATAGATCAAGAGGAAATATACCAGATATAACTTTAACATCCAATCTGGTTTCAAAAACAGAAAAGCAGCAGCTTTCTCCTAACACTGCTTTGAAGAATTGACATGTTTAAATGAGAGTGTGGGGTGTTTCTCCCCCTTTTCTCTTCCTATTTTCACAATAATGGCTGAAAAGAAACCATTTATAACCCTTTCAAATCTTAATATAGCTAAATGATTTATTTCTGTAAAAGCTGCCTTCACTATCCTCAGAATAAAATATTCAAGACAAAGCCAATAAGATCGTATATACTGTAAAACTGCCCCCCAATCTCAGTGTGAATAACTAAACATAATGGTGAATTGACTTTTCTTTTTTTTTTAAAGAGAAGTCTGAAGATTAAATGAGGATGGTAAAAGTATTATGGTAATAAATTTTACTAGCAAACAAATAAAATCACATTGTAAAACCTTTCCCAAAAAGAGGCTTTAACTGCAATGCATAATCATATATAAAAACCTAAAATGGAAATTTTTATCCATTAAAGTGAGAACAAGCTAATTCTGAATAAATGCAATGGCATTTGGAACTATAAAGTGTTCAGCTGCACTCTTGGTGAACAAAGACCTTATTTTAACCGTAAGGTTATTGACTGCAAAACAAAGTGTTTCTCTCAAATATGGAACTTTCAAACAGGCTCATTTGTAAATCTTAATGCCTATAAGCTTAAGTGGCCTGTCACCAGCATTCCTATCTGGATCAGACTTCTTTTATGAATCTCCGGACCATCCATCCTGTGTGGGCCTAGCTCTCTGAGTGAATATTGATCAGTCCTTTCAATATTGCCTTCAGCTTCCTGTCTTCCCACCCTCTTATCCTAAGTAATCCCATGCTCCTTGGTTCTTATCTCTATATCATTCTTTCTTATTCTTCCTCCTGGTTTTATGTTGTGATATGTTTCCTGGGGATACATGAAAAAAAAATCATCTATTTACCCCAGAACAAAAAGTCTCCTACACAACAATGAAAGAATTATCTCCAAGTCCAGTTTGGCAAACCAATGAATTGATGAGATCTACTTACAGAAGCATGACTGGCTACGCAGCAGCTTACTAAAGAGTCTCATATGCGGCATGAACAACTCAAGAAAGGCTGCATCACTGTAGACTTTGCGGGCAGCTGAAGTGCAGGCCCAGGAGTGCCAACTGGCTGTCCACCATCCCTGTGCCCTTTTGATACTCTTGGGAAGAAGAGGAACTGTGTTAGTAGCTTCTGAAGCTCCACTCTCCTTCTAGAGGGAATGCTACTACACAAGTCTTATCTCATCAAGGTCTCCCAGAAGTGACTACAGTTGCCTAATTCAAGGTGGTAGTGGTCACCCAATCCAGAAGAAAGAGCTTTACAATATTCCAGAGTTTACCCCAGGTTTCTGGCCATTTAGAGGAGGTTTATCTCAAGATGGGAAGACACTGAGATACTGTTGGATGACATCCTATAGAGATCCCAAGGAATGAAACAGAGTGGCCCCAACTGTGTTCTGCAAAGGAGGCCTAGATTAAAGATGCACAATAGCAAGCGATATTTAATTATTTTGGAAACTAACAACTACCATTCAGTTCAGCCTGCTGTAAAATGACAGTGACAGACCTCACTCTAAGTAGGGAAGTCTCCTGCAGTTACAGAAGCAGCTGTGCTATTCTGTACAGGGACAAGAGTGGGAATTCAAAAGCTGCATGCATGAATGGGAGATGTCTTTAAAGACTGCTCCCTTAGGATACTCAAAACTTGAGAGTAGAAAGATAGTCTTCCTGAAATATTATTCTCAATACACAGCTGAGACTTCAACTGAATAGATTATTTGATTTAGGTAATAAACAGATTAATAAATGGAATTGCAAAAAATCTTTGAAACATAATCAGCTGATCCAAACTCCTAGATCCAGATCCCAGGCTTCTTAACATCCTAGGCAATTCTGTCTTCATCCCTTTTATTCACTGTGCATGATTGGGCCAATAGATGCTTAAATATGAACACACAATAGGAATATTTTGACTTGAATAGTATTAAGACCCACACCTCTATATCATACAGAAACCTTGAGGTTTGGGCTTCCTTGAGTACTCTCTATTGAAGGCATTCTCACTGCTCACTGCTGTACAGTCAGCCTCTGGAATGCCTCTCTATGAATTGTATCATATTTCTGTGTTATTACAGAGGTTACTGTGAACGTCTTATTCAGACTTCTGTTTTATAGCGAAACAAATCAGAAATGTAGAGATACTTGCCATCCTGTTCTGGCTACCTGAGTTTGACCCATGGAGCCCATGTAAAGATGAAGAAAGTATAGGTTCCAAAAACTTGTCCTCTGGTATATATATGATGTGTTTCTGTTACTCCCAGACTCAGCAGGGAGGCAGGAGCATCATGAGTTTGTAGCCATCCAGTCTGACCAGTGTAGCAAGACACTGTCTCAGAAAAAGCATGGATGGGATGAATTAGTAAACAATTGTAATTTACCTACACAAAGCACCCTCCCCCCACCAAAAGAGATATAATTAGAATCTGGATATGCTGGCTCAGGTCTGTAATCCTAGCACTTGGGAGGGTAGAGGCAAGAGGATCAAAAGATGAAACTGTCCTTAGATAGCAGGGGATTTGAGGCCAGTCTGGATTGTATGAAACCATATCTCAAAAATACATAAACAACAAAAATAATAACAACAAAATATTTTAAAAGGTATTCTCACTTTTATAAGGATTTAAAAAATCACATAATCCATAAGTGCCTTATTCAAAGATCTATTTAAGCTAACACAGAAGTTTCAAAATTCTTTAAAATCAAAACAGCAAAGGAAAGTTGAAAAATAAATGGAAAAATGAACAAAATATTAAATCAATTCTAAGTATTAGTATGTTGTAGAAGTTTATTTTTAGTTGTGTTTAAAATACTGTTTTATGCATTGTTGGGTGAGAGGCTGCCTAGGTCTTGCATTTTGTCTGCAGGTGTTGGATTTCTGTGGGGGATGTTTTTAATTGCTTATGATCTGCACCCAAATAGTTCTGAATTAACAAAAAATACCTGAGTGCAGAACTTAGGGTTCCACTATCCAATATGGTCCTAGCCAGGATGGTGGTTCTCTCTGCTGAGGTCTGGCAGGACTTGCACCTATGAAATAAGCCTCCTTGTCCTTCTTGGTGAGCCCACACAGTGGCCAACTACTACAAATGGTATATCAACATGTGGCAGGATGTCATGCCCACTAATCCAACGTGGAGACAATGAAGAAGAGAAAGAAACTCCAGACCTCACAGAGTCCAGTAAAGTATGCTCATTGAAGCTACTAGAGGACAGAGATTAAGGTATTAATTGAAGGCTCCTGAAGGAAGAGGAGAGAGAGAAAAGAAATAAGCATCTATTAAGAGAAAAGGCTGTGAAATTAATGAATAAATGAGGAAAAAAGCTCTAACATTAGACGCAGAAGAGTCTGAATTGTGAAAGTGAGTGGAACAACAGACACAGTATAGGTGAAAGCTATTATGTAGTAATCTCAATGTGTTTGTTATCTAAATAAAAATTATCTACATTTAAAAAGGCAAACTTAACTGGGGTAGAGGACATAAGGTTAAATGGATATAAAATAGCAAATGCTTAGAAGAATTAACAAAATGGCAATAGGAACTTCCCATGTAGTGAATGCTCAGAGTCTTGCTTTCATATGACAGAAACCCCCCTCCCCTGTTTAATATGATGCTCATTAAGTCTTACTAGCTATGTAGGGTGACTGTATCTTCTCTACACACCCTGCTAAGAAACTGAGATTTGCGTGCCTTGCCTAACTTCACAGAACTGGCAGGTGCAAAACTCCGCTGCAGTATCTGTCCCCGAGTGGAACTCTTTAGAAAATGGCCGCATATAAAATTGATATTATTTTAAATGAGTAGTTTTTGTCCTATGGGTGCAATAAAAGGATAGGGGAGGGGAAGGAAATATCTCTCAATATGAAAAAACAAGAAGTACTTAAGGAGAACTGCAATTAAGGAAGCACACAGTGGACTGCAGTGATGACTCAGGGGTTAGGAATGCTGACTACTCTCCTGAAGACCTGGTTGAACACTCAGCACCCACAGCCCTCTCCTGGCTTCTGCAGAAACCAGGAACAAAAGTGGTACACTGATATACAAGCCAATATAACGCCCATACCCAGAAAATGAAAGAAAAAGAAAACCCATAGGAAACAGTGAAGGATACTTCAGAAATTCACTAAAACTCATAAAAGAATACATAAATAGGCTTTTCATATCTGATATGAATCTCTGATACAGATGATTATATTTTGTGAGACTGTCAGTTCTCTATTTTATGGGTTTTAGGTTGCTACAATTAAAAGCTCATCACATTTTCTAACAAAGTTATTTTAGAGTTGAGTCTAAGAAGAAACACAAAACTCTCCCCAGAATTATGCTGTGTCAGTTGAAGACAGAGACTATATCTATCTTGCCCAGCATCCTTGCCTAGAGGAGGAACTCCATAAATATTTATTGAATAAAGAATAGCTAAGAAAATTGTGAAAAATATTCTAATTAGTGTTTCTAAGAGAAACAGTTTCTAACATTCTCAGTGAAGACTTGCCTTGATAAAGGTTAATATCTTTGAGATAGAAAAGGATCCAAATTGATAGAAGAAGCAGAAAATGATGGTTCCAGAGAAACAATTAGAAATAAAAACAATTTGTGGATAGGAATGTTCGTTTTGGGGGATATTAATGGTTTAAAATTGTCTTTACCTAATGATAATAAAGCGAATAATTAATTTTATCATGTCCACATAAGGAATAATACACAGCCTTCTTACATACTAGTGAATATTTAATGTCTTCTACTCAGCTCATTCATTGAACAAATGCCCATAATGTAATGATAAAAGGAAACAAAGAGTACATAAATAAAAACTCATTTGGGCCTTGTTCATAAAAGGCATATGGAGAAATACCAGAAGCAAGTATATTAAAATATCAAAAGTAGTTATATCTGGATAGAGTGCTCATTATATTTTATTTTCTTATTTATACATTTCTGAATGTTCCATACCTTCTATAATAAATGTATTTAACTCATACCATAAGAAAAATAACTCCCTAGAGACTAGTTTATTCAAGGTAATAGAACCAGATTACTGAATGTGAAAATAAATCTGGCCTCACTTTCTATTTTGGATCCTCCAAATTTCAGAGTATGTCAATTTCCATATGCTGCAAAATCCCAGGAAAAATCTGATTTTCAATCTGTGGATCCAAAATAGGAGCTTTTCCCCCAAAGTGATGTTTTCTACAGTCTCTCTTACACTCTTCACCTGAGACTCAAAACACCAACTTGAAAATATTTGTGTATAAAGAAAAATGTGAGCAATTTAAGATCATTTTTAAATCGCATTCCTCTCCTTCAGAGTGCCTATGCAGTACATGTACAGAATGTTTCCCTGGGACAAAAAGGAAGAAAAATGTCCCTGAAGCACACATTAAGACATTTAAAATAAGTAGTAACCAGAGCAAATGACTTCTCCACATGGTGATTATCAAAATGATAAAAACTAATCAACACGCGATGTTTGAAAAAGATTGTATTTTTTAATGCCTTTGAAGTTCCGTAGTTTTAAAACACAAAGGTATCCAGAATGACAGCTTAGCCTCCTAATGAAGATTTTGCTAACATGCCATATCTGGCCATTGAGAATTAAACAAAAGATCATTTCTCCATATTAAACGGAGTCACCTTGCAGAATATTGGAGTGTTTGAAAATAACAAAATAAGTTTCTACTCGTGCCTGGAGTTTGGGGCAAGAAAATGAATTATTTTGATTATATGTTCTAAATTTAGAGAAGAAATGAGAAAAATGAAAAACATACAAATAGCTTCAGTGGAGGACTCGTAACCTTTTAATAAGATTTTGTTCATCTATAACTAGATCTTCATTTCAACACTTGTAGACAAGCTTTGATGCCAATGACTTCATTTTAGGGATATATAACTTAACAAGTTGTCAGGTTTAAAATAGGAACATGTATCTGACTCGTGAGTCTTTTATTTTTAATGGATAAGAGATGTAGGGGATTTTGAAGCTTCCAGATAAGGAATATGAGAGCAGCTTTTGGGGACTGGCTCTCAGTGTACACTCAGTGCACAGAAATAACCCTGACAACAGCCCCACTGGAATGGCCCCCGATGACAAATCTAATTTATTTGTAGGTATTAGAGTTTGATGTGGAATTATTAAATAAGTTAAAGCAGACATTAGCAATACTTAACATATTAAGTGATATGGAACGCTTACTTGATATGTTAAGTTATATGGTGCAGCTCGGTGTAGCTCGGTATTCTTCAGCAGAATGCTATTCTCTCAGCTGCTCTGAGACAAATAGGAAACGCACTACTCTCAGTTCACATTTGAGGTTGTCCATGAGAATCCACAATTTATCAGATCATAGAGCTGACGCCACCAGTGAGATTAGAACCTGGGTCTTGGAAAGACATTTCTAGTATTCTTCCCACTAAATCATGCTAGTTTTCAAGGAAATGAGCTTCCAAATGAGGCTCTTCCTCCTCTCCCTTGGGTGACTGTAATAAACTCAGTGTAAAACAAACAACAAGCTGGCTGTCCCCAAGCAGATGGCGCTGCTCATCTGCGGTTAAGCAGGGAGGCCTCCAACATGCCAAACTCTCACAAACATTCCTTCCTGAGGACTCCATCAGGCAGGGGAGGCAGGCAACTCTCATTCTGCAGCCTCTCCAGAACAAGAGCCATGGCCTCTGTAACTAATTTGGTTGGGCCAGCTCATGTGTGGGTACAGGTTGCCTTAGGGATAAAGATGACCTGCTGCCAGCAAGTCCTGCCCAAAGGCAAACTCAATGACAACAGAATGGAAAAGGCAGTAACTAGGGAGCCAGCACCTGCTGGTAGGCAGCCAACAGGTTACAGCTGGGACCTGAGACAAGATGGCTGTAAGATTTTACAAAATTTTGTTTGTGATGCTTTATAAAACAATTTGATGTATAATACATTACCCAACGTTTTTATTTTCTTTGTCCTACTATAATTAAATTGTATATGTATGATGTATATATGCACGCACATTCATATATTATCTATTTTTAAGTAAGTACCATATGTCTACAAATCCCCTGCGGTCAATGATATAGCGCAAAAACTTTTTTCTGTGCGCTGGGTTGAGAAAATTTGATCAATGCTGGCATGGAAACTGCTCGTAGGTTCTAATAAGAGTGGAATATTTCAGCAAGGAATCACGGATATGTGAAATTCATTTATTCACTAACATTAAATATATGCATTAAAGACTAATACACACCAGGCATAGACTTAAGTGTTAAGACACAACAGAGAACAATCTTATGAGATTACATTGTGACTGGAAGGAAGAGACCATAAAACCAAACAGGTTGCTAACATGGTGGTAAAGATCAGGATGAAAGTAAGTAAGGACAGTCACTGATAGGACAGCTGAAACCAATTCGTGGGAGAGACCCCTGTCTGGAGGCTGGGTGAGGGGACTCTCTGGGAAAGGGAGTGGTGAGAACAGCATCCTGCAAATCAGATTTTCTTCAAGGTTCCAAGATGCCAAGGATCCCAGGACTGACAGGGCTGGGAGAAGAAGGAGAAATAATTGTAGAGAAAATACAATCCAATTATGGGAGACTCAAGCTGTCAACATGAGAAAACTACAAGCTAAGAAGCAAACAGAGACATGTTTCTCCTGAAATCCTGGCCAGACCAGCATGTGCTGACACTACTACTGTGGTCGGTCCTATACACGCTGAACTGGCACTGGGAAATGGCAACTCAGTCCTGTGTCTCATCTACCCACAGGGGTGATGGCCATACCTCCAGTCATTCCCCATGATGTTCTCAGGAACACCAATAAGCCTGCTATAGCATGAGATTACACATACTCAAACCTTCTGTACAGCCCCGTCTCTGATCTTCTGCATGGCAGACTATGAGGACGATAATCAACTTGAAATTTCCAACCAGGCTGCATCCTATGCAGCCTTTCTGTACACCATCATCTGTGGTTGTGATGCCTGCACTCTCACCAGTGCAATCCGTCAAGACGCCTTGCTTTAAAAGAAGCCACAAAAGGAAATTTGAATTTTTTTTTCATGGACATTCCGTGCAGAACACCCAGGCAGTGCAGAAAAAGAGAATGACCTCAAAGCTTTGTGAGCAAGATGCAGCAGAGGCAACTCTGATGATGGCACTTTCTACAACTCAGTGTGAATTTGCATACATGCACATGTATACGTATGCATACATATATATGCATTATGTACTGATACTTGCAGAATTAAGCTAAATCTATATACTAGGTGTTCTAAGGACTATATACACTGATGTTGATACAGTTACACACTTTTTATTTCATATTTCCTAAAAGGTCAGGACATCCTCTGTGCTTTCTGATGGCATTTGCCTTCATCTCACAGACTTTTCCTCTCTCTAGTTTCCTGCAAACAATCACTATCTAATCTTAAGCAATTAGATGAAAATCGATTCTCCTTAACAAGCACAGAGAAAACAACAAGCTTCCAGAAAGGAAAGCCCCAATAAGATAGAAGTTTGAATGAAAATATCTTGTTCAAGTCAACTGAAAACTCAGTACCCCACTACCTTGCTCCCCATTGTCAGACTGAAACCCTCAGAACACTTCTGGGTTCCTCTGCTTTTCCAAACTGAACCTCTCAGATGACCCCTGGCTTGTTCCCCATTTCCAGACTGTGCCAAGTTAACTCCAGAACCCTGCCACTTGGAAACACTTGCTATGTGGCTATGGCAAAGGGGGAAGGGGGTCACAAGCACAGGTTGCCTTAAGAAAAGTATTTGTTAGTGAGTGGCCAAAGAGGTTGAGCACCTCCACCCAAATAACTCAATAACAACTTGGGATGAATATTAAATTTTTAGGTTAAAAGGGGTAAAGGAAACTAGAGGGGAGAATAAAGCTCCTGAAGTAAAATAAGACTTCAGTCACTGGGTAGGTGAGGGGAAAACAGAGTTCATTGAAAGTAATTTAGTGACTACTTACAGAATTACAATAAAGGTGACAAAAATCTCAGAATTTGTAAGGCCAATGTAAATATAAATATAAATCAATTACTGGCTTATTATTTCATTAAATTGAAGATGGAAAGGACCAATTCTTGAGTCACAGTGTTTGCCTCCTGGGGTCCTCGATAGCTTTCGCTGTCAAATTAAAATAAAAAAGATAAATAAACATGAGAAATTAAGAATGTCGAAGTGTATGAAGGGAAAAAGGAAGAAAGGGAAATGATGTTTCACAGCTATTATCCAGGCTAAGAGAAACAAAATTACTTGATCATAAATTCAAGATAATCTGGTTTTCTTTATGAGTTCCCATTTTATTAATGAAAGGAAGGCAACACCTTATTGTACCCGGGTGAATTAAAATGCCTATTTGAAGAAGCAATCCTCCATAGGGGTCTTTAATAGAATCTGTGAATGGTTCTAGAGCCAGATAATTTAGCTGTAAAAAGGCAGTATTAATATTAACCTCTCCACGTGCACAGACCTACCTTGAGGGGCACAGGGACAAGGGAATGTTAACAGAATGAGCCAGGCACATCATTTCTCTTTTTAAAACAAACAAACAAAAATGTACTATTTCAGGGCAAAAATTGGATAAACCTCTTCCACGAAATTGCTTAGCATACACACTGGCATCCCTTCATGCCTCTTGCTCCCAACAACATTGACCGGCAATTCTGCATTTTTAGCACCACTCAGATTATCTTTTGACTTTGTATTAAAGGGTTATGGCTTGTAAGGAGCCTAATAGCCAAGCATTTAATAGAAATAAACGGAATAGAAAATGAACTTCTAAAGGCAGGACAGGAGCCATGACAACAACACATCTCTAAATTAGATGCAGGTGCTCAGAAGGAACCCTGGAGAGTATGACTTAATAAACTTAGAAAAAAAGAAAACAACATAATTTGAGAATAGAGGAAAATGTACTTTAAATGTGCAACTGGTCAGTTGGTAGGAAGCACAGATATAATAACAAATGGTTTATCTCTTTGCTCCAGACTTGCAGCCATTTTTTTTTATAGAAATGTCAACACATTTCACTCTTTTTCTCTTTATAGCTCCTGTCACCAATCCTATCTTTGCCATCATCACCATCTTCCAGATTACAGCAAACTCCTAGCACATTTCTGTTCCATCCAGCCCCCTCCATTCCATCCTGGATATACCAGCTGTATTCCTCTTTCCATCACAACTGTCCAGGCCACATCCGTACTACTCAATCACCTTCAACTGATCCGGTCAATCTTTTGTGATAAGATACAATGGTTAGCATTAATTGTCAGCTTGACACAACCTAGCCATCACCTGTGAAGACAGGCTTATTAAGTAATTATCTGGATCAGGTTGACTTGTGGACATATCTGTACAGGATTGTCTTGGTTGCTAATATAGGAAATCCTAGCCCACTATAGGCAGCATCATTCCTTAGGTTGGACTATGAAATGTATAAAAATGAGGAAATCAAGCTGAGCAGTAAGCAAAACAGCAAGAATACATTCATTCTCTCTTTGCTCTTGACTATCTATGGGTGTGGTATAGCTAGCTGCTTGAGTTCCTGCCATAATTCCCTGTGTGATGGGCAGTAATCTGTAATTGTAGGCTGAATAAACCCTTCCTGCTCCATGTTGCTTTGGCTAGTGATATTTTATTACAGAAAAGGAAATGTCACTAGTACATGAGAATTCAACCATTATTTTCTCCCTCCTAATCCATTAGTCTTCTATACGGATTTTTTTTTCTAATGGGTGGGAGGCATTGTCCCTCAAGTGTTTCCTTCATCTTCTCTCTCTAATTATTCCCCAACCTCTAGACTTTCTTATCTTCACCAATACATATTAAAACCCTACTAGTTCTTCAAGTCCCAAGTCTAAGGCTACCACTTCTATGATGCTGTCCCTTAATTATTATACAAAAAGTAGGATACAGTGTCACCAGACTTAAAAAATACTAAACTGAATTTCATCCTACACTAAAATTGATTATAAAAGGTGACTGTATTAATTTTTTGTTTTTTAAAATCATATTTGTTTATTTATTTGTCTATTTATATATTTATTTATTTATTTATTGTGTTTCTATGTATTTGAACACTTGGAAGTAAGAAGATTTTGTTTGTTTGGTGGTTGGTTGGTTTTTGTATTTTTTGAGACAAGGTTTCTCTGTGTAGCCTTGTCTGTCTTGGAACTCAAACTATAGACCAGGCTAGCCTCCAACTCACAGAAATCCACCTACCTCTGCCTCACCACTTCTGGGTTTAAAGACATACACCACTAAAGCCAGATCAATCTACTAATTATTAATCTTCTTCATTAGATTGAGCAAATATAAATGGCAAGTCCTTTACATGGTAGGAACGAAACTAATATGTGTGGATAACACATGATGCTATCCAGCATGAATGAAGGAATGACCCAGAGAATGTTTTTAATCAGATTAAATAGTCTTAAAAGTTACCACATAGTGAGAAGCTGGAATGCAGGCGGAACAGAATGTGGACACTCCACGTCTTCTCTGTTTCCACCAACACTATCATCTTTAATGCTGGGGAACTAGAAAAGAAATCAGCAAATACAATATCCAGCTTATCAGAGTAATCCAGAGATCATGAATAATCAAGAAAAACAATCAATCCCAAACTCTTAAATCTTGTTTTCACAAAGCAGCATTGGTCTTCTTACTTCATTGGAGAATATTACTTTAGAATTTACAGTCTTTGAAGGGGCCACATTGTTACAGATGGCTCTCTGTTTGGGGCAATTTCTTCTTTTCTTCCCTTCTTCATAAATAGAAGTGAGGCACCTACTGAATAGAACTTTGTTTGTTTTGAATATTTACTTATCTATATGCACTTTATAAGATCTCAAAGCTGTAAGGATGGCACTATAATAAGTCTCATTTTCCAGAAATAACTGCAAGAATCTTTGACATCCTCTATGCTCTTTCATAATCTTCCCATTCTCTCTGAAGAGATGAAGTCTATTTCCCCTTCCTTGAAACTTACGGAGGCTTGGAATAGATCAGACAATTCTGAGTTCAACTAAGTGTCTTGAGTTTGACATTATATTGACTGAGTCAAAAGATATCTCTTCAGTCCTGTGCTCTTGTGCCCCCCGCCCCCCTGCGGAGATGTCACATGTAAGTGTTTGGATCAACAGCTCCAGTAAAGTTTCAGCTTATAGCTAGCATTAACTTCTATAAATCTTGGGAAACTACCTTCAAATGACTCCAGCCCCCAGCTCTCAAGTCTTCCAGCTGAGGCCTCAGACACTGCATCGGAGACAAGCTGTTCCTACCATGTCCTGTGTGAGTTCCCAACACACAGAATCAATGCACCTAATAAATGTTTTATGCCAATGAATTAGGGATAATTTGTTACGCAGCCTCAGTAACTGGAACAGTAATTAGGTAGCTTGTTGTTGTCTAGGTATCCAGCTGAGTTGCAGGGGGAAAAAAATGGAAGGAAACAACAGATGAGTTGAAGTTACTCTAAATCCTTAATCCAGGTGATTAGTCTATAAAACGTGTGGAAAAGTTCATCTTAGGTAGGCAGAAGTTAGCTATAGTAAGTGCCAAAATGAATGAGGTTCTTTTCTGCACACTACCTGCCAAGAAGCAAGATAGAGCAACCAGGAAACAGTAATCTATACAGAATTGCCCCATAAAAATTAATACATAGTGTATATTAATTTAGCATTGTCAAAAAGTCCATTCTTCTTTTAGTCTTTGTCACTGTTTTCAAATGCTTCTTGAAATAAACCTGTTAGGATTTTTCTCAGTTTTTTTTTTTAAGAGGTTGACTTTTTTTGTGGGGGGGGGGTTTCATTTTATATTGTACATAGGAAATCTTAAATCTTCAAAGTAATCTGAGAATTTTAGAGATAACTGTCCTTATAAAAACTTAATAAATACATGTAAAAAGCATCGATTCTAATATTTTCCCAGTTTCTGTGGATTAGAAGGTTCATAAAAATGTTAATCCAATTACTAGATAGGACTAGAGGTGACACAGCTACTCAGGGCAGAGGTGCCGACCTGAGGTCACTTCCTTGCCTTGTAAGGTTTTCTGCTAATGACACTCCCTCTCCCTAGGAGACTGCATAAGGAGCCTGTGTAAATTAGTATATAAACATTTTTGTTTTTCTAATAAAAAAAGTCAACCAAAATTGGTCAATGAACTTTCCCTCCTCTTGAGGTTCATAGGATGTAACATTTAAGGCACAAATTTGCAATAGGGAATGAAAAGGGAAGCTATTGTTTCTTTACAAAAAAGACTGGGAGAAGTTGACTCTCAGCTTCCAGCTACCACAGAGCCAATGGAGAAAAGCCCATCTCCAGCTGGTCTGTAGGGTAGAAGACAGCTGTGTAGGGGGGTTGAGGGGGGAGTTCCATCCATGTCCTTATCAGTCACATTTGTTCTATTTAGGCTTTGTGAGGGGCTGGTCAGGAGAGAGTTACCGATGTGCTCTTGTTTTCCCAGGCTTCATGGAATTCATTAATCCCTTGCTGACATTTCATTTCCCTTTAGACAATATTTCTTCATGCCTGGGGAGGGGAATACTTGCAGGCCAACTACAGGTTGAAAATAAACAAAAATACATGTAAATCACAAAAGAATCTAAATAATGCTACAGTTTTTCAGTGCTTTAAACTTGAATAGAGAGAAAGCTTTAATGGAAAGAAGGAAAAGAAGCCACCATTTCAAGTAAATTAGAATCAGCCTCCAGGCAAAAAGACTACACCTGCAGAATCGCTTTCCTCCCTACATGAAATCTAGGGCTGAGAACAGACGGAGCCGTTTCCAAAAGCAACGGCTTCCAATCCATTTACTGCTCACTAAAACTCAAAAGTCAGTTCATTGTCGAATCTAGTCATTACACACATAATATCAGGCTTGAACAAATTGAGATTTCTTTTATGAATTTGTTCCTCTGTGTAGGATAAAAATAGCACTGGGTGAAAAAGCCATTTAGAAACTTAAGAGATGACAGAGCTGCCCAGGAACGAAGGCTAGGATTCTGATGATGCAAATGTACTTCATCTCCACACAAAACCTATTTAACAATTCCTTAACAATTCAGCAATTACCAGAGCACCAATACTCTTTGAATGTGCACCAAGCGAACAAAAATTGATTAAACTGAAATTTGTAGCAGCTCTCCTAGTAGGAAGACAGGACATAGTGTCCTAGTTAAGTATATGACCCACAGTACAGTGCCAAAGATGTGTGCCAAGTTCACAACTTTATCCTGGACCCTACCAAGTTCATAAGCCCAAGTAATACTCAGAGAAGTCAAGTGACAGCTCCCTGCTCATCAATGGCAAATGCTGTCATCTAGCCCACTGGTCCAGTTTGAAACCTCAAAATCCTACAAAGCTCTAGAGTAGTGGGTGGGAATTGGGCAGGATTGGAATTTATCGGTTGCCAGATAGTTGTGGTCTCTAAGTGGCTCACCATGGCAACAGCCTCTTTGTTACTTTAATGGAGATGTTTTCAAAGTTCGCCAACTTGTATACGAATTTGCTAACTAAAACAGTCAAGAGGCTTTCTCCCAGCTTCTCCAGACAATGTTACAAGATCCTGAAACCTCTCAGATGATGATGAGAAATGTGATGGGAAAGAGTTGCTTACTGCTCAGGTATCCTGTCAGCCACTACCCAGGCATTGTGCTTATCAGCTGACTGACTTAATTCTTGAAGAGGCGTGGCCAAAGTTTTGTTTTCTCTTGACTAGATAATGAACAAAGCAGTTGAAGTACAGTTGACTAGGAAGTCACAGAATCTCTGGTACTTGTGGTTAAAGGCCTCTGTCCACTAAACTTAGTAATTTTTGTTTGTCTTCTAGGGAAACAAGGAGGAGCTAAGATATCTTCAATGATACGCACATTTTGAGTAAAAATCCTCAAATATATTCTTCCTGAAGTCTTAGTCACAAATAACCTTCAGGCAATACACACACACAGGCTGCAGCCACCAGGATGCCAAGGTTGGACAGCACAAATTCTACAATGGAGGACTCTACACACTGCTGAAAGAAGAGACGAATTCCACTTCCCCAGAGAGAAGAGCTGACATAGGACCTATGTGAGGTAGCACAATAGCTTTATTATAAAAAGGTCTTCTCCATCAAATAGGTGCAGTGCATTAACATAAGCTCAATTTAAAATGTCAGAGGAGACAGCCACTTTCCTGTTAATAACTAATGATGAGAGCAATACAATCATTCTCCGTCTATAGATGAGGACTTGTGGAACACCACAAGAGCTACACATGGCATGATGGGGCTGGAATAGAAATCTTGGATCTCCTGATTTCTGACACATGCTTCCCTTACAGAGATGATTTGCCCATCTTTTATTTCGAACGTTTTCTTTGTTTTCAACAACTTCTCCAACAACCAGTAAAGAGACTTACTGAATGATCATGGATCATCAAAAGTTGGTAGGAGAAAGATTGGATAAAACTATGAGAACTGTGGATACTGAGTTCTGTCTGGTTTTTATCAGAAGCCAAGAGTAACTGGCTATATACTTCTACACCTATTTGACTTTGACTAACAAAAGTTATGGGTCCCAAGAGACTTCTAGCTCAATAAAATAGGACTGTATGATCTACCATTTTCCATTCTAGAATAACATTTTTTTAAATAACCAATTCAGGTATTTAAAATAAAGTGGTGAGTCTTCCACTGGAAAATATAAAAAGAAATATTATGCATACAAAAGTCACAAAAAATATAAAGGCGAAACAAAAATCCCATCTTAGAGTGCTTTAAGCATGTATCGTCAGTACCCTAAAAAGCAGAATTATACATTTGGGGATGACCTGGGTGGTAGAGGACAAGCAGTTCAGCCTATATCTTCACCAACTATGTGGTGAACTTTTCAAGTTCTTTATAAAAGGCTCCCTCCCAGGAGGCTCTTACCACTCTGGTTTCAAGAGACTTGTCTCCTTAATGTTCAATCCTGACTCAAGCATGGCAGTTAGCACTCACAGAGCATTCACTTCCCTGACTGTTGCATGTCATTCCCGTGTGTATCCCTATCTGTTCATGACCAAATATGGCCTGCAGAACAAAAATAAAGGTGCACCTCAGATTATGGCACTCCAAATCTTGGGAGTGGCTTGCCATTTTACATCTTTAGTTAAGCTTGCAGAATTCTCTGTTACTGAGTTTCTTCAACTGAACGCTGAGAATACTTCTCATCGTCTAGCAGATGGACATGTCTGAACACAGTTGAGATGCTCAGAGTGCCGAGTAAGGGTACTAGCACACAGGAGACTGGCAGTGAGCATTGGATTCCTCCTCAAGAGTATAAATTCCCAGAGTAGGGTATCACCTCCCACATGTCAGCACAGCCTGAAAAAAGACAATCGCTTTCGATATTTATGAGGTTCCAGTTTTGAAGAATAGTGGGAGGAATGGAAAGAGGTCTTGAAGCTAAAACTGCAGAGGAAACGGAAAGGAGTTGATATTTGGACATATGACAGTCTTGTTTACCTCAGAAAATGAGTGAATTATCATGGCAGCTGTTAGAGAAGTTTCGTGTCAACAGAGGATTACGGTGCAAGCATTTGACACGGAGGCGAGGAGAGCGGGAGGATGAGAGGGAGACTGTCAGGACTATAGTGCCTGAAGAAAGACAAAATGAGGAGTCAATGGGAACTCCTGTTTGAACGCAATGAAAAGCTACGATGACTGTACCTCTGCCTTTGAATAAGCAGTTCTAATGTGTTGTGGAAAAGGTGCAACATCAAGAGGTTAAAGAAAAGTCACTGTAAGACATTTAGCAACTTGTCACCTTTGTGACCCCATGGTGTCTTGTAAAATAAATAAAACAAGCTTCATGCAACATTAAACAACACTAAAGTTTGGCTATTGTGTGTATGTGTGTATGTATGTATGTACGCATGTGCATATATTTGTGTGTGTGTGTATACATATATATATCATATATATATATATATGATATATACATATGGATATATATGATATATAACTGCAGTTTTCCTGTCAGATTAATGGTATTTATTGAGTTAAGAGTTTTTTCCAGCTCAATGCATGAATAAGCACATAACTTGAAACACACTTGTTCTTGTAATCCTTTGCAAATTTGAAAATGTTAAGAGGAGCCAAAGACCTAGGAGAGATTTAAATTTGGTTAGTGACATAATCCAATAAAGATGACAACTTCACATGCGGACACCTCTAAGACACATGCGTTTGGAGCACTGCCGCATTTTACTGGACTCCTCAATAATGACAGCCTCTATATGTAATGTTTTACTCTCATTTCCTCTCTTTATAACTCAAACAAAAACCTTGCTGATAAATCCCCTCTCAACTCTCTCCTAAACATCCGCATGTTAATTCCTCAACAACAGAAATTTAAGTAGTCCCAACATTATTTTCCTGTGGTGAGAACCCCTCCACATAAACAAGATGGGGATTCGTTGTCATGACAACAGAGTGTGACTTTGATCAGCTCCAATGATCATTGGCAGTCACATGCATTTGATAGATACCAAATTGTGAGTATGGTTTGATTATCCAATTTTTCAATCTCTCGTTCTCTAAGAGGCTACAAGAGGCTATTCCTTTCCAGAGGAGGCTGAGCAAAAGAAAAGAAATGACATAAACACTGGGGAGGGTGGCTGCAGTTTTGAGACAGAACAAAGTGCAGGGTGGATGGAGTATCGGTGGGGTGGTGAGAACCTCGTGAATGACTTTGGTCCACCTTCTGGATAATTTGTTGCATGTGCCCTTGCACGGCACCGGGAAGGAGAGGCTGTTTTCCTCTTCTTTTTGTGGCAGATGTAGGTGATATTTGAGGTTGTGTGTGCAGGTGTTGGGGTTGATTTGTGTGGGAAGAGGAGAGGCGGTAGCCTGTAGCTTGACAGAAGAAGAAGGAGAAAAAAAATCTGAACAATGTGTTGAAAAGACTACAGTCTGAGCTGCACAGGACCAGCTGTTTTTGCTAATTAGAATAACAAAAATAGCACATGCTAAAATGTTTTTCTTTTTTTCTCTCTCAAAAAGCAATGAATGCTCTAGGAACTATAAGGAATGAGCTTTAAAACCCATTTAAATGGAGGCACATTTCAGGAACCATATGGGGAAGGAACTGTGAAGGGAGGAAAGGAAGGGAATAATATTTGATGTGAGGTGAAATTTTTTGTGACAGATAATGCACTGGGGCTATTTTTCTTGTTCCTAATATTAATAAGCAACGCTGTCATCACATGTGAGTTTCATGGAAACATCATTTTTTTTTTTTGTGGTTTACAGCACTGCAATATATAAGCACCATTCCCACTCCAAACTGAGGGACAGACCCTGACAAAGCTGCTAGTTTCCTTCGTACATACTGTGTGTCTCATCTCTTTTGTCACGTTTCCACTGAACTGGTAAGGAGTGATTCAAAAACTTTGAATCTAGGAATAACATTTGTGACAATGACAACATTCTGGACATCTGCACTGTTAGAGTACTTATAATAAAGTCACATGGCCATGGGGAAATTTCACAGAATCACAATCACAGTAATTTGCCAAGGTGTATAACTAGTTTGTTTTCAGCTGTTCTTCTCATGAATAATTATCAAGCAGGAATATCCTAAAGCTAGCACAAGCTGTCACTTAACCAAAATATTCAATATTTAACATTGGATTTAGAATTTCATAAATGAAAATAATTACTGTAAAAGCAAAATAATATACAGCATGTATATTTGCATGTATAAATGCATACAGCTTACATGTTAAGATTTAGCTCCTAAAGTATTCTTACCACAGGAGAGCATGATTTGAGTTCTGATAAAAAAAAAAAAAATACAGCATGAGGAAATCTCAGCCATTTTCAAGTAGAGCAGGGTTTCCAGTCCTTTAAGAACTGCCTCTCAGCACAAAGTGGAGATGGAAAGCCAGTCTCTGAATATTGATTGTAGCTGATTACAATCATGTTGAAATCTTTATTAGAGTTTTTAAATGTTTGGAAACAAATATTATATAACAGTTAACAAGTTATGTTTTTAAATTAATACAAGTGCATTACTAAACAGTGCAGCATTAATATCAAGGGTGAATATCTCAGATTGCTCTTAAGTATCTTTAAAAAATTTTTTACCCCTGCAGTGAGAATATGAGAATATTGTTTCTTATATGCACACTTCAAAGCTATTATTGTATTATTATTATATATAAATATATATAAATACAATATTACTGTATTATATTTGTGTTGCATCCAGTTTTTTATTTCTAGTACTTCTTTGCAAATTATTTGGCTGAAGTAAATGGATATACCATTCTCAGTTTCTGAAACCAATTAATGTATCATGAGTGTGCACGGTGGTCCTTTAACTTGTTCCAGCAATTTTAGTGTGCAGTAAGGATTTTTTACTATTTTATTGCTTATTCTTCCATTAGTGAAAAGTGTCTCAGTAATAAGCTTGAAAAAAATATATATTTTTCAGTTGAATAAAAGATAAATGATTTGAGGGAAGAAATTCAAACATGAACAGCAAATCTATTGAACTGAATTGTGGGTAATAGGTAGAAAGTCCTTTGGGGGATAAATAATTTTTTTCACTTGGATAACAACATTTGGCTCTCTGAATAGATTATTAGTTTCTTAGAAACTTTAGGGAAATATTCCTACTTTGTCTCTCTTATGATGTATTTTAATCATACCCAAATGAAATATATAAAAGAAATATATTCATTGGAAATAGGACTTATTACAAGTATAAAATGTTATGAAATCATCATGAGTTTTCAGAGAGTAACATGACTTTTATTGAGTAATTCTAGTGAAAGAAAGTTTGATTGGAAGGCACAAAAGCAGGATTTATTGCCCAACAAGATCCAACATGGGTTCTTCAAGATCTACATCAATTTAAGTTTTAGTTCCCTATTCTCCAAAAAATGTGACTATTTGTCAAAATGAAAAGATACAACAATGATTACAAAGAGTATAAAAATTGATTAATATAATAATTATTAAGGGAGTTTATTGGATTACCACCCAAATAATTAAGTATTAAATGAATGCTCAGAGCAGGGCAACAGCTGACATACAGGAGCTGAAAACTGGAAGGGTTAACATTTACAGACTGATTACTTTGACCTTTGTATCCTAAAGAAAGCAAAAATGAGCAGAAGGTCAGAAGAATGACACAAACTTCAATGTGTATTCTTCCGCCTTCATCCTCCGTTTTCCACCTCAGACTATAAACTCATTCCATTCCTCCTGCCGTTGTTTGATTTCACGCCTCCATTTCACTTACCCAGGCTATTAAACTTCTCAAGAATCTGACCCTCCAGATCTAACGTTCTCCATCCTCGTCAATAAAATGCAGAGATGATGGCTTCTAAACTCTTCAGCCCAGCTGCTCCCACACTATCACCAATTTCTGACCCAATGCTACACTGGCTCTTCTCTCTGTGACTTTCCTTCTACCAAGGATGGAGGGAATCCAGACTTCTCAGTTTAGCTTCTGAATATCTATTGATATTCCTCATTTAACTCATTCTGTACACTGTAGAGCTATTCCTGATTTGAAAGGAGAAATGTAACCTTGACTCTCATATAAAATAGGCCCCACAACTTAACTCTGTTACAGTCTAAATCAAAATATTCTGGAGCAATCAGGGCATTTCTTATTCTACTAAGTATTGGACATAGTTTTATAAATGTCTGGCACATAGTAGGGGCTGAATTTAAATAAATTCCTAACAAAATATATCCTGGTTTATTGGAGTAAGTAAAAGCATTCCCAGAGAATGCATTCCTTATTTATGTGATTAGATGCAGAGACTTCTCACATGTAGTGGTGCCAGCCATCAACTCTAAGCTCCATCTTTCCCAATATTCCACAATACACATAAGAAAAAAAATTAAAACTTTAGCACAGAAAACCAAAATGGACAGGAAACCCAAAGTCAGAAATGAATAGGAAAAAGGTAGACTACATTATAAGGCCATGAGTCCAGATTGAGAGAAAAATAAACATCCCTTCCTACACTGACCTTATAAAATCCTCCCTGTGAGAAGCATTTCCCTGTCTCAGTCTCACTGTCTGCCACATAGTGCAGCCCAGAGATTTGGACATTCATCTACTTCTGTCCAACATGAGCACTGATTTTCAGACCCATAATACTATATATTTCTTTCCCTTCCAACTACATTTCTATAGGATTCAGACAAAAAATACTCATATAAAACATTGTTTGAGGAAAAAAAAAACCAAACAGACTGTGCACCTTGTATCCTGAGATACACTTTATTCAGGAATGAAGTATGAAAAAATACTGGGATCAACAGATCCCAAAAGCTCCAGGTCATTCCACCACTGGTGTGATCGCAAGGGAGACATCGCAAGAAAGCATCAATCTTTGCGTAGATCACACTACGTGACTGTGAATGAGGGACAGGAAACTAGGGAGGGAAGTGGTCATGCAGTTTTCCAAACAGGACAAATAGAGTACAGATGAAGGTTCAAGAAGGAAATATGAAAAGAAAATCACTCTAGAGTCAGATTTTATTTGTGTGAATGTAAACAAAACAACAGAGCTATAGGTTAAGTTGGCAAAACCAGCAAAGAAAATATCATCCACACAGCTGGGATAGCCATTATTATAGAAACAAGGGAAAATAGCAGAAAATAATATTCCATAATTCAAGGCAAAAAGAAAGTAGATTGGGAAGAAAAGACTGCTAAAACCTTTCATAGAAATTAAAATTCAAATAGATAAATAAATAAGGTGGACTACAAAATCTAGAGACAGGCCCTAAAATCACCTATCAGAAGGGTTAGGCCTAAGCAGCAACGTTAAGTATATTTTCAAATCTAAATGAAAACAGAAAAAGTAACTCCTGTAACAAATAAATCTAAAGCTAAAACTAATTGTGGAATTATATTGTTGAATATGAATCTGATTCTAAGGCAGCAAGCAGCCTTTTTGCTGGGAGGCAGTGGAGTCGCTGGGGTCACTGCAACACATTCCTTGTGGGTAAACAAAAGATCTTTCTGTCTGAACTTTCATATCAGAAAATGAAAGCTGAATGCTTGGGAAAATCAGGCCAGTCAGAAATATCAAGAAAATGTCCTATTTTCTAGACTGGGGAGATGGCTCAGTGGGTAAAACAGTTGTCACAAAAACCTGACAACCTGAGTTCAGATCCCCATCAACCACACAAAAGACATGCCTGTGTGCTCCCAGCATCCCTGTGAGGAGACTGCAAGCTAAGAAGGCAGAATCTGCAGCCGGTCACAGGTCAGCTACTGTGGTCCACGCAGCAGTGAAGAGCAAGAGACCTTGCCTAAAACAAAGCAGGAGGCACAAACCGGCACTCACAGCTATCCACTGCCCTCCACATGCGCACTGTGACACAGACATAGCTTGTGTTTGGACTCATGTGCACATGTGTGTATGAGCACGAACACACACACACCCTACAAATACACAAGAACACTAAAAGTACAGAATTTTATTTCCCAAATCACTAGAGATATGAAAGAACTATCAACTGAAACAACAACCAGACAATGCATGATAGCAAATACTTAAAACTAGATTAAAGAAATGTAAAAACTGAAGGAAGGCCAGAGACATGGCTCAGGGGAGAATCAACTTGACAACTTGTTCTCTGACCTCAACATGTGCATGGGCACATGTATGTGCATGGGCACGTGTATGCACATGCACGCACGTGCGCGCACACACACACACACACACATATACATTAAAAGCATTAAAAAGTTTAAAACCTTGAAGGAAATAAAAGAAATAATAAAAGGAAATATATTCAAAAAAGAAAAAAATAATAAGAAAAATAATTGGACTAAACTAAATTTATCAGTAAAATCCATGAATAGGCAGAATTCTAGATTGAGTGAAAGACATTCTGACACTGATACGCTAGATTTTATTTGGAAGCACGGGTAAATATTAAATAAATTAATAAATAGAGATTTTTCTTAGGCAAAACCAAATAAAGACTAACTAGGGTAGCAATGTTAACTTTGGACAACATAAGATTTCAGATTAAAAAAAAGGCTGGGTTAAAGTAAGGCAACTGTATATTGATAGAAGTTATGGCAGTAAGTCTATAGGGACAAATACCAGGTTTATGAACAAATGACTGAGCATTCTCATGCACCAAGCCCAAAGCATCAGGGAGGTAAAAGTGAAGAAATGGTGAGAAACCAACTTGTCATGATACATTTTATATAAATTTCTCTCAGCCTTGGACTGCTCATGAAGAATCTGAGAACATGGAGAATTGGATTCTTGTAATTTAAATAACGGTAACATGAATTTGACTAGTATAGTTAATAATACAGATTGGGCTGTTTATTCTAAGTGGATTTTTCTTCCATTTGAAGAATCATGTAAGATATTTTTAAAAAGTGGTAAGATACCAACTCATGAGGAGAATTGCAATATATTATTAGAAGAAGAAATAATATAGATCAGACAATCTGACTACATGACATGCAACTGCAAATGTCTTGATCAAATTAAAAAGACTGTACAATCACTTAAAAATGTATATTCACATATACAATTATAAATGTAAACACACTCACATCTATGGGCATATAAGCGAAAAACATATATAAAACTCACATATGTAACACATATACAAACGTGAGTATATATAATAAACATTTAAGAAATAATGAGAAAAAATATAAGCTAATAATAAAAATGTGGTGGTACTCATAATACATAAGATTTGCATTAAAATACTAAAGAAAAGTAAATGGAGGTTACAGGAAAAGAAAGACTGTCAAAATGTTGATAGTTGGTGAACTTTGGTGATAATTCCTAGAGGGTTCATCAAACTATTTTCTTTATATTTCCAACGTGTGAAATTCTACTTAACATAAATATTTCTAAAAGTACCACACATTTTAATTTATGAGTTGCTTAAAAAACTGTTACCTGAAGGTAAATTCATAATCCTAAATGCTATTCACCACAGAAACTCAGGAAAATTAAAAATAGGGAAGCATAGTAAAAAATAGTCAAATAAGAACATATTAATTATTAAGCTTTGGCATGGCAAAGAAGATAATCAATGGAATGCAAGAGAAGTCTGCAGAATGAGATTAAAACCTTTGACAAGTGTACATCAAACAATGGTTAATATAGAGACTCTATAAAGAACTCTAAAACTTAACATCCAAAACGAAATTATCCAAATCAGTAAGTGGTCTAAATGAACTGAATGCACGGTTCTCAAAAGAAGAAATGAAAATGGCAACTGAGTATTTGAAAAAGAACTTAATATATTTAGCCATATGGGAGATGTAATTAATGCTTTGAGATTCCCTCTATTCAGTAATAATGGCTGTCATCAAGAAAACAGAAGACAGGGCTGGGGAGATGTTCAGGTGTTAAGAGCGCTTGAGGCTCTTATAGAGCAGTGGAGTTCTATTACCAGCACCTAAATGGCAGCTATAATTCCTAGTTAAGGTGATGCAATATCCTTTCCAGTATGTGTGGCCTCCTATTCATACGGGGTGGACTTGAACTCAAGTAAGCACTCACACATACACATAAAAATGACAGATAAATACTTTTTTTTTAAAAGGAAGGATAACAAAGGGTGAAGAAAAGATGGGAGACTTTTTAAACTGATGGTGGCATACTGGTAAACTGTGTAAACTGGTGTAGCCACTATGAAATCACTATGGAAATGGTTCTTCAAAAACCTTAAAAATTGAGTTATCTATCAAAGGAGCCAGCTATAGCACTCATGTGAGCCCAAGTCAGCATATTACAGTGATACTTACATAGCCATGTGTTTTGTTCCACTATATACAACAGCTACAATAAGGAACTAGTCTAGATACCCATCAACTGAGGAATGGATAAAGAAAATTCAGTACAGATGATGTGTTTCCACCATGGAATTTGGTTCAGCTGCAGAGAAGGTTGAAATTATGTCATTTATAGAGAAATGGATGGATGGAACTGAGGTTATTCTGTCAAGCAATACAAGCACAACTCAGATAATTATCACACTTTCCCTCATATAGGGAATTTAAATGTGTGTGCATGTGTGTGTGTGTGTGTGTGTGTGTGTGTGTGTGTATGCATCTACACAAGTAAATATGTATGTCAAACATGAAAGCAGAACAGAGATCCAGAGGGAGAAAGAATATGAGGAAGGAGAAGAGAAGATAATGGAATATATCTCATGGAAGCAGAAAAGGGTCCACTTGGTAGGAGGAAGAAAAGATGGGAAGAGCAGAAATTGGTCTATTTGGGAGTAGGAAGGAACAAGGTGATGAATGATTGAATGAATGAGGGATGAATAAACAAATGAATAAAAACAAAGAAAAAACAAACAAAAGATAAAAATTAAAAAGAAAGTACAGGAGCTATGAGAAGGCTAAGCAGGTATAGACACTTGTTGCCAAGTCTGAGGATCTAAGTTTAATTCCCAGGAACAACATGATGAGAGGAAAGAATTGACTCTTAGAAGTTTTCTTTTGATCTACACACATGTATTTCAGCATGCATCTCCCCCCACATAGAAGGAATAAAGTAAAATGTAATAAATGCTTTTAAAGAAAGCAGAAAAAAGCAAAACTGTCACAAAGTTTAAAAATGATAAAATTGCAAGAACTAGATTTTATAAAATAATATTCAATTAATTCAATCAAGAAATATAACAAATAAATTTAAAGCTTAAATAAGTAATGATAATAAGTGGGAATTTGATATTAAACAAGACAATACTATGAAATCAGTAGTAAATAATAAGAAAACATAATTGGGAGGATAACCCATATGGAAATTAACATATTTCTCAGCAGATGACAAATACATTGAAGCAATGGAGCAAATTAACAAATACAAATCTTAGTGGATATATTTAATGATAAAAGTTATAACTAAAGCTGCGAATGATCAAAACGAAATTGACAGTCGGACTGTAAACAAGTAGGTTTGAACAAGTGAAGCGAAAAGGATGGAGAGGGAGAAGACTCAAGAAGCCTCAAAGTAGCTAAAATGGTGCCGTCTGGTCTTAATATGGCAGGAGGATGATGAGAGCATAACAGGTAAGCCCCATGAGATAAAAAGACGAAGAGGAGCTCCTTGTCAGACTTGCTGATTTAGGATCCAGCAACATTTCCAGTTGTCAGGTCGCAGCATTTACAAATCTCAAGACGGGATAAAGATTTTGAGTCGGCTACAGAATATAAGTAAATTATCAGAAGAGGTGATAATTGTTGACATGAAAGTCAACAAGAGAGAGTGAAGCAAGAAGAGGAGAGGATGAAGTTTTAAAACTAGAGAGAAGTTCCTTTTATGTCAGAACTTTGGCAAAGAAATCCATGAAGGAAAATGAGAAATAAGAACTAAAAGGCCAGGTGGGAAGAGGACACAGTAATGGGAGCCAAGAGAACCGAAGGACAGAAAGCTGGCTGGGAAGACATTGACATCTGCTGGCCCAGATATTAGGACCTTGCTCAGTCTCAGATCCAAAACAAGCTAGAACTGGTCTCCCACATATTTTGTTCCAGCTCCAGTTAGTGATGATTGGCAGCTATGAGCTGGTCATTGGAATCAGAACACAAAACAACCAGAAATCTTGGTATTTGGAATGCCAGAAGTGTATATCAGAGATCCTGGGACTTTTCTTTCTTCTCTCAGTACAGACTTCTAGGCTTCTACCCACCTTCTTTTCTGGTTCAGTTGTTTCAACTCCTCTAAGATAATGAGCCAAAGGGGCTGCAGAGAGCAAAGAGTACCCAGCAAATCACAATGCCACCCACACACACAATGGGGTGGGCATTGTCACTGACCACCAAGGGATGCATTCTGTCTCATTTTCCTAAACCCATGTAACTTTCCAAATGAATAAGAACTGCTGAGAGTCAGTTCTATTACCCAGAATTATCTTGCTAGGTGGACAAACCCAAACAGGGAATGTTCAGCAGTTAGAATTGGAAGCATGCCTCTAACTGGACATAACGCCTGCTCAACAAGAAGGAAATCATACCTGGTACTGGGAACCTAGCCAACTACCCAGAAATAGCAAATTCGTGAATCTTGAAGGAGAACCTACAACTACCACTATTCTAAACTAGCAAAATCCTTAACTGCATTCTGAACGTTTATCCTTATACCCACAGATAAGTATATAGTACATACTTCTCCTTGAGGAAACTACCCTTTGTGACATATGAAGACCATTACAGAAAACCACAACTGATCAAAATGCAGCTGATACTTCTACAGCACAACTCTCACCTAAGGCTCAGGGATCACTATGGAAGGGGTTGAATGTGTGAAGATTGTTAAGAGCCAGAGGAATAGGAAGTTTGCTATGAGATTGTATTTCCTAGAAATGTCAGAAGCTATACCCTTAAAGTCTCACCAATATGGCTGCCTAGAACAAGGACAACACCAGTACACATGCTAACATGGGAGAGAAAGCTCATTAGACCTTTCTCCTAGACAAAGAACAGGCGTCCTTTTATAAGGGTAAGGTAAGCTTCTTACCTTAAGATAGAGGACATCAGCCTTTTGTCTCCGAGCAGATTTCTCATCAGTAGAACACAGAAATAGACATGGTCTATACCACATATGCCTAAAACAGGTCCTCTTTCCCAAATCCATCCAAATAACACCATTTTCATTATTCTTCAAGAGCACACTTAAACATAATGCTGTTTTATGTTTCCTGACATGTCCACTTACAATGTTCCTTTGCTGCTATTACAAATTCAACAAGAAGAATTGCCAGAACTTCCTCTTGTCACTCATCATGGACATATATCTATGATGTGATTGCTATCCTTTTGGTATATGTACATATGTGTATCTGAAATTTTGAAATGATTGGCTGATTAATATGTTTTTGTTTGGATGTACAATATCGCATAATATTGTTTCTGCAAAATTTCTAAACCAGATCTGATAGTCAAGTGTTTTTTTTTCCCCAATATATACTCTGGAAGTGTATTTCTAAAAAGTATTATGCAATTTCATAGACCTAAATGAACATTTAAAATGGGATAAATTACAATAAAATAGTGCAGTACTTTCCTGCCACCAGATCGCTGGGATACTATTATACTAATAAATAAGAGTGGATGTGATAAACTGTTTTCAATTATGTAGTATTTGGGGCTATATTAAGTATTCTAATAAGAGGAGAAATGGCAATATAAAAATGCTTATGGAGAAATGCAACAGAATAAACATTTAATGAAAGGTTCAGAGGGGAGAAATGCATTCTCTTCTATTCCTTCCCTGAAAAACAAAGCTTTTTAATTCAAGGGACCGATTCAAATCCAGCACAGGCAAATGAGCACTTATGGTCATGCCACACTCTGAACCTGATGCTGCACTGACACTTCACGTATCGTGTTCATGACGGCCCATGAGAAAATGTACTTGTCATTCAACATCTTCATGCCTCAGGTTACCCTGCGCACCAAATAATATGGTATTTCCACAACAAACTTAATGCCAGAAATTTAAGAATTAATTGACATACACAGCATACTTATCTAGGTCAATATTATAGTTCATAACTCATGTAATCTTTATCTTTGTAAACAAAGTATCACTTTGATACACATAGATGTTATTTGAGTGAAGGATTAACCTTAGCTCAGTAAAAATAAGCCATAAATAAATTTGAATTTTTATCTAAGGAACAAAATGGAGCAAGTGTTTTATATAAAGCAACATAGTGGTGATTTAAAATATGCATTTTGAGTTTATAATTTTTTAGTAAGAATCAATGAAATGTCCCCTTTTCCTCCTTGTGGCAATTGCATATAGCTGAAATGACCCCTGCTTTTGTAATACAACAAATTCTGCATAAATTACCCAAATGGTATTTTCTATTTGTGGTGCAGCTACTGAATGAAACACTGGAAAGTATAAACATTCTAGCAGCTTTCCCTTTTTATTCAAATAGGCTTGTCAACTACATACCATTTAAAAGATTTGTCAACCACATATTACATCCACACCAACAAATCCTGTATGTGTACCACAAGGTGGCATCTTCTCATTTTAGTTCAAACCTCCAAATGTTTGCATAATTTCAATAATTTAATGCACCTGAAGTATTTTTAAAAATTAAGGTAATGTTCAGTTCATAGACATTAACAATACACAGCACACTCTGTATAATACAGACATTTGAATGGAATTTTTCTAGGAAAAACACAAATGTGGAACAGGTCACACCTATCAGTGTACTCATTATCTTCATTACACAGGTTAAACCAAGTGATATGACTGAAGTAAGGTGAGCCTTTAGCAATATGGCCTTGTTACCATGTTAGGGAGGCTAACCAATAGTATTGGCCTTAACCTATAATGTGGTGGGTGGGTTCCTATGGGACACCTTCGGCCAGTAACTCAAGAAGACATAATTCATTCCTGGCACTAGAGGTTTTGCTTGGCGGCATAAAATATCTCCTTGGGGCATTGCCTCTCCCAGTGTATGGTGACTCCATTAAATTACTTCCAGATATGTGTGTGTGTATGTGTGTGTGTGTATATTAGGAAGCTTCTGTACTAGTAGTGTTCCACATATGCAATGCCTACTGAGTCTATATGTAAGATATGCAACTTTATCTACATTTTTTCAGAAAAATTATAAGAAGATTTCAGCAAATATACTCATTCTAAATTTAAATACAGCAGTCCAGCACCAAACTATGGTTCAGCTGGTAAAGACATTTGCTTCCAACACTGATAGCCTGAGTTCAGTCCTGGGGATATATATGGTAAAGGAGAGAACCAATTACTCCCAAGTGGTCCACTAACCTCCAGATAAGTACTATAGTACCCTCATACACCGAAGTGCAATTTAAAAAAAAATATAATCTAGCGCTTTTCAAACTCAGTGTCCATGTAAATTCAGGGAAGTGGAACTTGATAAAACATAAACTGGTGATCCTCATGTCGCAATAATCTCACCTATAAAACAGCACAATACACAATGACTAAAAACCCTATATGATAATTAGAAATTATGCTATATAAAAAATCAACTTTACATCTTTCCCAGATGAGCATGTCTGGCCCTCCATGCACCCTCCTAATCTCTCAAAACTCACACAGATCCACATCTGTACACTCCTGCCTAGACATTCAACCACTTCACCCAGCCATATCCAGCACATCCCTTGCCAGGGTCTAGCTAAGTAAATCCACATGACCCCTCCCCGCAACACACACCCTGCCAAACTCTCAAATCTACCACTAAACTCCTGAAGATTAGCGTGGCGTCTCTGTGCTAATCTGACTATTCTACCTAAGCCATATCCAAATTTAAGATCAACCTACCACACTGTTTTTGTTCTGCCCTAAAATGTACTGACCATATCAGGCATAGAACTAACAAAGAAATCCACATGCCCAGATCTCATTTAAAAAATACAAACAATAGTAAGATCAAGGCAGAGGCTTCCCAATAAATCCACCAGTCCTCTAGAAATGTTCGCTAGTGAAAATTATATATAGATGAACACTAGGACACAGAATTTAAAATAACCTATAATCACAAACTTTGTCAAAGAATTCAGGGAGATTGTAGTAGATACAATCAAGTAGCTTCATGAACTTAAAGAGAATAAACACCCAAGTGATGCCCAAGAAAACACAAACATAAGACTGATAAAAATGATGAGATAATTCAGGATTTGAAATTAATTCAGTAAAGAGATAGAAATAATAAAGAGGACTCAAGATGAAATGAAGACAACATTGAAAAACCCATTAACATAGTGAGAAAATTCAAGGGAAAGCATTGGAGTAGAATAAATCAAGTGGAAGATAGAAGATCAGTACTCAAATGTAGATAGAGGATCTAGAAAAAAAGAAGCAAAAAATACAAAAGGAACAAATAGCAAATATGGAAACTGTAGGAATAAATGAACGAGAATAATTCCAGATCAATGGCACAGAACAGATCTTCAACAACATCATAGAAGAAAACTTCTCCACCTAAGGAAAGACACTTCCCCCAACTAAGGAAAGACACACCCATAATGATACAAGAAGCACACAGAACACCAGATAAACAAGATCAGAAAAGGAAGCCCCCACAGCATACCATAGTTAAAACAATGTATATACAGAAAAGGGAAGGGTATAGAAAGCATCAAATGAAAAACAAAGCAAACCAAAACAGAAGTCACAGATACAGAAAAACACATCAGAATAACAGCTGATATCTCAATGGCTACTTTGAAAGCTAGAGGAGGCTGAAGCTGTGAATTCCAAGTCCTGAAAGACAATGACAGCCAATGTTACTAATGTACCCAGGAAATTATCTCCCACAGTTGAAGAAGGAAGAAAAACTTGTCATGATATAAATAACCCTAAATGTTTTATATGCAATAAACCCAATCTTAAAGAAAAAACAGGAAGCAATACTTCAAGCTGAAGAAACGAATGAGCAATAGTCAAGCAACTATAGAAAGGAAAACAGAGTTATAATTACTCAAATACTGTCAATTAGAACACAAATAAGATCACACCAAATCAACAGTACAAAGACCACAATCAACATACACCTTTGAATAATAAAGTTAGATATAAAAGGCTCAATTCTATAATCAAAAGGTACAGGATGCCTGAATGGATCAAGAAACTAAATCTATCTATGTGTGGTCAACAAGAAACACATCTTAGCTTTAGTGATAGGCTCCACCTTAGAATGAAAGGATGGACAAAAGTATTCCAATCAAATGGGGGGCCAGGAAGCACGCAGATCTCTAGTAAATACACAAACTCATGGAGACTGAGTAACTCTTCACTAAATGATGAATGGGTCAAGGAAGAAATCAAGAAAGAAATTTTAAAAGTTTCTCCAATGAAATGAAAATGAAAAAACAACAAAACCTCCAGGACACATTCAAAGCAGTTTATGAGGGAAACCTATAGATTAAAATACCACATTAAAAAATCAGAGCACAAATAAATGACTTAATGATGCAACTCAAAAATTTGTAAAAACATGCATAAAAAATTCAAATACACAATATGGTAAGAAATAATGAACATCAGGGCTGAAATAAATAAAATAGAAACAAAGAAAACAATACAAAGAATCAATGGATCTATGAGCTGGTTCTTTCAGAAGATAAACATGACGATCATCACATCCCATGTGCTGGGACCCCAAACTGAATTTAAACAATGAAAAAGAAGAGCAAGCTGAGCGACAGCATACATTTATTTCTGCTTTCTGGTTGTGGATCCCACCATGCCTCCACAACCCCATAGTGACTGTCCCTATCCAACCAACCATGAAACAAAACAGACCTCACCCCGTTGAGTTATTCTGGCTAGGTATGTGGTTACAGCAATGACAAAAGTAAGAAAAAGAAGGGCAGGGCAGAAGGGGACTGGAGGGTGCATGCTCCTGGAACAGAAAATTATCCAAGGTTACCCACTGCGTGATAGATGGAGGAGGTGGATACACTGGGTTACTAAAAATTAAAAATTAGCAACTTCATTATTTGTTTTAAAACAAACAAAATTAAAAGTGAATAACAAAACTAGGGAGACATCTGTGAAAGAGTAAACTCTATCTTACAGTCATACATATGTACATATGTACATGTGTGTATGCATGTGTATACACACATATGTGCACACATTTGCTTAGATTTATTAGGATAAAAATGTAATAAGCCAACAAAGCATTAGGTTGGAAGCTGGACAAAGTGAGAGATTCAAACAGAACCCCAAATACCAGCATCCTCAAGAAACCTACGAACACCCTAGAAATCAAAGACCTTCAGATTAAAACAATAAGACACCATTTTCTGTTTTAGATTGGAATGAGTTTTCATTCTTACACTGAATACTAGGGAAGAGGAAGAGGACAGGCCTTCCATAAGAAACAAAAAAAATAAATCTTCAAGCATTCAAATGTTGAAGCTATTAAATATGACTTGCAAAAGAAATAACATTAATGAAGTGAGGTGTGCACACATATATGAATGAAAAATTATGAGATAGAACAGTTTCTTGTGAAAAAAGAAAGAAAAAGCACAAGAGAAAGACTCCAGGGATATACTTTAAACCTCAGCAGTGGCAACCTAGGCTTTCACAAGTAAATTTCTAATGCACACTTTCACCTTATTTCTCTTTTCTAATCAATGTCCCGGCCAGTTCCACATGTCAGCTAAGCCGGGATGTGCTTCCCAATTGTTTGGCTGCACATCAATCGAATCATTACCACGAAAGTATTTTTCAGCTGTGATTAGCATTTACTGTCTTTAGACTTTAAAGCAGTTTCCCCCTGCTTGAGTCTTTTCCAAGCCATCCAAACCCTAATGGCAAAGGTGGTCCCCCCAGCAGAGAATTCTGGTGCACAGTCACAACACAGAGAATGTTACCCAAAAGCCCAGTCTTCTTGGGGATTGCTAACTCAACTCTACACATTCCTACCTAAATCGCAAGAACCTCTGCCCATTTTAGGATTGCTAATCACGCTCCCAACACTTTAGGGGGGAGAGGGGAGAATGAGAGTCTAATGAGCACCTACAGTTTGGGCATAAGAAATACAAAAGTCAGAAGACATTCCAAAACTAAACAATGTGGGAGTGAGTACAATGAAAGCTGAAAAAACTAAATTCTGCAGGAGGCACAGGAACATGACTGAGGAAAAAAATATCCTGCCTCCTTGCTTATTATTTAAGGGTCACTGACTATCATGCAAGAGGTGGACAAAAATGTGAAGAAAAATGTCTTCCCGGCCCTGCCTAATCACATCGCTGCCATCTCTATTATGTGAGATGACAAAATTTGTCACTTGTCGGCTATTTACAGGTGAAATTTTAATAATTTATAACATGCAACCGTTTGCTGATAAGATAAACTGCAGTCCTGAAGGTATTGCACTTGAAAAATAAGAAACACTTTCCATTTTGTTGCCTTTTCATATTAGTATCTGCTAGTCTATCATGCTAATTAATAAATGCAGCAAGCAGAGGAAGTCTCGGGTTTTTTTTTTTTCTCTAATTTTGTTTAATTTATCAAATGGAAAATAATCTAGCAAAGAGTCATTAATTTAATTTCTTCTGAGAGGGAATCATTATGAGATATGTTAAATTTTCAACAATGCAGCTTCAAAACAGCTGTAGCCATGGAAAATTTTTATAGTTTTAATTGAACATCTGTGCATTTTAATTGATTAATTTGAAGAAAATACAGGAGAAAAGAAAGAACAGTAGGTAATATGAATTTAACAAACCATTTTTTTTGTTCTCTCTGCTTCTTAGTTAATGATTTTTCAGTATAAACAAAACAAGAAAATATCAAACAACATTAAATAATTCCCATGGCTATAAACACAGTCAAATTGATTTAGTAGAGTAGACAAGAGTTTTCATGATAGGATTATTTTCAATCAAAAATATATAGAAGGATGCATACATGAACGCATAGAGCATTTACTCAGGACTCTGAGGAACGCTGGGCAGCTTACTGGAGCACATTCCAAATACTGTAGAAATACCCACTGCCCCAGCAACCACAGCCTCCACCGCCAGGCACACAGGGATCACACAGCCAGACATATCTCTGTAACTCCTTCAAAGGCCAAAAGACTCTCCTTCATATTTCTATCTTCACATCTATATTTTCCTTATCGATGCACAGCTCACCAATTTTATTATGAATATTTCATTGTCACAGGCACGGCAATGGCCACAACTCCCCACCCCCTATACTTGGGGAGAAAATGTGGCTCCTGAATTGAAAATAAACAGACTTATAAAAAGCCCATCGAGGAGCAACAGTAAAATAGCCCCTGATCACTCCCATAGACACTGAGTCATCTGAAAACTCGAAGTTGTCTCCGCTATCATTGCTGGTAGCTGGTACACACATTCTATTTTAAACGGGGATCTAAAGATATTTTTGTCAACACCATTCAACAGTGATGGATGGAAAAATGCCGACGCACAAACACACTGAAGTGTTGTCTGGGACGCATATTTAGCACAGTGGTACAACGATTGCCTAGAAGGAGCAAGGCCCTGGATCCAGTCCCCAGGGCTACAGATAAAAAGAAGCATCATTAAGAGATGAGGCCAATACACAGGTCTGCTTTATATAAAGAGACAGGTGCTGGTCATTGGTCGAAACTTCGGATACAAATAATCACCACAGTAACAAGATTTCAAATTGTATTCATAGTAGCTCAGAAAGCAGTCAATTTTAAATGTTCAATAACAAGTTTGTTTTTGTAATTTATGTATGAGAAAGAATTTACAAAGGGAAATACTTTCATTTTAGAAGCAGATCTGTACCCTAAGTTCTTTTCAAACCACAAGACCAGGTAAGTGGGGAACGTTGTCTGATTATATTAAAGATGCTCTTAATGTGAGAAGCACTCTGAGGCCTTTGCTTGAAAGGTGAATGTAGTACTACAGGTTGTTTTAGTAGACATACTTGTCATGGTAATAATGAATGGGTATCTGATTGGTATGGACATCTGTCATGGTAATAATGAATGGTGCTTAGCTACTGAGTCTCTGTTTATTTGACTGAAGTAGAAGCAAATTTAGCATTGTAATACTTCCCATTTCCAAAACTGTAAGCAGATGACTTTGTCCTGTCAAAAAGACCTCTCTCCAATAGTCGTAGCTGGTAGTGTCACACTCATCTTGCATGCTACTTTCCATTCCCCTCACTTCCATAATTGAAACATTACACATATGTAGGTCATTGAAATCAGCAAGTTATTTATGCTAATTGGTGCCATTGGACAGTATAGCAGATAGGTATTTAATGTCTTTTAGAGATATTTACCAAGTCTGAGAAAAAAAAATCCATTCACTTGAACTTCCTCTAGACTCTAGAGAGAGCAAATTTGGGTTAAAAGTAAATATTTGATTAAAACAGCACAGAACATGAAACAGATTTTATTGAATGAATGAACGTTTGAATGACACAAACCTCAATACCAAGTGAATGGGATGAATATCACTGAGAAGAAAGGAGTCAAGGAAGGCCTGTGGGATGATGATCTTCCCTCTCTCATTCCTTTTCCCCTCATAGTGTGTGTGTGTGTGTGTGTGTGTGTGTGTGTGTGTGTGTGTGTGTGTGTGTGTGTGCGCACACATGCATGAACACGTGCACAGACAGACATACACACACATAAACATGCATGCAAATATACACATGCCCAGGAAGGGCCTAATTATGTTATTGAAACTGATAGATTTATAGATATATGACAACCAGTGAAGCTCTGGGCTTTGAGTAGCAATTCTCCTGTGCTGCTTTGCACAAATAATGAACATTCTCACAAAGCAAGAAAAATAAAGCTACCAGAGATGGAGAACATTCCCTGATTCAAGAGATCCTCAAAAAGCAAACGAGCTTACATCACTGGATCACAGAGCTACGGATCATTATCAGATTCCGTATTTGGAAAAATACTTGGATACAGTGGCATAGAGAGAATTTGAAATAATAATAGTAACGAAAAAGAAAAACAGGCTTTAAGTTCCTTTCCAAATTAAAAAAAACAAAACAAAACTGTCTTTAGGATTACGAATGAAAATGAAGGAAACGAGTAGCAAAGCAGAAAAACAGCCTCCCAAGAAAATGTTCTAGGTCTACCATTAGCAATGCCTGGTTTGATTCATTATTCCTGATGTGGCCATGTTTTGTTTATATTTTATGAAATTTATTAGCATAAATGCAGGATATAGTACAAATAGGTTAATAATGCAATAAAACAATTACAAATCATTGAACAGAATTATAAAAATCTAAGCATTAAGAAAATATTGAGAAAGGAATTGTGTTGGAAATAAAAATACTGCGCGTGTGTGAGTGTCTGTCATCAGTGTTGGTTAAAAAAGAGTCTCTTTGTCTCAGATGCTACAAGGACCTACAGTTTCTTTTCAATATCACATAAGCATTATTAATGAACTGATATAGTATTATTTTATTCAAAAAAGAAATATGTACTCGTATAAAATAATTCAGCTCTTAAATATTGAAGTACTAAATATAGCTTACAAACTACCACTATTACCTTTATGTATCAAAAGTCTCAAACATCAAGCTTTGAATAATGACGATAGTTCTTATTGTTTTTTTTTCCTTTGATTTACTTTTTTATTTCCGTTGTTATTTTTATGGTGTTTGGGATCGAATCCAGGGCCATATGCATACGCAGTCAATGCCTCACCACTCTGCTGCGTTCCCAGTCCTTGCATTTAATATTTATGTATGAAAACCTTAAGCTCAAACATTAAGAAGCAAAGGAATGGTACAAGAAAAGGTGTAATGAGTCTTCCCGCTCCCATCGTTACAACAGAAAAGATGAACTGCCAATTCCATTTGCTAAAACACAAGCCTGCACAAAATACAATCAAGTGGGTGCAATTCGCAGAACCAAAGCTGAAGACTAAGAGCCAGAGCAGGGAAGGGCTGCATCTAGCTATGCTTGCAGTTCTTTCTCCACAATCCAGGAGCTTGGCTGTGAACACACACTGAAATAGAAAAAAAAGCACTTGGCTTCAGAAGAAAGCCTAGAACATATGCGGCCCCTGCCCTTGTGCCAGCAGGAAAAGTGGGGTCTTCATAAGATTAATCATTAATAGACTAAAGAGTCTAATAATTAACACTAGATGATCATACAAAAACTTCTCTCTAAGATCAGATGGAAGTGGCAAAGAATTATGGGATGATATGGAATGAGTAAATGTTTGAATTTGTTCCGAAGATTAGAAATTCATAACCATGAAGTTAGTAAAACTGTTCACAGATCAGGATATCCTTGAGATATCTAGTTTAAAAAATTAAGGCGAAAGTACTTTGTAGATATTCATGTCTCATCCAGGCAGCACAGGTGGCCTCAGACACAAGCATTCGAAGCATTGGAGGACACGATTTATAAGTAAAAATACATAAGAAAGTAGGAGTTCAACACAACTCAACATCAGAAGAAACACTTAAAAGAACTGCCCTTGGGCCAGCAAGACTGTTCAGTGGGTAAATGAGCCTTCCACTAAGCCTGAAACCCCAAATTTGATCCCTAGAACGTGCATAATATAAGGAGAGAACCAATTCCGATAAGTTGTTCTCTGACCTCTAAATGCACCTACACACATAGACACATAGACCTACAGAAAAATAAATAAATGCAAAGTAATTGAAAGGACTACACTTTGAAAATGTCCAGAGGATTGAAATAGCTTATGGAAACCAAATACATTTTTTTCTTACATCATGAAAAATAGTTAGAAGCCCTTCGAAATTCTATTAAAATGATAATTTTACCATTTTGGGTAGATAGTAGAATTTTCTTGAAATTATTGAATGACATATCAAGTTTTGATATATCAATTTATAGATCAACATGGCAACTAAAAAAAGGTTGCATATTAATGTTAATATTAAGTGTAATTCTTTAGTCTTTTCAGTTCCAAAATATTAAGAAATATTAAAAGTTAATAGAGGAAAACATGAAGCATACTATGTGCATTATGAAGATATCACAATAAAACTCACTGCTTTATTGTAATGTTTCGAATGAAAATGACTTTACAGACTCATATATTTGAAGATTTGGTCTCCAAGTGGTGGAAATGTTTGGGAAGGATTTGGAGGTGTGGCCTTGTTGGAGGAGGATTCAAAAGGCCATGCCATTCACATTTAGCCTTTTTCTCTTTCTGCCTTGTGCTTGTGGATCAGATCTGAGCTCTGAGATACTGTTCCAATTCTATTCCTGCCTGCTTGCCATCATATTAACGCCCCATGACAGTCATGAACTCTAACCTTCTGAAACGGTAATGGACTCCAAATTGACTTCATTCCATAAGTTGCCTTGGTCATGGTGTCTTACTACAGTAGATAAGTAATTAAGACATTACAGAATTAATATGTGCTAATAATTTTTAAAAGGAAGTAAAGAACTGATCAAGTAGGACAAATGGAAATAATAGGCAAAAGATTCAATTCATCAGAAATGTTAGCGTATATCTCTCATATAGCCTAAGATGCTGATGGGTCATGAGAAGTCCCAGCATTACACACTACAGTTTTGTCTCCAAGAAACTCCTCTACAGTGCCCTTTGACTCTCTCCAAAAGGGTCTACATTTTCTATTCTTTGTTCTCCTCCCAGACAATCAGAATCAGCCACCCCAACCTCTCTGCAACTATAGCTCCTCCTTCCCCCTTCCCAACTAGGACTCTATATAACCCACCATTTTGCCTAAGGCCATGTCTGCCTTCCCTTTATCCAGAGGCATTCTTTGTCCCTAAGGGACAAATATCCCTCTTCTTCTATTTCTTCCTCCTGTTCCTCACCTTCTGTCCCTCTGGGGCAAATACATCCTTGTGCTAAGAACCTGGTGTCTGGGTGTGTTGGTGCTGACTCTGAGGTCCTTTCAAGAAAAAAAAATTGTGGCAAATGTAAATATGTACCTACCTAATAACAGAGCAAATATCAGAAAAAAAAGTAAAGTGAAAACAATAGAAGCCTACAGGCTGATAGTACTTATGAATATAGACACAAACTCTATATAAAAAAATTAGCAAGCTGAATACAAACAATATTTAAAAAGAGAGTGCATTATGTTCAAGTTTATGATAATTATAATCAAAATACTAATGTTCTTTTTATATTTGAAAACTAATCAGCAAAATGATTTAATTGAGCAGAATAAAGCAGAAAGGCAAGAGATTCAAGGGATAAAAATACAACAAAATGTAACATTGAACCATTATTTAAAAAAAAAAAAAACTAGAAAAAGAAAGGAACTATCCCAACCTGACATCAACTAAAACTCACAACTAGCATGACATTTAACCATACATACTGAACGTTTTCCTTGCAAGATTAGGAACAAGGTCAGGGGTCCCAATATTATCACTTCATTTTACCAGATGTTCTCCACAATACAATAAGGGAAAAACAAAAGTTATACAGTTGGAAAGAAAATATGTAAAATGATCTTTATCAGGTAGCATCATCATAAATGCAGAAAATTTCAAAAATTAGTTAACTTTATAAGTTTACCAAGAAATTAGGATTCCATTTTAAAAATCAATTGTGTTTCAAAACAGACTCAGCAAACTTTGAAAAAAAAATCGATTTCAAAATAGCAATATAATTACAGTACCAGTGCTGAGGATCTTCCAGTATTGTTTCTCAAATCCAGCATAGTCCAGAAGCATCTCTTTCAGGCTAACACAGGAAGATGGTGTCAATCAAAATATACATCATAATATACAAAACACTCTGGAAACACAGACTACAACTAAGTCTTCATTTTGTTCAACTGTATCTTTACCTCTTCCCTAACAGTGCCATAGTTAAATAACAGGAAAATAATCATCACTAGATAAAATAATATCAGGTAAAAGGTCCCACAAGATTTCCCCATTTGTGTTGCCTGTGCTAATGTGGCAAAAAATTGCTAACTAATGTCTTGGGACTTAATAATATCAACTTTAGATATTTAAATGACAACATGATTGTTACCAGATCCTATGGTTGAACACTACAAATACCATAATTATTCTTCTGAGAACAAAAGAAAGATGTTATAAGAACTTTTTATAAATCAATCCTAGATAAAATTTAAATTATCAACAGGATATGAGAATTTCATTGTATATGTTTTCACAGAATATCTACAATACAGGACAGTTTCAACTCAGGGGAAAAATACCAAAAGCCTCTTAACAGTCTTACTAATCATTCATGTTTTAGATATTTTCTTCACAAAAGAATGAGCAGACATTACTACAGTTCTGTTTCCACAAAGGGAAATTGAGCCATACAGAGCAAAGCAACTGGTACGAAACAGCAGCAGTGGGTAAGCGTGACAGCATTTGGAAGTAGGGGATGTGATTTCATGCTGCAGTCTCAGATAATATGCACACCTCAGGAACAGAGGTAAATAGGATGAGAACATGTGTGTTCTCTTGAAGCTCATACGTTAATCATGAAATTTAAAAAAAAAAGAATTTCAACAATGACAAGTTTCTGATGCACGTATTGTAAGATCGCAAATCAAGAGTGAGATATGTAAATATGAAGTCCCAAGAGAGAATTCATACTGAACACAGAAGTGTAGAAGCTACCAGTCTATAAATGACATTTGGAAGTCCCGGATTTAATGGAGTCACTGGTTTGAGTGCATAAGTAGGGAAAGCAAGGAGCTGAAGGCAAGACCTGGGTACTGCAGCTCTATAGCATAAAAAATGATTGAGGACTGAGAGTGAGCAGAGGTGACTGAAAAGGAGAAGCCACCGGGGTAAAGAAAACCAGGAGTAGAACAAAAAGCAGATCAAACAATTGTCAACCCAGAGGAGAGGATGCCCACATGGGCTGAACTGCTAGTGTAGAATGAAGACAAGCCACACCTCCTTTAGGACAAGGACGAGTACCTACAACTCTGGTGTAAATCTAGATTTTAATTTCTCATCTCACATCGAAAAGCCTGATATCTCAAATATAAACTAAAATAATGAATTTTTATAAGATGGAGAGTTCACTCCAGCCAATTAAATAAGTAATCCAGTTTTGGTTATCACTTGCAGAAAGTAGGACGTGGTTTTATTATCAAATCAGAGAGATGAGGCTAACTGTAACTCCAAATAACTCATCACACTTCTTTCTCTTCCTGCTTCCTCCTCCTCCTTTGTATATATGTTTCCTGCTTCTCTGTATGTGCACCAGATGTGTACAGTGGCTGCAGAGGCTAGAAGAGGTCATTGAACCCCTTAAAACTAGAGTTACTAATGGTTATGAGCCACTTGATGGGTGCTAGGAATCAAATCTCTCAAGCACCCTGGTCTTATATTTATGCTGTTTTTTCATTCCAGAACTCTTGTAAAAAGGTCATCATCATAGCTTCCAGCATTTATTACATGCTTATTTCATATTAATGCATCTAATATTTACCAAAATCTTAAGGATTAAATGATTTTATTATATCCACATTTTGAAAATGAGGACATGATACTAAAAGACCCCCGATTTTACTAATCAGCAAGAATCCTTCAGGTCACACAGCAGGCTGGTCATTACTCCGGTGCCACAGTTATATATTTTAGGACTTTGTTATTAAACCCACTTTTTATTATTAAAACCTTGTTCAGCTATTCATCACTTTACAAACCCATCCTGCTAATAAGAGAGTAACATGAAAAATAATACAAAATAGCAAGAAAGTTTGAAGAAGTGAAAAAGAAAGAATATAGCTAAAATTTCAACTACAGAAGTAAGCATGGCTGAGTTTTGAGCTTAACTGTCAAAACAAGGAAAAATTACACATAATGAGTTAGGAAAATCTTATTAACTAAAAAGGAAAATATAAAGGTGTAGCAAAAGATTTCTTTTTTGTCTCAGTGTATATGAACATGAGTACTTCTTCCAATGTGCTGCTTTCAGGAAAACCTAAGTATTAAATGATGGAAGACTTCAGGAGTCATCTCTTTAACCAGAAAGGATATTCTTCATCTGGTTTCAGAATTTCCCATCAAAAATACAGGCAGCCATTCAGAATTCGTTAACTGCCTTGTTGTCCAGTGCATGGATATCTCAGTTTCTTAAAGCAACTTTCGTAGATGCCCAGTAACTGAAGAATCGCAATCCTGGCCTTTCATGACAGTCTCCTACGCTTGTAAAAATAAGACATGTAGTCTCTGCAAATAGCTTACATCACATTCTCAGGAGCAACTGTAAGTATATGAAGCAAAAATTTAGCAAAAAATTGCAACATGCCACTTGCACCACAACTCTAATGTATATCTCTTTACAAGCAAAATAAAAAAAAAAAAAGGTTTTAACTAATGAAAAACTGGTTTGTTTTTAGAAAACACCCTCATTCTGGTTTAATATCACAGAAATGACCAAGGAGAGTGTAATTTAATATGGGTTGAATGTGAATACAACTCAAACGCTTTCGTCTTGCTGAATTAGATAATCAAAACTATTAAATGGTATTTCAAAATGCTTTTCATAATCCTGGGACCATTAATGTCATGTTCAAATCACTGTGGATTTTTTTTTGTTGCTGTTGTTGCTTTTACTATTCATGGGGACACAATGAGTCATTGGCACATTTCCAGTGCAAGATGCATCTGAATAATACATGACATGCCCTTTAGCTGGCATCATGATGCCAGATTTAAAACAAGGTAAGAAGTTTCCTCCATGTACACTTGCAGTGTTCAGCTGTTCATAATCTATAGTGTTAACAATTTATCATCAAACCCAGCGACTTGCTGCCAACGTATCAAAGTAGCCACTGGATGCATATGATCAAGTCTGAGCATCTGGCCTCCTCTGTTCCTGACATTAGCACAGACAACAGAATCAGTGGACTATTGAATGCAATTACAGTAAGCGAGACAGACAATAAAGATTGATAGCGCCTTCTCTTTTTATCACACACAAAACTAGTGGGGGTTAAAGCTTTGCCTTGAGCTGCCTTCATTTAACAATGATTGAAAATATGCAATTGTGTTGGTAAAACACTGTAGCCTGTACCACTTCATTTGCTGGACACATTATCAAATTAAATGAAAAGTGAACTGCCAAAAGCAACAGTTATTATATATTAATGATGAATATTTACTTAGCATTGTTCACAAATCATACAGAGAACAGAATCCTTCTTGTTATCTTCTTTGCAGGTTCCACTTGAGTTGCTTTTAACATTTCTATGTTTGCGTTGTCTCCCGTCTACAAATCTCTAAATACAGACGTGCACGATTGGTTTTGTGACTCTCCATGTGACGATGATGTGTAATTAATAAAATGCTCTAGTTGTAGATGAATCCTAATTATTAAGGAGTTTTTCATCCTTTATAACAGTTCTCATTCCTTTAGCTGCTTTTGAAGCAAGGAAAGCTGAATCAAGGCTACATCTAGTGATGAAAAAGTTAGGCATTTTAGCTTCATTGAGCTTTCAACATATGGGAAGTAACAAAGACCCTCAAGATGCAAACAACCCACAAATGTATATTTTATATTTTTCACCACTGAGTAGTTCCTTAGTAACCAACAAGGGATGTAACAGTTCACCCACAGCCTAATCTCAAAATGAGAACTATATAAAGGGCAGAAAGCAAAATGGGAGAGCAAAGAACCAGTGAGCAGAAAAGAGAAATGGATCAGATGCCAGGGCTCTTACAAGAGGAAACTGTGTGCTGAGCGAGTACCAACAGCTCTGCAATGCACAGCTGAGGGTTTCATTAAGTGGACAAACATTTAGTGTGTGTACCTGCATGTTGGGAAGATAGGAAGCAGGCACGTGGGATTGTTCAGCTATGTAGATTAATTCAAAGTTCTTTTTAAAATTGCACACATCTGGCCTCCCTTTCCAAGGAGATATACAGGAAAAACGGCACTCATAAATGAAAAGTAATCACATCTCTCTTCAAAGATCTCAATAACCTGAACACTCCATGGCATGTCCCTCACAAAAAAGAAAACACAAGAAGATAAAAGGAGAGGAAGAAGCAGAGAATCAGTCATGGGGTTTCTGATGCTATCCCACTGGCTAACTGTAAACAGTTCAGAGCAAACTCAGCTGTCATGGAGTTTGGGACTGAATCCAGTCAGTACCCAGCATATGTAAGGTAAATCAGACACCAGAATACAGAAGATTTTGCAAGTGTGGCACACTTACCAAAGAGAGAGCATTACAGAACGAGACTGAGACTCATGAAGCCAAAGAGGAGTACAGAGTTAGGACTCATGCATAAAAAGACAAAAAGTGTGCTCTCTAAAATTCACCTTCAAAACTTAACCAAACTTTCTAAGTGCATTCAAATTCTAAAACCCACATTTGAGCCTTTGGAACTGTGTCTCTTTAATCGGTCTCCTCAAACTTAGCTGATTGCCAGACTGTCTCCAGAACTTCCCAGAATGAGCTCTGGATCCCAACATTTGAGATTTTTATCCAGCAGATTTCAGTAATAAATATACATTATTGAATATTTAGCAAATGAAATATGAATAAACCAGAAGGGAAATCTATCTCCTTTAAGGTTTCCATCCATAATCTATGTTTTCATGTAGAACGACTTATCAGCATTTTTAGTAGCTTTTGGGACAGTCACTTTAATTTGTAAATGCTTAATATATGCTTATATTTAACATAATATATGCTTATATTTAAAAATCAACATACTAGTTATCAATACAAGTGGAAATATTAACAAACGCCCTCATCATAACATAGACCCAGTAGCTGTCCCTCACAGTGTTTTTTTTAAGGTAGGCATATCTTTAAAGTTTCTCTATTTCAATTAATCTGCACACATATTTTATATAAGCATACATCAACTATACCAATCTATCCACAATTTTTTGTTTTTCACTTCATATTTTGTTGATTTTTATCTAGATCTATCCAAAGCTATCATTTCTAATAGATTTATAGTAATTCATATTATAAGTAAACCACAATTGTTTTTACATCTTGTATATCCCAACTTGCCATCCAATTTTAAATGTGTGTGTGTATGTATGTATATACATACATACACATATATATGTATATATGCATTTATATATGTTCATATATACATATATATACACACATATATATGCATTTATATATGTTCATATATTCATATATATACATATAATGTATATATACATTTATGTATGTTACATATACATATACATGGGCATTTTTATACTTTATCTTCATTTAAATGCAAACAGATTTGTGAGATATAAATATCTTAAAATGGAATTTCTGTACCAGAGATCTATGATTATAAATTTTTAAGATGTTCTGAAACACTGCCCTACCAAAAGGCTGTTATGTTCTACTCTTGCTTACAAATATACAAGAGGATGCATATCTACACAACTCATAAACCCTAAATATTTTTTACATATCTTCAAATATTGCCAATATAATGTATGGTATTTCATTTAAAAATTTCACTTTCACCTTCATTTCCTATCTTTATTAGCCATTCTCATCCCTTCCATTAACTACCCATTCATACCCTATATTCATTGGTCTGTTGTATAAATTTTTTCTTATTATGGTCTGAAAGATCCCTACTCCACTTTTAACCTTGTTTTTAATGTATAAAAACTTCCTTTTGTCCTTAAACTGTTCTTTCTGCATGGAAAAGTTGCTAAAATGAAACTCTTATGTTTATTGTCCTACTTTCATTGTATTTTTTTAAATATGTATGGGAGGATGAGGCAAAAATTCTTCTAGGAGATTCTTCTTTTCGTCCACCTACAGACAGTAATCTGTCAGGAACAGCAGTGGAGCCCAAGTACTAGGGTCCAACTCCGATATTCTTATTCCACTGCTCCTCTCCAACCTGAAGATGACATATCTGTCTTATAGGCTTATGGGAAGGGCTGATGATGAGACACTCAGATCCTACCAAGGTGATCCTCATAGGTGGAATGCTTGGTGATTCCCATAGGTGGAATGCTCCTTGTAGTCTGTCCTCTCTTTACCATTTGGCATGAGCTTCCTGTGCCTTGCTTTTTTTTTTATCTGAATAAAAACGTATTTCTACTTTCCAATTTTTCTCAAAATTCAAGGGCAGGATCTTGGTATAGACTTTTGTGGGGTTTTATGGAATCAAAAGCTGCTTCAGAACATGTAATTTTAAAACGAAACTTCTATTTCCTTGGTCACCCTTCCATTTCTAAGAATGTGGGAGTCTCAAGGATCTTAAGAGTAAAGTGCTGACTGGTGTGTGGTAGGGGCTAATGGAAGTGCTTTGCCTAATCACAGAATGAGTTTGGCTCATTGCAAAGTGTTTTAAATGGCCTTACAGGTTATCTCAATTGACAGCTTAGCTTATACACTGAATTGTGTATCAGAGCCTCCCAGACTCAGCGGTTGAAATACAGTCTCTAGTGGGAGATTCTACTGACTATTCCTGCTCCAAACCAAAGACAGACAGTTTGTCCACCTATGCTATACAGCCTACAGTTCTCCATAGAAGAATCACATGGGTTCTTGGGTAACCAAAGACTATCAGAGGACCCAAGTCACTTTTCTTCGCAACCCTTCTAACTCCTCTTTCTGCTCTGCAGCTTAGAAGTTGTATGGAAGGAAACAAAAGAAGATATTAACGTCTTTTGGTACAATGTCCACAGCTTGGGAATCTAAGTCTCTACCAAAGATCCACTCAACCACGAAGAAAGAACCCATTCCTAGCTCAGGAAATAGTCTGTGAGCAAAAGAAACTTAGGAAAGGCATTACATTTTATCCAGCACCATGACACAAGGTAGTGTAACTATCTGTGGTTATTTTGAACATTAGATACATGTTTATTGAGCAATGACCATAAGCTAGGCACCAATTAGTACATTTAGATGTACTACTACATGGGAGTTCTATTTTCCAAGATATGCATGGGAGGAATTGGGGTCAGGAGAACGATGTGGCCAAAATTCTAGACCAGTTGGCATGTGGCACAGCTGGGATCATAACTGTTTTTTAACCTCTGTGATAAGGATGCCAAGCTTCCAGCTTATTCTAACAGTGGGGAGAAAAGACTTCCTCTCTAAAAGTACGAAAAAGAGGTAAATATATGTTTGTTTTCATAAATAATTTTTAAGTTTGTTCTAGAATTACTTCTTAAGACAATAAAACACAACACTACGATAATTGTAATACAATACGTTAACTAAAAATGCAGGAGAAAGAAGGTTGAGTATATCTAATTAATCCATCAAAAAATGAGTAAATAAAAAATCATCATTCTGCCAACTTTCCTGCTGGTTCCTTTGTTATAGGCTGAATGATGGACTCTCTAAGTATTGACTTGCTGTCCTAGTTCCTAGAATCACAGAATGCGACTTTAGGTGGAGATAGTACTTGAAGTTGGTCATGCTCAAACTGATAGAGTTCCGTAATGGCTTTTCACATCATATGAGGGCCGTGCATATACAAAGCAGACATTCAGACATGGAGTAAAGTTAGCAACCTGCAAAGCAAGGGCAGAGGCCTTTGGGGATGCCAACCCTGGGAGCACGTGACACCAGGTTTACAGTCTCAGAATGGGAAAGGAGAGCAGTCTGTCACTTATGCCACCGGGTCTGTGGCATCATGTTATGACAGCTGCAATCTGCCGAAGTAGCATGGCTGTCAATGGGATAGGAAGCAGGAAAGGCTCTGGTTGCTTCTAGGGAACTCGTAGTTCCTATACCTGCTTCTAGACTTTCCCGAAACTTCTTTGAAATAAGTGATAAAGTGGGGGGTGGGTAAAGTGGGTAAAACTAACCTGAAAGCTGAAGGAAAACAACCGTCTTCGCTTGAGTCTTTGGCCAACTTTAAAAACAGGCCCTTGAAAACTTCTCTGTACCTAGGTGGGCTTCTCTTTTTGTTTCTTCCTCCCCCGCAACCCCTAACTTCTCTCTACTTAATATTTCATTCACAGTCCTTATTGTGATCAGCTGTGTTTTCTCCATTGATGGGGACAAGAGTACATTAGACTATGGAGAAATGAGTTCACTGGGAACATGGCTTAATATTCTCACTAGAAATCCTCTCCTTAGTATTCAACTCAGATTAGATACTGGTTGAGCAGAACAAGTAGGGGGAAAAATTAACTAATTTATCTACTTGTGGCTTACCAATTCACATTACCTCATCATAGTAATGACTCCTCTTTCTTCACCATTCAATGGGCTGAGAGCAAAAATCAAACAGTGGCCTGAGCTTAAAAATTCTTGTGATCACAGCCATGCTCCCTAGAGGAACTGTGGGGGTGCCTGGCTTCCTGCCAGGAGACACCAACCTTCCTCCTGCCTAATCACTCAAGACAATTCCTTGCTGGTACTTGGATCTTAATGACCTCAACATTTGACAAGTAGTTTGCCTCCTGTTTGCCCCTTGACACAATTATAAAATAGAAGATGATACAAAGAAATAAACAGATTTAGATGTAAAATAAAATCAATCTTTTCATGAGTGGATACATGCCTGTGTCTCATTGGCAGGCACCAGATTGTACTAAATGGCATGAATTTCCCAAGGGAAAATAACCTCCACAAACTGCTACCAAAGCTTTACTCCCCACACCCTGCAAATTATTTAATTTAAACACTGCTTGATACGACTCTCTGAGGAGAAGGGTGTTTTCCCAGATTCATCCTTAATCTGTTGGTGTATACATGCATGTGAGCAGATAGAATGGACCTCATACTCCTGACTGCACTGTCTGTGAAAAAGCTTCAGAATGCTAAACCCAGGGCAACAAATTTTGTCTCGAACTTGGAAAATGATGAAATGAAAATGGCATCCCTTTCCTATGGTGGAGAGAGAACATGTAGGTAAAAGTGCAGTTGTTCTCCTACTAGCATTCCTCAGTACTGTGTAACTCCTGAACAATATTCTTAAAGGTGTGTATGTGCTACAGGCATATATTTTGGTGTTCAGTATACACAATAAAAAATAACCAAATTAATCTATGTATTTTACTGAAGTAGAAAAGCAATCGGTTCTCATCAGCTGTATCCCGTGCTGGGAATGTCATTTTTAACCTTTTAATCCCCCTGTGTTTTTTTAACTGTCTTACCTTCTGCTTTCCTACTATGCATTAATCAGCTAAAGATACAAAATGAAATGAACACTTGAGCACCCTATTAACATTCATAAGAATGTCCCCAAATTCCATCATGAAAACTCTTAACTTTTTAAAGACCTCCATAATGTGTCCAATCAAAATCTCCCTCCTAGACAGAATTCCTTCACATAAGGCTTCATGTAAGGAAGGGCTAACTCTACCAAGAGCACAAACTTCCACAGATAGGGCGCTCACCGGAGAGAAAAGCAAACTTATTTTAAAAGCAAATAGATATTAGACAATGGTTTCAATATTAACTTACTCTTAGCTCTTCTCCATCAGAGTAAGCCAGAAGGCTATGAGCCCCATTCACTCTTCCTGTGGTCTTCCTCTAGCTCTCTCCCTATGTGGTACCCCCTGCTCTGGGGAGGTGAATGCCTTCCTCCTACCAGCCTAGTTATTTATTGACATAGCTTGCATGCTGGGCATTATCAGCTTAATGCATAATTCAAAATCTTTTGCATGTATCCTGCACTTTTGCCTTATTCCCTGCAACCCAAATGAGAGAGAAGAGGAAACATTCCAAGGTGGGCACATGAACGGGTTCCCCAATGTTGCCATTGACCCCCAACTCTGGCTTGTTCTGTCTCAGAAAATTGCTTCCCTTGCAGTTCCCACATACCTTCATATAGCCCCATAGTGAGGCAAAAACAGTCTGAGAGATGGTCTCAATGTTAGCACTGAGTGGGGAGCTATGAGCTTTAGGAATCAATGGGTCCAAATAAGCAGGAGGGTGACAGTTATTACCTTCTGTAGCCCGCTTTGGAGTGGCTCAGCTAGATGTTTTCAGGAGAGCAGTAGTCTCAAGTGTCTGTAATTCAAAAAGGAGAAATCGTGTTAGAATTTTTACTTCCAGAGGGGCAGGTCAGGGATGTGTCATAGAAAGGGACAGGGCAAGCTAAAGAGGAAGAGTCAGAGGCGATGGAGAAAGACATTTTAGCTTGTTGAAGAGAAAGTGTTTGGAAGAGAATTAAAACAAAAATAAGAGTGAAAGCTGAGGTGCAGCAAACAGGCAAGGAGAAAGGGAAGAGACGGGCACTTGACAGGGGGCACCTCCAGGACCCACTACAATAGAAGGTTGATTCCTTCAGGAGCAAGTCAGGAAAAGTGGTTGGGATAAGACCTTTGCAGAAACCCCAGCATCGGATCAATTGATTAGATTAACCAATTATATGGTTTTTTTTTTCCTTCTCTCATATAATACATCCCGAACCCCTCCTCTCCTCCTTCCACTCCTCCAGCCCCTGCATCTCCCCTCTCCCCAAGATCTCACTCCCACAATCCCCTTCTCCTCAAAAAAGAGCAATCCTCACAGGGTTACTGCTCAAACAGGGCATAACAAGATGGAACAAGGCCGGGCACTAATCCCAACATCAAGGGTGGACTAGGCAACCCAGCAGGAGGAAAACGGCCCCAAGGGCAGGCAAAAGAGTCAGAGACACACCACCCCCAACTCAAACTTGTAGGAATTTTGCAAGAACACCAAGCCAGACAACCATAAGATATATTTAGGGGACCCTGCAGGTTCCATGTCTGCAGTTTCAGTTACATATTTTTAAGATATCTGCAAAGAGAAAATAAGTGGATCGGCCTGCCTGTAAATATGCAGATCCAGGTAGCCTGCATGCTCTGATTTCAGCACACTGACTGTTAGAGTTATATGAAAACTAACACACACAAGCACCACCCCAAACACATACATTCTGCATGTGTGTATCAGTGTTGATGTTTCCAAGAAGGCATCACAGTCCTCCCGAACACTGACAAGCATGCCACGCACACATACATACATACATTCACACATGTAGCATATGCTCTGAGGATTTCTTGTTCTACGATTCAAAAGCTGTCTTCTTAGAAAACGGCTTGTGTTCCATAAAGTATAAATGCTATATAAAAAATATACACGCGCACACAGCCAAGCTCTCCTTGCCCTGGCACACCCGCACCAAGGCCACATGTGACACTAAAGTCAGAAGGTCACCATTACCATCGGCACTTAATACTAAGTGTGGGATTCTAGCAGAAGCTTTTTACATGCATTTTGAGTCTACCAAGCAATAATTCCTCTTTTTTTTTTATAAACAGAAGGACATGAATTATTAAAAAATTAGACATTTAGAATAATGGCCCTCCATTCGCAAAGTATTTATTTCAACTTTCATCATTCATAGTTTATTGCATTGATTTTTTTCATCAGTTTACTTAGCATTAAGCTTCCACTGAACTCATCAATAAGAAATGAATTTTGGCAACTTTCAAATCCACTATATTATTTTCCTTTTATTTGTAGTGAATTTTTCTCCTCTCAGTGGTATTGCTGCAATAAGTCAGTCATTATTTCTTTATGTTTTCTCTTCTTTCTTCAGGATTTCATTTCCCTTTACAGCACATCTTGTGATCACAAAGAAAACAGACACACTTATTTCTTTTAACAGTTGAAATTGCTGCAAGTGATTTAGTTGTCATTTAATTTGATTCCTCTCTTCTGTCTGTGGAGAAATATGTTTAATGTACTGGAAATTATGTTAATAAGAAAAAGCATTATCTCATTTAATGAAATAAATATACAAATATTTCAAAATAAAATAAAGAGGCAATCTTCACCGAGAAAAATGTCTCTTATGGTTTGTATAAAATAAACAAATAAAAAAAAATCATGAATACCCTGAAACACTGACAAAATTGTGACTGTTCCAAGAGGAGAGGGAGGCTTGGTGACTGAATTAGCAGAACTTAATCGAATACAGCCATATGTTAATGATCAAATTATTAATTTTCTATTTCCAATGACCTCAGGAAAGATCTTTTTACTTTTCTAGAACAGAACCTATGCTTTTGAAAAGTTTCCTTTGTATTTTCTCCTTTTATTTCAAATGATCGTTATTGCTCAAATTAATAATTATCAGAAATCTCATTGAAAACATGACCAACAACCCATGGAACTATGAGAAAGGTTAGAATTCCTTTGATTTTGTTAATCAAAACAGAGTCAATGAAGTCATTCCAAAGCTTTTATATATTAAAATTTATCTAAAGCACAAAAAAGGTTAAATAAATATTGTTGGTGATCTGAGCTAAACTTGAAGCAATTATGTAATAAAAGCATGACCACGGCAACAGAAACACATAATTAGCAATTTAATTACTGGCACGAAGACAAGCTAAAGATGTCAATAAAAAAATCTTTAGTGACAAGCCGATTTTACTCTTTCCTGCAATTTGAGAGCAATACTCACCACCTGATGAGCAAAAACGGTTTCGTACAAAGCGCCTACCCCTCCACAAACTGAAATATCCAATTTAAAACACCCTTACTACATATCACTGCATCGTGAATCATTACATTTTCTTCCATCTAGATTAGTACTTTCTCTTCTCTGAAAACACAATATTTCCAGTCAGCAAGTAAAGAACATTATGTTTCTTAAAATGAGTTAAAGTAGCAGGTGTTCTTTGTTTCAATTTCATTTTTCCCAGCTTCAATAATATGTTTGACAGCAATATGTCCCTGTGTATGACATTCCAAATATCCTTCCTTACCCCCCTAACTCTCAGCTAAGAAACATATAAACCAACAACTGCTTGGAAAGGTGACAAACACCAGCAGTATAAAGAGTGAGGAAAATTCAGCATTTCTCTCTATCTTGCACAATTTCTTTCCCTCCCCAAATCTACGTTTAAGGTTATGGGTAAGAGATAAACAGAAATAGTAGTGAGATAAGTTTATTGTGAGATGGTCCACTTGTCTCTTTAATCACAGGCCAAGTTTCAGACTTTTAAACAGTCTTGAACTCCTCATCTCAGAATCTTTAGTGCATCCACACTACCTTCTGTGTCACTGGTATTTAACCAGTAGTAGAGAACAGATTCCTCAAGATAGAACCGCATTGAAAGAAGTTTCCTATCTTGTGATAAAAAGTGAATCATCTTGGCTGATGTACAATAGCCACTTGTACAAGCCCAGCACATAAAGTGAAATCATGAAAGCCAGACTTGCTAAGGAGTTTGATCTATAAATATCCTTGGAGCATGATGGGATATACTTAAAAAATAAACTCCAGCAACTAACATAACAAAGAAAATTCTCAATGGCAATGCCGTTTATCTCGGACCCACTGATCTAGATTGTTTTGATATACTGTTCCAATCATATGTCCTAATTAAACTTTCCAGTCTTGATGCAAATTTAAAAAATCTGGATTTCCAAAGTCACTGAGAATATGTGTGCATGCACGTGTGTGTGTGTGTGTGTGTGTGTGTTGGTGGTGTATATATACGCAGAGTATGCATGGATATGTATGTGGATACACATACCCACACAGGCAAGGTACCCAGAGGAGGACGTTACAGGTCCTATTCTGTCACTTCCCACCTTACTCCTTGCATGGGGTCTCTCCTTGAGCCTGGAGATAAGCTGGTTGTCCTGAGGTCCCAGTAATCCTCCTGTCTCTGCTCCACACTGCACTGCTGTTTCAGGCAGCAACACCATGCCCAGCTTTTTGGTTTCTGGAGCTTTGGACTGGGCTTCTCATGCTTGGGCAACAAGGCCTGTTGCATACAGTATCATCTCAGTCCCATACTGAGTGTATTTTAAGCACATCTGACATCTCAGCAGTTCCTTCTATATTTGAAGGAAGAAGATTCTGAGAGCATAAGTAGTTTCCTCAATATCTGAGGGGTAGACTCAGAGTTTTGTTAAATAGCTTCAAACCACAACAGAGGTAATGCTGAGCTACATGAAGTCAACCATGGGGCTACAAACAGAAGGAACTTGTACAACGTGTGCAGGAGAAAGGTGAATGTCTCACCAAGAAAGAGAGCAGGAAGAGCAAAAAAAAGAAGGAATGAGCAGGATGGAAACATTAACTAATTTTGGATGTCTTCTCTGCCTAGTGAGGGTTTATGGATGCTTCCCAAATAGAACGAAGGACTAAAGATGCAGAGTGAAAGCAAGCGGGGAAGGGGGGGAAGTGGAGAAGGGGGAGAGAGAGAGGGAGGGAGAGGGAGAGAGAGGGAAGACTGACATCTGATGCCATTGACATTTCATCCCAACTCCCTTAGCTGGGTTTGGGACACACAAACTAGAGGAGAACTGCCACTGAATCCTAGACTGCTCACTGAATCCTTATGCCTCCTCTCTGTAGCATTGTTGTGAGCCTAGGAGGAGCTGCTTCACCGTAGAGAGTGAAATTATCCATACATAAGACATGAGACATGGGCTAACAGAAGCCAACTCCCTGGATTTGAGGAACATCGACTTTGTGGATTAAGCAGTAACTAGCTGAGACCCTGCACTTGGCTGCTTCCTCACTCCTTGGGTCCTCTTTAATGCAACATTGCCTCAAGAGAGGCCATCTGTGTAGTTCAGTCCTGAATTCATGATCTCAGTAAATGCTCAGCTTTTGTTCAGGATTGAGAAGACACAGTTCAAAGACTCTTTAAAATCTAGACCAATATTCTCAACCTTGAGCAAGTTTGATAAGCCTGATAATAATTCCCATGCTCCACCTCTATCATATCAGATTCAGATATGAAGACAAGAGAGACCATTATCTGGTTAGTGGGTCCTATAGTAGACCCTGATCTAGGTATAGCAGTACAAACCTTGAAAGACCTCTGACCAAATAAAACTAACTTTGATCTACCTTTGCGTGTGCCACAGTCTCCTTCCCAATAGTCTTTTTACGATTTGGATAACTGGATCTCAGTGATGATAATAAGGGAAAGATGAAATCACAAATGGGAAATCAGATTCATTTGGTGAGAGACTGTGAGTGAGTAGTAATCAAGAATCTGAGCTTGATATTGTAAAGTTTTAAGTAAGATAGGCCTTACTGTGCCTAAATTAGACACAAGGAATGGTGAAAAAATCCTTCTACAATGATGAGGCCCATCTGGAGATGGAAATCTCATGGAAAGAGAGCATCACCAGGTCACCAGAATAAAATCCAACCTCTGAGTATGGGCGCGTTATCCTTGAAATAAAGCCACCAACTCCCCTTCAATAGATACTGGCTCTTAAATGGGGTCATGTCTTCTGAAGACTTGATTCTCAGACCATCAATTACAAGGCTGCATTTAAAAATGAAATACCTGGGTAAATAAACAGTTAACCAAGTGTAATAAGATTTGTTACATCTTATTTTCCCTGGAAGTAATATAAAAGCATAGTAAAAATAAAAAATCACATGTTCCCTTCCATTTGGCATGAGGTGATCCTCTTCATGAAGTTACACAATTGTGCATCAAATGGAGGAAGCCAAAACTCAGTTTTACTTATTTCTATTGGTTTCTTCAAATAAGCAATGGGGACACCTGAGATAAATGCAACAGTAAGAGCAAAGACAATATGAATGAGGAAGAACATAACATATTTAAATGCAATGATACATTAATACTCAGTGTCTCCCCAAAACACAATTCTGGGTAAGCATGATGCAGCTATACCACAATGGTTGTATACTTGTGGGTTGCCTGGAGAAAACTGCCATGCAGAAAGGTGCTTTTTTTTAATTGAATATAATCCAACAAAGATTTGGCAGACCACATATTTAAAAGGTTGGGAACGCTTGCAGAAATTGATTCATTCACACTGTTGTGAATCATTTAGCACACACTTCAAAGAGAGTTGAGCTGCTTGTCTCTGCCTCCCACTCCCTAAGAAAGACTGTTAATCAAAATGAAGACTCCTAGATGCAGCCCTGGGAGCGCAACAAAGGCACAGGGATGAAGCAGCACCATATGGAAGGCTTTGCCTCCGTGAAGAGCAATGCAGGTTATGGGGGCTTTATTTCAAGGGGCAAGGTTAAAAGCAGTAGTGCCACTAGTATACGGATTCTCAGACAGGGTCATTATTGCTGTTACAGAGGCACAAAAGCAAGTCCCGTGTTTAGGAAATGCTTCTGGATGTCCCTCAAAGTGTGCACTGCCTATTTCATTTAAATGTATATTACCTATTTCATTTAAAAAATGATAGAGAGAATGGAGATGTATGTAGCTTGGTAATAAAGTATGTGCTTAGCAAGCACCAGGTCAGGGTTGAATCTCCATCAAATACACACACACACACACACACACACACACACACACACACACACACACCAGGGGTGGGGGTGGGGGGCGAGAGTATAAAACAGAACATTACTGTAACTACATGTTACAAATTACATATCTACATGATTAAGGTAGCCTTATTGTAGAAATCTTGTGACTATAAAGAAAAAGTAAATATCTTTCTTCAAGAAAAGATGCAGGCACTTTCTTAAAATTCATAAATTTATTGGACTCAGTGGTAGGCACTTGCCTAGTACGCATGAGGCCCAAAGTTTATTCCCTAGTGCCTCAGGAAAAATTACCAGTCAAACCAAGACATTTAGAGCTCTTTGCAATAATGTGCGCATAAACACATATACACATGTGCACACATGCAACACACAACAAAACAAAACAAACAATAATGGATTAATAAAAGTTAATAAACTACATAGTTAAGCAAAATATGCAAGCGATAGATTGGAAAAACATTATTTTCAAATAATTAAAATAACAAAACAACCAGACAGAAAAAAATAGAGAGGTATCACTATATATGTCAAATGGGCAAAACCAGACGAAGACCTTTTGCTTTATAAAACCAGAGGAAGATGAGGAAATGCGTGAGACACACTCACTCCATCCCTGGCTGCAGCCACCATTCTGGAGGGAAGCTCTTGCATGTGGCCCATTACTAAGAAGTTAACATACACTGCAGTAACCTAACCTGCTGTGTTAGCAATGGAATCGTCTAGAAGAAAATGGTCATGGGAAAGTGAAGAGGAGTAATGCACCCCTTAAACTCTGCTAGGGAAGAACATACAGTCCGACAGTAGGTAGCTAACCGGCCACTCACACTAGGTTTTAAGATGTAAAATATACCACTACTACTCATTTCAATATGTCCTTTCCGTAGATATAATAAAAACTTTGACTGAGGAATTGGCTGCTTTGCTCTCTGGCCTAACGCTGGAACTGTGGCTGTTAATTCTATTAGGCCTCCTGTGTGTCAGACATGTTATATTTTCAATTGAATTTTCATACCCATCCCTCACTGCTCCACGTGGGAGCTGCTGAAGGGATGAAGCGAGTGGGCAGCTCCAGAGCTTTGCACATCTCTACTCCTCTCAATAGTTCTGGCCAGAGGCAGAGGGGACACATTCGGATAGCTGCTGCTGTCACGTCCATCACTCTGGGCCAAAGTTCCCTCTCTCAGGCTTCAGTTGGGTGTTTATTCTCCAGGTGAGGGAGTTCCAACGGGGATTTTATAACAGGGATGCACTTAATTTTCACTCGTTACTTTGTGGCTAGCACAGTGTGTGCTGGAAAACATATCCCTTTAGAATCAGGATGGACGTGGATGTTGTTTAATTTAAAATGGTGCTTCTCAACCCATGCCGAACAATCGGAATCAGCTGGGAAGCTTTGGAAGCCATCCCTGTGCCTCATCCCCTAAAACCCTGACTTGATGGCCTCAGATAGGGCCCAGGCACTGGGAATTTTTCAAGAGCTCCACAGGTGACTCTCACACACAGCCTGACTTTACAGCCAGAGCTGCAGTGAGGCATCCCTGCTGGGAGGCAGGAGAACTGACCTCTCACCCACAGTCTTATGTGGATTTACACTCTTAGTAGGAAGAGCTTAGTTTTGCAAGCAATAAAATGGGAATAATAGTGTATCGCGTACCAAAGCCAATGGATCAGACTTGAAACATTTTCCTCCTGTCTCCCAAACAGGCTGGCCTAAAGCTTCAGCAGTTGCTTTAGGATTTTGGGGAAAAGAATATGGTCATGAGTACAAAAATCAAAATCAAAGGGGTGGGAGGAGATATTATTAGTACCAAATCTTAGAAGAAAAAAGAAAGTGTTCTCATTTAAGGATAATCTATATTTGACAAAAATTGTTAAATGCTTCTTTAAAACAATTTTAAATTTTGTAACAAATTCACACTTACAATTGAAAAAAAAATCTCAGACTTGTCATTCTGAGCCTTCTTGGTTGTGCATTTCAAATAGGCTAGGATAATGACATTGCCCATGTTCAGTTCTCCTTCTCCTCCCTCTATCTATCTTTCAATCTATCTTTCTTTCTTTCTATCTAGGAAATCTGCTAGGAAAAGAAAAAAAAATCCACGGTTGAGAGAAGTGCTAAAACTTAATCATTCAACTTCCCAAATAAAAAGTGACCCCCCAAAACGATAGCAGGCCACCATTTTCTTTAATCTTTAAAGGAAAGTGTTCCAAATAGCAAAGGCATTTGGAAGCATTTTAACTCCACAGACTCTTTTCAACTTCTCAGTCGTAGTGCCTGCTTATACTACCACTGTGAATTCCTCAAAGTAAAATCAGTGAGGCAGATATTTCATTAAAACTTTAGGTGCCTTTTTAACCTCGCCCTACAATTGGGGAGCATGTTAATTATGTTATAGAGGGATTTATTACATTCTGATATCAGGCAACATGCCTCAGCCTGTATCTATACCTGTGACATACCCAAGGCTTTCACAGAGAGCACGACTACTACAACAGGGAAGAGGAGCTTAGACAAAGTACTTGACCTAAATACATTATGTAGCACTGGATGTCTGTTAAATAGGTCAGCCTGGGTGCTTAAAAGTTATGCAAAACTTATTTCTGCCACACAGGAGATATGCCACCAGTCAAGCTGTATAAAAATTAGCTTTCTAGACAAGAAGAAAATGTTTCTCATCACTGGCAAGGAAAAAGAGAACTCTGGCTATGCATACAATCTCTTAAATACCATACTACGCTTGTCATGTGTCTTTAGGCCACAGAAGTAATAAGGGCAATGGGCTGATGAAATGCTTCACAGTGATGGCGTCCCTTTAAGTGGATGCGAGTGCTCAGAACACCATTGCAGAAACTCTTACTCTCTGGGCAAAGCAAATGGAATTTCAGAGTTGCACAAGTATTGCTAGCAAAGCAATGCATGTTTGCATAGGATGTAGACCTTACTTATGTGTTTAACCGATATGAAACCTGGAAAGTTTCTCTCAATGGAGAGTATGGGTGACTACCTCCCCTGCCCTCCCATGCTGTGTCCCTTCCCTATAGAGTTTAACAGGGCCTCATCTGTTGCCTATGGTGTTTAAGCCACTAGTTAGGCAACACAGATAAATTTAAGGTGCCCCCAACACACATTTCAGGCTCAAATCTATGGTTAATAGTTCTAAACTTTCTGTTTCACCACTAGGCTCTAAAGAAAATCACCATTCACTCCCACAGGGTTATCCCAGAAAGTGTCAGAAACAACATTAACTAGAAAACTATCAGGAATGTAAATTTTACTACTGCTGAGATTGATTTGAATCAGAAAACCTGGGAGTGGGTAGGACACAGATTTGTGCATTAACTGGCCCTGCGGTTTTAGGGCCCCTTAATTAAGCTATTAGTAAAACAGACTGAGTGGATGGACTTCCAACTTACAAACTTAATTCCGAGATATCCTTAACAATCAGGGACAAGAATCAAGATAAATGAAACAGTACCCACATGTATCATACTAGCCAGAGTCTAGCTCTTCCCTCACATAAACTTTTATTAACAATAGACAACAATGTTTATAAGAGGCCCAAGCCCTTGTCAGCAGAAATTGTATCCCTATTAAAAGCTCTTGGAGAATGTCTCTGCTTCTGGAAATATGGATCAAAGCAGCAGATGTACTGAGGAGAAGGAGGATGCAAAGGAAAAACGAGCAAGCAACGCAGAGACGGGATCATCTCACCACATAATACTTAGAAATGTAAAGAGAACGTAGCATCTAATGAGGAAATAAATTAACAGTAAATGTATTTGGTGGGCTTTTATAAATTTAAAAAAAAATGTGCCTTAAAGAATGAACCTTCATAGGAAGGAACAGGGGATATAAATTCCTCAAGACCTCCCCAGATTTGTTGTGATCATAACACATACTAGGTTTGGATATTTGGTCTTAATCAGTAGCGTTTTCCTGCTAAAATGAAATCAGATGCCTCCGATTCCTCACTGAAGGACTGAATTCTCACCTCTCACCTCATTACCCTCCACACACTCTGAGTAGGTTTAGCTTAATGTACTTGAGTTCCATATCTGAGCACAAACTCTTACAATTTTGCACGATTGAAAGATAGTCATTAAAGAGACAGGAAATGAGGTGTATGCAAATCTGAAGCAAGCTAATAAGAATATTAAAGAGAGAAAACTTCTACCTCTTCCTCTCATAACATGATGAAAACAAAACTCTGAGCAAAACAGCACAGCTGCTCAACTGAACTGTGATGTCCTCTGGGAAATGGCAGCTACCTTATCCCACACACCTGTCTGCGGACAGAGGCAGCAGCAAAGCTTGCGTGAAGAAACAGGAAAGCAAACACATACCCTCTTTCCTGCATCACACTGAACTCTCCAGCAGGTTTTCCTAGCAGCTTCTTGCTGGGTCATGCAACTCCAGCAAGGTTAGTCACATTCTGCAGGTCACATTCACATTCTCTCTGACTTAGTGAATGCAGCCATGCCCTACACACACACAATTTGCACCGGGTAGGCATTTCTGCCCCACCACCTTACCCCCTCATGCTCATAATGCACCAGGCAAAGGGATGAAAACAAGTAGTCTGCTCTTAGTTTGCATATTGAAAACAATACATACAAATTCCACTGCCGCCTTTATTGCTTTGTTATGTCATCATTATTCACCACAGTTCTCGCCTTCATTTGCAGAGTTTGGGTTTTAATGTAATGGCCATTCAATAAAAATGTTGCTTTTAAGGGTTTGCATATCGTCCCATTTTCTCTTCAACCCTTCAGCAACCATATGGTAAGCAATCAGGTCTGCAATCACTAGGTCCATATTATGTCGAGCATGATTTCAGCATTATGCTATTACCCATCTGTTTCTGTAGAAAAAGACATGAACCCGTGTATAAGAGGTCAGTGGTTTCATTGCACACCGTATTCCAGAAATCTATCTCTGTTCACTTGAGATCACTTTTGTGATTTACTTCCCTTGCGCTCGCTGTCTCCTCTCTCCCTCTCTCTCTTTCTCTCTCTCTCTCTCTCTCCCTCCCTCCCTCCCTCTCTCTTTAAAGAAATACAGACAATCAGCACAATTTGTCTGTCTGACTGTTGTATAAAATTATTTTCAACTGTCAGGGTAGGCACTTAAACTTTCTTAAAGATATTTATCCCAAGATTTTGCATATTAAAAGAGGTGGGTGTTGGGGGGAGCAAAAATCAGTCTTACCCGATTTTATATTTTTAGCTGTCTACACAATTAAAATGACAGAATTTTCAGGCAGAACAAGAGAGGAAGTTCAGATTTTTGTCTCAATTTTTGGAGCTTCTAACACCAGCCTACAATCTAGACTTCTAATTCTTCCAGATTCAAAAAAAAATAAATGTATATATATACACACACATACAAACATATACTTAATGTTTATTCTACATATGCTTGCCCTGTGGGTTCACACACATGATATCTGAATAGCAAACCCAATTTTTGTGCATAATTCTGGGAAATACCTATTTGGAGGTTTATAAACAGCACTTACAATGAACTAATGAACTTCAGATCAAATCAATTGTGTCTGGAGAAAGCCTCCTAGTTTGAATTCAGCACTTTCCAGTAAGCCAATGACTTTGTTAGATAAAACTTGCTATAAGTATATATATAAGATCTACTGTTATTGGCTTGAAATCAATTAAGGAAGCAGGTCAGGTACAAACCTGCAGGTAACCTGCAGATCCTACTGGGGCTGTCAATACTGGCTCCAAACAGATGTGCCTTTCTGGTGTGGCCAGTCATTTCTTAAACCTCAATGCAGGGTAGAATCAGCTGGAGAGGCCTCTAAAACTCTCAGTACCTGGACCTAAACCCCTGAGATTCTTGCTTAATTAACATGAGTGTGGCACAGACAACTGAAGTTTTATATTTCTGCTTCATAGCCCAGCCTGAGAACCTCCAGTCCAATAATATATAATTAAATAAAAGAAATCTTATTTCAATCCATCATTTTGTAAAATGCATTGATAAAGTATGGTGTAAAAAAATTAATTTCCATTCATTGCTTTTCAGACTCTACTGTATATAGGGATCAACCACCAAAGGTAGAGGTTCTGGTTGAATAGGTCCAGTGTAAGGTTTCAGAAATTATGTTTACTACCAGCTCCTTACTAGGTGATATTAAATGCAGACCAACAGGTAAGACTGTGAATATCAAAGGCAGGAAGCCAATGAAATCAGGGTCCATACAGACTGCATTGCTAACCAAAAGACTATAGCCACTTAAAATCAAGCAAGAAGAGAAGTCTGATTCACTGAGGAAATCCTGAACGCTAACCATGCCATACATCTGCACAGATACAGAGTCTGCCTAACTGTGAGTGGTTTTGGCTATATGTGAAGAAAAATCAAAAGGCTCTTTGTGTCCCATTATTTCACATACTAGTGTTGATTATTTGGTATTAGTTTTATTTCTAGTCAGTTGAGATGCTAAGCTTATTGAGGGAAAGCATCTAGTTTATATACATCTTTTTTCTCCAGCTAGTCATGGCCATTGGCATTGTGTATCATCATTGAATTCATCTACAAATCTTCCTCAGTTTCAAAGCCTTCCATTTATTTATGAATTCATTAGACACTTTATGGAGAGCCTCATAACTTACAGCCTGCTGTACTTGATAAAAATGAGTAAGTTCTAAAAAGAAAAAGAATAACAAAAAGTACCGTGTTAGTCTGGGTCATCTGAGAAGTGATACTGATGAGAAACTGAGGTGGTCCTCAGACCAGACCATAGCATCATGTACAAAAAAGAAGAGGGTGCATGGAGGCTTTGTGACCTCCTGGACTGGAGAACGCTCTACTAGCATAGAGGAGTCTTCTGTGCTACAGCAACAGTTCAGACTTACTCCGCCCAATCCCAGTGACTAGCTGAAGCACAAGGAAGGCATGGCCCAGAGGCAAGCTCACAAGTAAAGGTCAGACACAGCATATGGGGTCTTTGATCAATCACAGTCCCTGTCGTTGGAGTGCACAGGTAGATCCTATGACTGCTCTAGAATCAAGTCTAGATGGCAATACAGACATGAGGCTACTGTAGGGAGTTGATATATTTAGATGTAAGTCAATGCAGAAAAGGATATGATTTGACAGCTTTAAACAAAAATAGTGAAAATTTAATGTTCATCACCATCAAACTCATCTGAAACAGTCAACAGGTATAGATGCAAGGAAAAATACATTAAAACAAAACACATCAACAAAACACAATGCATTCTTCAGTCAAATCATATGCATTTAAGACTTGTGAGCTTGCTTTTAGGTAGTATAAAGGTCTAAAAAATGAATATGTTTTAAACCAAGTAAATGTTTAAATCTTAATTCTTTTTTGTTTTACTTGATTTATTTTTAAATCGGTTTTAATCTCTGTGAGTCCCTTAAAGAAGCAAATCGTTTTTAATCTTTGTGAGTCCCTTACAGAAACAGTATGTTCCATAGATTTTCAGATTTCTAAAATGATCCAGTATCATTTTTGTATGAATCTCCAATAAACTCAAAACTGGAAAAATATCGAAATACACTTTTGTCATTACTGGGGAATCAAACCCAGGATCTTACATAAGTTAGGTGCTCTGCCAATGAAATCCCTAACCTTTAAGATGTGAGTCACTTTACTTTGTTCATTATTTCTCATGTATGAAACGTAGTTTTGTTTCTTTATATGCATTTACCATATCATAAAATCAGTCTATATTTAAAATATATACTTGATGTAGCTAAAATTAATGTAGCTACATGGCTATAAAGTTCAACTGTTAATTGGTAGTTGTATAAAAATGATAGTTTTTTTTTCCACCTTAAAACTCTTCTGCATGTAAGTCATTACTCTATTTTTTGGCAAGAGTAAATTATATTTCTACACTGTTCAATCACTGTTTCCCAGATCAGTATTAAATGCACTAAGAGACATTTTAACTTCGATTTCTTAGACCAATCAAATTTTATAAACCATTTCATTTGGTTGCCTGCATTGCCATTTTGTGGCCAGCAATGAATCAGCTTCCCCAGCGTACAGATACGATTGCCCAGTTTGATGTTCAAAGAATTTAGATGAACACAGTTTTGCAGGTCCTTTGGATTGTCCATTCTCGTGCCCAAGGAGGTACATGGCAGGTCAGGAGGGCACTGTTATAGTTAAGCTGTTTGATCCCTGCTGCTGCTTCTCCAAGATAGAGAAATAAAAGATGCCTGTGGCTCCGCTATTATTCTATTTTGTCTTATTTTAAATGTGATGGCCTAACCTTTCACACAAGCAGCAGGGAACTCTGAACTTTTCAGCATTCATTTAAAATATTCAGTTCAGTATTTGTTAATGATATAAAATTGCATCACTAAAAAAAAAAAAATGTTACTATGAACCTGAGAAATCTGATATAAATTACAAAACTAAAAGAAGTCCTTGCTCTCAAATTTGAAAATGCAATTTAAAGACAAAAATAAAATCTCAAATAAAATCGCTAGATATCGCAGGTAGAATGGAAGAAAGCTTGTGGCAAAGCTCAATTCTTATGGAAAGAGGTCAAACCCCCAAGTAAAGAGAAAGTCAGACATAAGAGAATGCTGAGGTGGGAGAGACAGGAAAGCTGCATGGAGTGTTATATCTTTTCTAGCAGTAAACATTTGCCACATCTAAGCATACACACTTTTCATAGCAATTGTTGACATTTCGATTGTGAACCTATCTTTTATCAGCTCAGCCATCTATCTAGCCCCATCTAATAACAACTCTATTGGAGTGTGCTCTTCCCCAACATCCTGTGTTCATCACAATTAAACATTTCAGAAAGTAGACTAAGAAATCAAGCAAGAGCCAGCGACATGGATCAGTGTGTAAAAGCACTTGTGGCCAAACTGATGACTTGATATCAATACACAGAGCCCACACAGTGGGTCAAAAATCATGCAAGTTTTCCTAAAACCAAACCAAACCAAACCACACAAACAGCACGATCATAAAGCTGGGCTGCTCTAATACACCATGTGTCAATAGGGTCCCAAAACAATAAGGGAGAGAGGATGAAACACACACACGCACGCACACACACACACACACACACACACACACACACACTGCACTTTATTGTTCACGTTTACTTAGCATCAGTACATTTTTATAACTCTTACAAAAACATAAGAAAATGGCAAAAGGATGCTGAAGAAATCCTCAGATGCTAATCAATGTGATTGTAATCTAGTATACTTCACTGAATTGCTTTGTTGCAGACTCATTTAAATCATAGCACTGGAATTATGCACTGAAAAGTTCAAGGGTCATATTTATTGAGAGGTTCTTTAAATTATAGCCATCAGTCATACTTCCAAAATAACTTCCATGGCATTAAATTTTTAAAAAGACATGGACTAAATTAAGGACTAACAATTATAATAATAATCGCAACTGTATGATACCTTCAACACAACTTTAACATAACTTCATCTCCACTAGCTGGCCAAGGCTATGAGAATGGTAAATACACAGCATGTCCATTGGCCCCAACTACCATGGTATAAGATGGTGATCAATAAGGAGAGTCTTATAGCTCATCTCACACTTAACTCAGAAGCCTCAACACAGCACTAGAAGAATCTACTGCCAATCAATAGGATTCAGCAAGTGATTTGAAACCTATGTGCAGTTGCTGACTGAGAACACTGAGAGCATTTATTATTTGGAATACTTAATTTAGAACTTATTTATATGGTTTGGGTATTCTATAAGGATGTGGTGTATATATGTACACACAGCCCTGTTTGGGGTGGGGCAGAGAGGTGGGACGGAAAGAGGGAGAAGAAGAGAGAGAGAAAGGGAGATAAAATATGTTGGGAAGAAAGAGACCAACAGAGAAGAGTCTCATGACTCATATGTATGATTCTACTGTCTATTCTACCAGGAAATAGACTATTTTACTCCTCCAGCACACCCCAGGAACCCAGAACCATGGTTTGCTCATAATTTTTAAACAGTAAGTACTTCTTGACTTTTTAGTTTTAAAATATCTGAGTTAAGGAGTATATCTCATTGGTAGAGCCCTTGCCTAGCATTTGTGAGCTCCTGTGCTTGATTCCCAGCTCTGAAAGCAGGAAGGGTTTATCAGCAAGTTATTTGTCACTACTTGTTAGTCTGATTACAGAAATTCATTTTGGTCGAAATGAAACAAAACTTAGAAACTGTGTCAGCAAAGGTAACTGCAAGGGGTGAGCAAGTACAGAAATACTGGCCCACAATCTTCCATCTGCAACTCTAAAAACAAAAAGCTTTAAAAGGCTTTTCATAACTCATGTGGCAGCAAAACCAGACCTGAACTAATTTCAAGAAGATTATTTTGAATCTTTATTTATCCCACTGAGTGTGAATATTCATACATTGCAATGCAGAAACATGAATGTGTTTGATTATAGGGTGCTGCCCCAGACCCAGCTGGAATATTGCATAATCTGTAGTGTGTGTACCATATTACCTTCCTAAAAGAAATTTCCTGAGTGCAGAAAAGCGTCTGCCCCAGGGGTTCTGGGCGAAGGGTTGTGGACCTGCCTGTGAGAACTTCATACAACTCAACCTTTGACCCATTGCATAAATAAGCTGCATCACTTGTTCTGAGTCAATAGTTCTTAAAGGAAAGACATTTGAAAGACACAGTGCTACACATGTCAACTGCTGCACCAATCCGATCTTTAAAAACACAAAGTCTTGGATAAAGCCCAGCTTTGGAACCTTTGGGGAGTCAGGTTTCCCAATTGGAAACACGGCTCCCATCCTTTCAGCATAAAGGTCTTTAATCTATATAAGGTCACTGAGAATCTCATACATCCTCTACCATATTTCAGAATAAATCATATGTTAAAGACTGATGCAAGCAAATAAGGATTGTTTTTGACATCCCCCAGTATTTCTAAAACATATGTAGCAACACACTGGTTGGTAAACATCCCTTACTGATGTTTCCTTGATGATCTGACTTCTTCAAACATACTAATATATATATAGGAAAGAAATGCATTTTCACAAATTATCTTAATATCACAAATACTGAAGGACACTTATCTGATCCTTGCCAAAAGCAAAAGAAGAAAAGGAATCAAAATGTGATTTTTTTCAGTTCTGAAGCGCTAGCAGTTGACAAAGGATTTAACAGAGTCCCTCTAAAAGCTGCAACAGTATTCGCTCAGCCTTAGCCAAATGTTTTCCTTTTTGGGTGAATTTGCCACCTCCCAGCAATTCAGTTTATTGTCTCATGTGATGGGGACAGACCTGTTTGTGCTGTCACAATGGCCGATAAAACTGAGCTGGAGACTCTTCGTTTTAAACCTAAAATAAATAACTAGATCTCATTTAAACCTCCCTGTGTGAATCACAGCAATCTTCCCAGAGTCTTCACTTTCGCTGCCTTTAAAGCCCAACTACTTAAGAATCGTGAGTGTCTGCGTGTTTAGTGACTCTGATCCTCCCATCAATAAACTGATCCGGTGATAAAACAGAAAGGGCCTTGTACTATTTGCATTTTTACTCAGTTTAGTCACAGATCACAAAATAAATTAGTAAATTGAGCAACAAGGCTTCCCATTTGCAAAACCCCAACGTTCCAAGTAATCATCTCTGCTTAAATTCACAAATCCCTAAAAATGTAATAATTTGCCTCTCATCTGAAGAAAATAACAGGCTGCAACATCCATTTCTCACCTCATTTATGCCAAAGGCCACGGGGCTGTGTTTGAATCTGAAATTTTAAAAATAAACAAGACATGAACGTGTGGTGTAGGGAGTTTCCTGACACCATCTCTTAAATATTTAGGGTGCGGGAGGAACACTGCGGGAAAGCAACTGAGAGGAACAGATCTGATAACCTAGCACACCAACTAGCACCACTCCAAGTTAAACGCATGCGCAGATAATGCCACATGTAGGTCTCTTGAGGCTCACTCAGTTCCTTCAGCCGGTGGGGCAGCCCAGGCAGTCACCACTCGAGACAAAATCTTCACTCATGCCAAATGGCATGGGAATTTTAAGCTCGGTACACTACAGCTCTTCAGTGAGGGAGTGTCTCACAAGGGCACTAGCCCCCTCAGTGTGGAGCAGAAAACTTGATCAAGGATTTTAAAGGCTGTACTGCTAAGGATATACGCAAGGGCTTTCGTGACTAAACGGTTCTCCCAGCAAAGCCCCTTACCACAGTGGCCTTCCCACTTGAAATGTGGAGCTTGAGGAAAGATACAGAAGATAGGTCACCACCACTGAAATACTAACTGCAGCTTGGGGAACTTGGGTGTGCAGACCCTAAAACCAGAGCCTAGCACTTCAGTTCTTTCTACAAGAGTTCATAGGTGGGATCAATCCAGACTTCTGAAGTAAGAAAATCTACGCCAACTCTCGTACCATCTTAGATGAGGTCATCATAATATACAGAAGCAAAATACCCTGGGTTTCCCCAAGCTTTGCAACGGTCTCTCTGCAGCACAGAACAGGCTCAGAAGCTGTGCATCACCGGCTAGCTCAGTGCAGAAGGGAAAGAAGGCTGAATACCCAGGGTGCAGAGGGGGAGCCAAGACCCAAATTACTTGACTTTGAAATGTCTACGTTGTTCTGTTTTAACCCAAATCAATGACCCCCAGAAGAAAGTCAGCAGTACACTTCCTGAGCTGAAATTGCAAGCACCAGGCCAAACTGGTTTTGTTTCTATTACACTTGATCTCCACCAATGGCTGGGAAACATCAACTATATCAAATACTCTGTCCTAATAAACAGAACAAGAGGCCACCGTGAGTACAAATGAGACTAAGTAGCTCACAGTCTTATCAGTAGTAACTTCATTTTTTAAATAACCATTGGCTTAAACTATAATTTACTGTTGATTTAAGAAAAAATAAAGCACTCAGAGGTAAAAGTGAATAAATAAATTTTAGCAGCAGTGTAACTCTTAAGAATATACACTTATCTACTGAGATATTTTCTTTATGTGCTGTAAAAATATAGATGAGAAATGGCTACATGAAAGACTGTGTTTCTTAAAACGTAATGTGACTCCACATGAACTCTCCCAAAGAGTGAAGGAAGGGGGGAAAAAAAAAAAAAGGAAAATCCCCTTATCCAATTCATCATCACACATTCCTTGCTGATGCTAATCTCATTTCTTCACTGTGCTCCCCCTCAATAATGGTGGTCATCTAAGTACTGTTAATCCTTTTAGCAAGCACTAATAATTATGCATTAGTACAAATAACATTAAAGCCTTTTTTTTCAAATAATTACATATATAATGGATGTGTCTTTTAAAAGTTGTTTACAGCTAATTAACCAATGAATAATTGTTTTCTCTTCCTGAACAGGGAAAGCTTATCTTAGAGTCACAGTTAAAAATGCTTTTTTTCCCCCAGTTTTACAGATGTTGCTAGCAATTAAAACTGTTAAAACACTATTAAAAAGAAATTCTTGTATTAAAGGGCTTACTCATCCCTGTTGTTGCCCAACGATTCATCTTTTAAAAATTATTTCTACTTTGAAAGGGTGCTAGCAGCCCCCAACCCCACAGACCTCTCTGTAAATAGTTCAGCTCCTTTAGAATCACAACACCATTTGCTTGTTGCTATATGGTCTGGCTTAATTGTGGGCTGTAATAAAGGTCATAATTAATATCCCAACACAGACACTAACAAACAATTTTAAATTGCCAGCATAATCAAATGATGCAAACATCTATGAGCTACAAAAGTTCATTGCCGCAACTGACAATTTCTTAATTGTATTCAGTCATTCATGGAAATTTTATTAACATCGAACTGATGTATCCTGCCCTTACTCTGTCACAACACCAGGGATCTAATTTCATTATTTTCCACAAGATTTGCTTGACTACTGCCATGATTCTAATATTGCTTTAGTCCAGATGTTTATGCTATTTAAATTAGGAAGAAAAGGCTTTTGGGTAAACACAATTAAAGAAGTTTTTTTTTTTTTTTCAAATTTAGTTTAACAAACTTCTTTTAATTAATGCATATAGCTGCAATGTTGTGGCTTTTTCTCTGGTTTTATGTTCATTCCCTACTGTGTGCAGCACACATTGAGTATACACTTTTTAATTTTTAATTTTTCACTTACATCCAAGTGTTCATCGAAGTGAAAAATAGAAGCATATTACTGCACTTTAAGCAATCTCATATATATATATATATATATATATATATATATATATATATGCATCCCACAACTCCAAGATGTAAATATATAGGACAACAAATAAATCTGATATTCTAACTTCTAAATTCATTTTTTTCCTATTCAAAATAATACCATAATTTTTTCTTTTTATAATCCTTCGTATTCTTTAAACTTGAGCCATACCTTCAATGCATTGAGAAACTTTAAGAAAAACAAACAAACAAACAAAAGTAATCTATAGATGGCTTGCTGGCCTGGCGCGATCTGTTTGTGTGAGAGCTTCTGGAGCTCAGATTCTCACAGGACCTGAGATCTAACATGTGAGCCAGATCTTTGCTTCCTCGGGTAATCATTTCACTCACTGGCTTCCTCCTTTATACAGTCATAAGAATTCAAAGTATGTTGACATTTTATTCAGTACTAGAGAGCTAACAAATTTATATCATTTTTTGGAAGAAGTGTAATGGT
>JAMJFZ010000435.1:8102500-8165000 GCA_026225945.1 Cricetomys ansorgei | reverse complement strand
TTTCCTATGGTAGTGTCGACAATTCATTTAATAATTCATTGATGGATTATTTAGCACCTGCTCTGTGCCAGATATTGTATAAGTTGGAAATATCTCCAAATGGAGAAGACTCATAACCCATTAGGAATATAGTTATGCATTCGCAATCATGCAACTAAGGGAACATTCAAGAGGAAGTGGCCAGCAGTTGTCAGACAAAAAAAAAAAAAAAAAAAAAAAAAAAAAGCGTTGATGTGTGTGTTAACGTGGAAGAATGACTACCAGGACAACCAGCCAAATCAGAGCAGAGGAGACACTAGTCATGACACGAATGCGGCTCACCATGGCTGGTGTGCATAGTAGGTACAGAGGAATAAGAGGAAGCTGGAAATGAGATGAAAACCTAAAATAACTTGTGCATTTTATTATAGCTCGCCATGGACAAGGAGTTACTGGTAAACATTATGGCAAGGATTTCAATGGTTAGAAGTTGTATTGTGGTTTAGAAGTTGTGTAGTGTAGTGGTTCAGGAGAAGAGCGCTGTGAAACTGGGGACTAGACGTTGTTTTAGAGTGCTGGACTTGCCTGTTCACTTCATTCATTGGGTTGGTTTTTTGTTTTGTTTTTTTCCTTCATTGTGCATGAAACACTGTTCTTGATGTTCAGAGGACTCTAATGAAATAACCACGGCAAAATTTTAGTCCTTAAGTTGTACAAAGCTTATGTAGAATTATGAAGAAAGATCTTGACAAGCCCACTGGTTATGACTGAATCGTGAACTCTGACAATCAGAAAACAATAGAGAACCCTTCCCAAATAACCAAAACTGGTTCCAACAGCTAAGAAGCAAATTTACTATTCAAGAGGTCTGTCTATGAACAGGCTGTCAAACTGACTTCACAGAAGGGTGCTGGATGGCCGTTAGGAACATTCTTTGAACCTTCAGGATGATTGATCTGACTGATAGACAATTGCGTATGAATTGTTGCCTTTCAATCTCAGAGTTCTCCAAAGCAAAACATCCCCTGGAAAGCTTTGATTTGACATGATAGAACACAGACCATCACGCCCCTAGAGGGTGGTCTTTGAGATTAGAACAGCTAGTCATACAAGTTTTATCATCTGAATTTAAATTATCGGACCCTATATCATTCTCAAGCTTATTGATTGCCTTTCCAGTGAAGGTAAGAGTTAGTTAGACTTACCTATTGAAAACCTTAGAAAATAATCTGTTAAGTCGAAGAATTATATGAAATAACAAGTTAAACATAGGAGTTTAAATCAGCCTGAACACTTAGCCAACAGCAAAGCTTGTCAGGTAACAATACTACCATAACTGTGCTCTCCTCTACCTGTCAGGGTGGCTAAAGCTTTAAGGGACCAATTACTAAAGAAGGGTGTCGGTCCAAGTGGCTGCTTAGGACATCTGCTTTCCAGAAAGCCTCGAGATTGTTTCAAGCCTTGGAGTCGACTCTTTTGAGGCAGGTGAGGGGTCAGGTTCTTGACTCTTAGCCTACTTGTCCACTGGAGGAGGAGGAGGAGAGAGCAATACTTGGCTCTAAGCACAGCCCATAAAGTTCTTGAAGAGGCTGAGTTGAAAGGCAGCGCCATCAGGCAGAAGGGCACACTGTGTTGTTTTTGTTGACGGCATGAACAAGAAGCATAGGTGGTTTGACTGGAAGCATCTGCGTAGGAGTATCTTCAGAGATGAAGAACGGCTGTCAGAGGCATTGAAGGCAGAGATGCCATGAACTTTGTGCCCTAGCAATTGTCTCTTGACATCTAAATCATGGTAGGAGCTGACCTCAGTAGTCACAGACTTGGAAGTATCCCAGAGGACAAGTGTAGGGCTGCTTCCACCTCTGGAACCCCGTGAGGACACTACTGAAGCAACTGGGAATGTAGCAGGCATTTGAAAAATAAACGCATAGGCTTAAGGAGCAATGAAAAGCAAAGAACAAGGAGAGAAGAGGCTGTTTCATTCCCTGTTCCTGTTGTATGGCTAAACAGGTTAAACACCTGTGAGAAGAGGGTGCTTCTGGGACACCCTCGGACTCAAATTGTCCATGGATGTCTTAGAGATTGCATGCCTCTCTTCGTGCAGTGATTAGCTGCCGCTTCACCATTGGTGAGGCTGGCAGTGAAGAGCGGGGCCTTCACCTGCAGGTGTTGCCATGGCAAAGGACACTTGGCATAGATTCGGGCAACATTAAAAAGGGAAACATGAAAATGAGGGTAGAGAGAAAACAGAAGCTTGATTCAAGTGGATCAAGTCACCTCCCTCACTGAGTCTTCCCCGGGAACAAGACTGACTCCAACTTTGGCCTCAACCCCTGAGGGTCTCTGAGTCCTGAAAGAAACTTGTTAAAAATTGTAGCTAATTTTAGTATTAACTAACCGCAAACATGGTTCTATTTCTAGAAAAGATGAGTGGTTTCTTAACCCGGAAAGGATTAAGAAATTGAAGGATTGGTTTAGGAACACTGCAAAATCATTTCTTTTTCCGTATGCAAAAACTGGCTAGCAAAAAGGCAGAATTTATCTGCAATTCTGAATTTTTCTTTTGTTGCTACTTTTTTTTATCATCCACATGATTTTTCAAGACAACCAATGCTCATTTCTCTGGTGTCAATCAAAGAGATTTCTGTCTTAACTTTCACTTGGTTTCCACACTGGATTGAATTTTTCTTTTATTTTCCACTCCCAAGTTTGAGCCTATTATCTTATTTAGTTACTAAGGTTTCATCATGGTCAAGATTCTTATGTATGATTTCCTTCTCAAATCAGAAAATTCTTTCCATATCTATCTATCTATCTATCTATCTATCTATCTATCTATCTATCTATCTATATATCATCTGTCTATCTATCTCTACACACACACACACACACACACACACACACACATATATATAAAGGTATGATTTCTAGGTCAGAGCATGACATAGCCACTTTTCCATTCTGACCATTGATTCACTTTGGCCTTATCTAATAATGGTGGTTATCAATAATGATAAACTACATGTTGACTGTAGAGTAGTGGATTGAGAATTCCTATAGTGGACCTAGATGGAAGGTCTTCCTCAGCTCTCCAACCTTACAGAGCTGAGGGCTGGTCCAGGCTTATGGCATGATGGGAAAGGGGAATGCTGTGTGTGGTGTGTATTGAGTGCACATTGAGTTCCTAAGTTGCTTATGACGTCTTGTAAAAGAAAGTGTCCTGCCTCTAAGTATCCGCCGCCTTTTTTAGGGTAGAGTGGAAGATGGCTCAGGTCACGGGGACATTGTGGGGGATGGGAGATCAACATCTGTGGGTTTTCCTTTGTATCTTTTTGCACTGGTTAAGACTAATCAGCTAACTCTTATGTGCCATGTCTACTAGAAAAAGAGTTTGAAAATAGGATGATGCTCCTTAAGTGGAGAGACTTACAGATAACTCAGTGTGTGAAGAGACACTGAGTCATTCATTAACCCTTTCCTCTCCCTCCTTTCCCTTCCCTTATTCCTTCTTTCCTTTTACAATAATTAAAAATTAAATTTATTTATTATCTTGTGCGTGTGATCGTATGTGTTTACCTTTCTGAGAGCATGTGTGTTATGACTCACATATAAAGGCCCAAAGATAACTTGTAGGAGTAGATTCTCTCCTTTTACCATGTCAGTTCCGGGGATTGAACCCAGGAAGTTGGGCTTGGCAGCAACTGCTTTATCTACTGAGCCATTTCATCAGCTTCTTTTCTTTCTTTCTTTCTTGGGACAAGGTCTGTGTTTGTCAGGCTGGCCTTGAACTTATGACCTTCCTACTTCAGTCTTGCAAGCTGAGATAGCAGATATATACTACTGTGCCTTGGGAACAAATCTTAGGTAACTGGGTTAAAGGAGGAAAAGCAAAGAGAGGAGTTTACTGATGCTGGATGGTGAGTCTCCTATGTTTGAGGTAAGTATTATTCCCACATTTGCCAGGCACAAAGAGAATAGCTTCTGAGCAAATGTCAATTCCTACATTATTGGGCAGTTGGAAGACTGTCTTAGTCACATGTGCCAAGCCATTTTTCTAGATAATATTGTCTATCTGGAAAAAGTTATGCAGAGTGATTGTCACAGATTTTTCTGAACATTCTGATCAAAGTTTGATCTGATTGTAAAGTCTAACATTCTGTCAACATGTCAAAGCCTTATGTAGGAGACTCAGACGCAAGCTTGATTATTTCCACCCTGTCTTACAGGAAGTCCCAGAAGTTCTTTGATGGGACAAAAGAATTAATGCCAAAGTTGAGTGAATTACAGCCGCTACCACCTAATTAAAATGATTTTGTGCCAGTTGCTTTTGTTGGGCTGGATCCACACATAATATAATTTCAATCCTGTTTGTAGGCATCCTGGGAGAGATTTGAGATCAGCGTTGCCATCTAAGAGAGGTTAATCAAGCGTGGCGTGTGCAGCTTCTGCCTCTCCATCAGATGTGAAAGATGACCACTGCTGATAGGTCGCCCTGGCTGGTCGCTGCCTTTGGTAACAAGATGGTTCACAGGATCTGAGCGCTAACCTAGCCTTGGCCTCAACCTCTCCCTCTGCCCAGTCCTTGGAATGGTGCAGCTGTCGTCAGTCACAGAGGAGAACTCCAGTTATGAACGGCTTTGCTTGGCTACAGCAACATGCCTCTGCACAAGGGGAAGGATATGAAGAAGGGGAGGGGGCCTCATAAAACCAACTCACCTGAAAAGCAAACATCCTTTTTTTTTTTAATGCCTGGCTCCGTTTATGTATATAAAATGGACATTATGGTGGAGTGAAAAAGACCCTCGTAAAAATCCTTCTTGAAAACTATTGTTGCTGACAGCCGTGACCTCTGTGCGTCTGCATGTTTACCCATAATTCATAATTAACAAAGACATTAGAACTGCCACAGGAGAATTCTGGGCTTTATTTCTTTCTAACTGGGCAGTACTAATGCTGGAAGTGCTCCCAAATCAGTGATTTAACATTTCAGGAAATCTTGGAGAGGCAGCAGAAGCCTCCTTATATAGCTCATACGCTGGGACTTTGGCGATGCGGATACGGGCGAGATAATTATTCAGCTCTCGTTATTGCTGTAGCTGCGCACCTGATCCCCCAACCATTAGAGCACTCTGCAGGTTATTACAACTATCAAACATCAAGGTCTCTTTTCTAGTCTCTTGACTATGTGGTTATCATTTTACTCCTTTTAAATCCCCCATCTGCATAGAAAGCCTCTGTGTTTTTTACTGAGATCTGCTCATAGCTCCCCTCCCTTTTCTTTATTGCTCCCCAAATGGAGCCCTTTTCTTACCAGCACATTAGCATAAAAACATAAACCTATATAAACCTCATGCCTTTCTACTTGCATTGTTTCGAATGCCCTTTCTCTTGTTTGATTTTCTCTTCCAGGCCAAGTACCCTTTAATTTGGACAGCAAAGGAGTCAGTAGAAGGGAATCCTCTTGAGCTCAAGGAAACCCTGATGGTATAATTTCAGATTATGGGAGTCGTCAATGCAAATGTTTAATCTTCCACTCAGTCGAGGCCCTCTTGACTTTGCTGCAAGTTTCTGCCCATTTGTACTATGCATGATACCCAAACCCAGAAGCATATGAGAAGACTTAAGGACATTTGGATGAAGAAATCTTTTTGCATTGTATACTTATTTAATGGGTCATTACATTTAATACTGTTTCACTATTTCCTGGCATTTAAGATGAATAAGTCTTTGGATGAAAGATATTTTCAGTTTGGGACACAGTCTAGCCCTGCCATATCTTTGCCTCTAATACCTTCCTAGACAAACTAGAGGATGATCAAAACCAGACAGCTCTGCATATTCTGGGCACTGTGTCAGCTATCTAGGGGCAGGCAGTCACTTATCATGATATATAAAGGTACTATTATAAATTAAGAGTCTGTAGCAGACCTCTGCGGGTTGCATCTTAAGCGAAAGCAAGATGCTGTCTCCGGATGTCTCATACAGTTTTTACTCCCGGTAGAAACCTTTATTTTTCAGGATCTCCACCAAACACCTGTAAAAAGAGGCATTCTACCCACTGTAGGCCTATCTGCAGAAAAAGCTAATCCACAAGGGGGGCTGAGCAGCCACAGTCGGTATGGTGGGGCTAAGAAACATATGGCTTCCTCACTTAATATTGCTGCACAGTCGTCCCACACCATATTCCCTTAAATGGGCATTAGCTCCGTAGCCAAATTAACAGGCTATAAAACATATGAAAATAAATGCTTTTTTTGATGTCACAAAAAAAATGAAACATGGCTTAACAGTGTCTGCCCATTATCAGCATGTGTGTCTTCTGTGTATGTGTGTACAATAAATGCATTACACCTTAATAAAAGGAAGTATGCAGAAAATTCAAAGACTGTTTTTTTTTTTTTTAAATCATGAGCAGTGAAAGCTAAGTGTGTATGTTTTCGTTCATCAGCTTCTGCAGATAAACCAACTGATTGTCCTGGCTTTTAGAAGAGAATAGTTTCTTTTAGGACTTCTTTGTGTTGACCTCAAAGAAGTTTTAGCTGTTTAATAATAAACAGTTGTTTAGCTGTTTATCATTCTCCTCTGTCCATGGTGCATGTGCATATTTTCCTCAAGAGCTAAGGAATATAGATCTCTACACCAAACATACATCTATTAATGCAAGTGCATGTATATAATCATAAGAGGAACCAATGGGCTGCATTTGCTGCAAATGGCGTTTTCTCTACATTCAATGACCACAATAAGAAGGCTTCACTTTAGGACCCGTGTGTGACTGTGGAGTCATCGAATGTGGTCAAAGGCATCTGGTTTTGTGTGTGCTTTCATTTCTGACACTGTATGCACTAGTTATTCTTCAGTATATGGTAAACTTCAGTACTAGAAAGATTGAGTTAAAACCTTTCTTATTATCAGGTATTGTCTTCTTATTTAATGAGAATAAAGAAAAAAGACCCAGATAAACCAGATAGCTTGTTTAATGTCACACAGCCATGAAGTTCATGATACCTTTTGCTTCTAATCTTTTGACCACTTCTTCTTGCTACTGTACTAAGTTGCTGATTTCCATAATTGCATAATTCTTGATATTCTCAAAGCAATAAAAGATATTTTTTGAGTCTTATTTCTAGAAGAAGTAGTGGTTTGGTTGTAACCATTCATTATCTGGTTTGGTGAAAAGATGCATAAATTTGCAAGATGGTGGACCAGTAATATGGCAAAGGCCTTTTCTTTGTATGACAACCAACTGACCCCTAAATGAATTGAACCTATGACCTCTTTCCTCATTAGCTCCAGAAAAAAAAGAAGACAACTACCCCAGAAACAATCGTTACAAGCAAGCTACAACACAAATCTCCCATGTTATTCCTTTGAGACTAATTAGAGAGCTAAAACAATGCTCTTTGAAAGACATATAAAATCATATAGCTATGTTCTTCTGAGTTGCGAACCTCTTGATTCTATGCAAAATTTTATCTAAGTACAAATATAAATTGCTCTGGGGAGAAGTTTCCAAGTTTTTGTAAGACTTCCATAATGCAGATGTTATCCAAAATAGGTTAAAAATAGTTATTCTCTCTGATGCTTCAATGGATTATGATGACATCATCGCTAGTCAGGGGAAGGAAGTAGAAAGTAAAGGTATACATGTGGTCTTTATAAAAATCTAAATAAGCAACAAATAATTTGGGATATTATGAAAGTTCAGTTATTGCTGTTTTTGAGTGGAGATGGATGTCATTTGAATCTTGAATTCCTTTATGTATAATAAGAAAAATAATGTTGTGATCTTTAGTGTGAAAATAAAAGAGCATCCAGGATAGACAGTGGACCTAGCAAGAATAAAATGGTTACATATTTGCGAACAACATTTACTTAGATGGTTTAAGAGGAACTGTGGGGCCTTTCTAGTAATCATGGGGTTAAAGCACTGTACAGAACCTTCCAGATGCACTTTGTTATCCAAGAGACAGATAGAGAGATGCCGTTCTACTGATATGTTACATAAATCATGGTGCCAGCCAGAAAAACAACAGATGACCAATTTGTACAAAGCATTTTTTCCTTATGTTACATTTATTTAAAATACATTAAATCGTTGCGTTAAAATTGAGGCAGCTGGCAGTCCATGCAACCTTATAAGATTTGTGCTTTCTGGATGGAGGCCCAGTCACATAGAAAGGTGAACTCGTTGGGCTAGTATACTCACTTAGTTATATGCCAAGCTTTAGTGGAGCACAGGTAGTCGAGAATTCACCATGCTAGCCTTTTCTTTCTTTTTCTCTCTTCTCTTCCCTTTCCTTTTCATACTTTGCCCCCCTCCCCCCTCCCTTTCTTCTTCCCCTTTCCTCCTTTCCTCCCTCCTTCCTTCCCCTCCTTCCTTCTTAGAAATCTCCTGGAAAATAGAAAAAAAGGGTTAATACTCACTTTTTCCAAATGAAGTCCATAATTCATGATCCCAAGACTCAACCAAAAGAAAAAAAAAAAAAAAAGAGCCTGGATGAGATGGAATTGGAGAAACCTGGCCATTTTCCAGGGACTTGTTTTCTCTTATACATCTTGGCATTGCTATGATGCTTACTTAACTTTGGGGATAAAAGTCTTGTCTGAGTTAGGTAGCTTTGTATTAATTGATTCAAACACAGCCTTATCTTTTGAATGAAAATTAAGTATTTGTTGTGTTTTTAGCCTATAGTTATCATCAGATTCTTCACATTCTTAACAGACAACATTCTCAAAGTGCTGAGAATCGCTTTTATGGTTTTCAGTGTGTGTGTGTATGAATTTATATGTTATACTATATACAATAGACATTGGAACAATATATAAATATATACTGTTTGAATCTCTCACTTTCTCGATATATACATATATACATGTACATGCATATGCATGTATGCATATGTATATACATATATATATATGTATATACATGTTATTTTTCCAATGTGTATCATTAATTGCCTTGAAAAACAGTTTTTAATAACCTGGGTCAAGACAGAGAATTCTATGCTAAAGAACTTCACATTTTTTTCAGTTTATTTAATGATAGATTCATCATGGCATGTAATGCTTTTCATCTTAAAAAGTTCTGGTATTTTGTAGTATCTAGTTGTTTAATGAAATTACCTAAATCAGAGTTTGCTCGTTTTAATAAATTTTTTCTTCTTTATTGGTCAATAATCATGGGATTGGAGTGGAGAATTCAGTTTTTCAAGAAGTTAAAATTTGAAATTTGAAGCTACCAAGATGATAGAATTCTATTTAAATTCATCAACTATTTTTGGGTCACTACTGTGTTCACAACATGCTAGGAACATATTTGGTAAATTTTTAAAGACTTAAATATACTTTTTTCTTTTAGGAGACTAAATTAGAGCATAAGAAAAAAATACAAAACAAAGTCTGTTCTTTCAGCTTATGATCTCTATGGAGAGATTTGTATTTTGGGGAAATATGCAAACAATTAAAGAAAAATTCCAGACCTCAACTGGTAGCAAGCTGAGTCCCAAAAATAGTGCAGACAGCCCTAACTGTTTAGAAAAGGCAAAGGTTATGGAAGACCTTAACCTCTGAAATGCCATTATAGGAGTTGTCTATGAGGGACCCCGATGGAAGAAGTAAGGATTGAAATAAGTTCTGAACTGTAGTGAAGATTTTGATGCTTAAGATGGTTGGAACATTTGGTGTTAACTAACAATGAGACTGTCCAAGCAGGCTCACTTTGTCGTGATTAGGGTGAATATGAGATAAGTTTAATTTGTGAATACCTCAAAAAATTGCTAAGGTGGATGTAGTGGCACATCTCTGTAATCCTAGCCCTTAGGAAGGAAGGCGGGGGGATTATGAATTCAAGGCAAAGTCTGTAAGACATTGTCTCAGACAAGAAAAAATAAATAAAAAAAGGTTTAGTGGATTTCCAAAATGGAGAAAGACAAAAAAGAAAAAAAAAAAAACCATGGAAAAGAGAATTCGTTATTTTTAATCTTAAATTAAGAGTGTGCTTCAAAGTATTAGGGCTAATCCTGTGTTGGGAACACATTTCCATCAAAAGTGAGCTCTAGCAAGGGCTAAGGTAAAATAGACTCTGTAGTTGTGTTAGGGTTAGGTCTAAATGTGCTAGAGTCCTCTTGGTAGAGTGTGCTCAGAGTAGAGTCTGAAGGATTCAGCACCCAGAGCAAAGGGATGCCCACAGTGAGTAAGTAGGGTGTTTGTTTGAAATATTGTTGTAACAAGGCTTGATAGAGAAATGCTATCATATCCTATTGGATGATCAGCACTTCCTTAATATATTTAGAGAAAAATTAGCATGTGGTATAACAAAGTAGGTTTTATATGCTCAAAGCATATCTGTTTTAGTTCCTCCCAGTTGCTATAACATAATACCATGCAACAGAAATATATGACTCATAGTTATGGAGGTTGGTAAGCCCAGGGTTAAGGTTCTAGACAGATGCCTGGTGAGTTGTATCCATAGATAGCATTTTCTGCCTGTGTTCTTTTAGGGCAGAAAGGGCAAAAATGCCTACTTAAGGGATCCATTTCATTTCTCAGTTAACCTTCTAAAGATCTCTCTACTTAATCTCACTACCATGGAGGTTAAGATTTCAAAACAAGGATTGGGAGAGGGCACAAACATTTAGACCATAGCAACACACAAAATTAATAACTGTAAACCCATTAGAGATGTTTATCAGAGTTTCAGTTTTTAATTGACTTGAAATTTTGCCCAACCATTTTTCCCATATGACACATCTTAGAAGTATCAAATTTTTAATAGCAAGAAAAGTTAAACAGATATGTCTTGTACAAAATGACCAAATCAGAACTGTGGCTAAGTGTGTGTGTGTCAACTCTATATCATTGGTTTCTTCTCTCTAGTACCTTCCACTCACCCTCTACTACCCCCCTTTTCTCTTCCTATCCTTTTCGCCTTGCAGCCAATAACGAGTTTGAATTCTTGAATTGACAAGACTCAAATTTTCATTCAATGAATATACCTTTAAAAGTTTGTAGTATATTGAGATTTCCACCCATTTTGTTGAGAAGCCAAGCTGGTGATGGGAACAGGATTTACAGATTTAGGGTTCAGGCTTCAGTGTCTGGATGACCTGAATGTGGTCTTCAGATCTTCTGTGATCTGAAATTAAGGTCAAGCTATTGAAACTTTAGGTTCTAGTTTCCCCATCCATTCAATGGTTATAATAAACAGCATTTCATAGACTTCCTGAATTAATACGATAATAATGAAAAACACGTCCTGTGATACCTGAAGCACAAAAGGGTTACATTAACTCTTACCTTTGCTATGATACTATTGAGGCTTGACATACACTATCCCTAAATATGACTGCGGAAACTAGAATAAGACACCCGAAAATATACTTGCTGGGCATATTTTGAGCAGATTATTTTGAGAAAATGTGGACATAGTAGTAGCTCTGCAAAGCTGCCCTTCGAAAAGAAAATTTACATCTATAAGGCAAACCTATATTTTAGTGAAAAGGTATTTATATTAAGATGAGGGCTGCTTTTTTATATATCCCTATTTTATAGAATTTTTATCTGCACAGCAAAGTAACATTTGTGCACCATGTCTTTCTTTTCTTTTCTTTCTCATAACTCATCTCTACAGTCCTCCAGAAGACCCATTGCTTTCTATAGCTCAGGGTGCTGTGTGAGCCTCAATCATCTGATGCTTTTTGAATCATATTTTTGTTGGACTACTATGCATGCATACATAATGAAATCCAGTTTTTCTGCTGTTAATCTGTCTTATTTCCATTTAATATATAACCCAGCAAAATAACCTAGAAGCATATTGAGGCAAGGCATTTCCCTTCCCCTACAGCACTTTTGTCTGACCTAGTAATTCACTTGTAGCTCCTATAATAAGCCAGGACAGTGAAACATCCAAAACACAGATTAGCAGTTTATTTCAAAAATCATATAGCAGACCTAAAACTTTAGAAAATAAATCCTATTCAATTACTGTCACATATTTGAGAAATAATTATTTATGGTAGAGACTGAGCCTTGTTCTACATCTGGCCCTGTTAGAAAATTCTTCCATTCCCTCTTCCTCACCAGGGAGCAACTCAGTCTTGCTGAACTGACTGTGTCATTTCAGAACTTCTGGGCAATAAATCCTCTGAACTGAAGAGTGTGCATATGTGATAGCTGTTTTTTCTTTCCTGCCAATCTATATATATATATATATATATATATATATATATATATATTCTTAAATGCTAATTAGCTAAATTGGAGACCAATTAATTCTTTTGGGCATAGAATGTGTTTTTAAGAGACATGTCCCAATCAAGATTTTTCAAACAGCCTCATGTAATTCCTTCAAGAGGGTAGAATACCTGTCTTTTAAATTGGCTAAAATGGATATTTATTTGACTGACCATAACTATCCTCAAAGAAAAATCGTAAATAGATTAAACTGTAAGTGGTATGTGAAGACTATTGAAATCAACCAACGTTGAGTAGCTAAAATGTACTATGCTTTAAAAGTAAAAGTCTTGATGAAAAAATCAGTAATTTATCTTTAGCTACATCATTGTGGAAAATCATCTGGGCCCCTTGGGTACATACTGTATGTTGATAGAAAGGAAAGTAAATACAGTTTATAGGGATTGAAGACCTTCTGATATTATGGTAAGTTAATACCATGCTGAGATTTTTAAAGTCACCAGTATACATACTTGACAATCTGAAATGCTTCTAAGAGGCAATTAGACCATTTCAGGTAATGCACAGAAAGAAGTTTCTAGTTATGTCCAAATACATCTTTAGAGGACATGACATTCTCCAAGGGTCCTACATCATCAACAAAGATGTCAACTTTTGTGTACACTCTCAGTTTCTTTTTCACTTGTTACTTCTCCATTTCATTTTCTTTTTTGTTGTTGTTTTTGTCTGTTTCTTCATACTCTACGATGCTGACTGATTCTCAAATGTACTCCACAGAAACTAGGCATTTTTGCAGCTGTGCTTACAGGGTGTCACTAGCTGGAAAAATCAAAAAAAATTGAGATGGGATCCCAAATGTTCTAGCCTTTCTCCTGTACACCAGGAAGCTGAATCGTAGATCCATCTTTAACTTTTAGCTACATCTCATTGTGAATAGGGATTATGACCAAAACATTCTGTAGACCCATTCTCTGGACTTTTAAAGTGGAACAGAGGAACTTGGCTCTGCCGAATTCTGTTTTAGTGTCCTTGATCAGTGTATTGGCCTATCTTTTTGGAGTAATGGCTTTAAATTAGGAAGTGCTCTCTAAGATACTGTCTTTATTCAGTCACTTCTGTGGAGGGTTTTAAAGAAGGGTCTGAAAGCTGGAGGACCCTGGCTGGCTTTGCCCTTCCTTGTGCCTTTTCTACAGCCTGTCTTTAGCATCTTTGCTTCATTACCCATGTGTCACCTGTACTTAGCCATGAGGCGATATATCATCTCCCATTCCAAAAACATTGATCTAAGTCTCCCTCCTTCCATTTTTTAATAAATCTTAGTGAAGCAATATAACATTCCAGGTCAGTCCTGTAGTGCTGTTCTGGCCTCGCTGGAGCAGTTGCTGCAGAGCATGGAAACTTGCTGGCACAATATTGCAAAGTGACTCTGTGGGGGCTGGACGACTTCCAGCCAGCAATGAACCACGGCCAAGAAACGCCAATATGGATAATGCAAACAAGAGAGATTTGGGGCACATTTCGATTTAACCATCTGATTTAATTGACAGAATAAATGCACCTGTCAACGGGTAATATTCTTGTGATTAGTTTTGGCTGTGATGATGAGATGATGTTAAAAGAATGTCAGAACAACCTGTCCTGGGACTCTTACAGGCAGCTTTGAGCAAGAGAAGGTCAGTTTTTTGCTAGCTGAAAGAAGCAGGATTATCCTCCTGTAATGTGGAGGTATTTTATGGAGATGATGAGTGTTTTATTTGACGTTTTCTCTCTGTGCTTAGCCTTCACCACAAATCAAAGTAGGGGACAGAGGCTCACAGAAGTCACTGGCATTTGGGTGAGTCTCCATGGCTACTAGGGGCAGTTACAGGTATTAAAGCTAAAGCTGCATCCAGTGGTCTCACCTCACTCCAGCTGTGCTTCCTTCATGACTAGAGTAAGCTATTTTAGCAGAATTTTAGTGGGAGAAAGTCTGTGCCTGAAGCTTTGTTTTTTTTTTTCAGAGATAATGCTGACCTTAGAACAAGTATATTAATTAATGTTCATTCATCCTGTTATTAAACCTTTGCCATCTAACTCCAGGCTCTTCCTGGAAGATTGGGCTTTTCAATTTGGTCCATGCGAACTTTCTCAGGCCTCTCTATCACTGACCACTTTCATGTGTGAATTATTACTTCTCTTGCTCCTGTGAACATGTAGAAGTCGGAGAATGCCGTTGATATCCTGCCCAATACCTTTCTACCATTTTCCTTTGAGACTCACCAAACCTAGAGCTGGTCTAGTGTTCTGTATTCCTGACCTCAGAGATCATCCTGTCTCTTCCTCAACCACAGCATTATAGGAACAGTCATGCCTATAGCCACACTTGGCTTTCTAAGTGTTGGGTGCTGGGAGCTTGAACTCAGGTCCTCATGGACGCACATCGAGCACACTGAACCTCCTAGGCCATTTCCCCGTGCCTGATTTTTCCTGTAGAAGCCACGTGATCCTCCACTCTTAATGAGTTCTCCTTATCCTTCTGTGAATGCTTCCTAAATTTGTCTTCTGAACAAATTCCATACCAAATTTCTGGCCACACAATCAGTTTCTTTCAAGGATATAGCCCAGGCTGAATACACCATTCTGAATTTTCCATTTCTGTGTATAGCCATTGTTCCTCTTATAGTCTTTAACTCGTGAAGCTAAACTGTTTCAACTAGACATTTGCATATCTGGTTAAAGCCATGGGTGTTCTTCCTTGAAAAACACCAAGTTGCCTTGTGCTTAAGGATGATTTTTGTTTTGTTTTGCTTTTTGTTTTTTGAAACAAGGTTTTTCTGTGTAGCCCTTGCTATCCTAGAACTTGCTCTGTAGACCAGACTGGCCTTAAATTCATAGATCTCTCTGCCCCTACCTCCCAAGTGCTGGCATTAAAGGCGTTTGCTACTATGTTCAGCTCTCAGGAGTGATTCGTTAAGTTTTATTTATTGATTAGTTTGTCGAGGAGTCATCATTTTAGATGAATGAGTCCCTACCCTGCTGGTCCTTTACTCTTTCCTTTAAGGTTTGTACTATATCCAGACAGTAACAAAACCCATAAGACGATATTTCTCAAAGGCTGGACCGTAAATCAAAACTCACTTGAGCTGTCTAGATCTGTTTTCCTTGATTTGAATCTCCTTGAAGGAGAGATAGAGTCATATTCTATTTAAAATAGTTCTCGCTTAGTTGGAATCCACCACTACAATGTGGGATTGATTGTCTGAGTTAATGTCCTACACTGTCCCTTTTGTGTTCTGATGGCCAGTGCCCTACTGAAGCTTCCCGACCTTTAACCTGGGAATCAGTAATGATCACAACACTGTTGTACCCTAGTTGGTGCCAGGTAATTTTCATGAACATTATTTTACTTCCATTGTGAAAGTACAACTTAAGAAAGGTAAAGTAAATTGTACAAGGATATCTAGAAAGTGAAGGATGCCCTAGAATTCAAATCAAGAGCATGAGAGTTCAGCTGTTCCTCTGGGGCACCCCGCAGCTTCTCCCTGCTGTACCTCCACACCTTCTGTGTCTCTCCCTATCATCTGTCAGTTGTTTCCAGATTACTTTTACTAAATGTCATCTTGCCAATCTCTATGAGAAAACACGTTAGTTTATATCACATTTATTTCTTCAGTCTCTTTATTAACTTACAGGATCCTTAAGGTCTTGAATTATGTCTGTTCTGATTCAAAGGAAGAACCCAAGACACATTTTGAATAAATAATATTTGTTAGAAAACATCAATTTCCTATTGGCTACTGTGTGAGTTCTTTGCCATGCAGATTTCCTCATACGATCTGGCTGCTCCTTGCATTATCTAAATGCTCTCTGTGTTATAGACAGGTGCAATTCTTCTTCTTTTTCATTCACGACATTTCTCCCTTTGCCCCTGCTCTTCTCCCTAGCTAAGGTTTGTTTCTGACGCATTCTATTATTGTGTAATACCAGATTCCAGGTTCAGCATGGAAATGTGATCGTCTTAATTCTGTCCTTCCATACATCAAATTTACTTTTTTGAACCTCCTCAATTTGGTGTATCACATTTTAGCTCCTAGATTCCTCATTCCTTCGTCGTATAATCCAGGATACCCACATGGTTTATGAAGCAGAGAGCAAAGAGGCAAGGTTAAATGTCTTTCACCTGATTGGTCTTCTTAGTGGAATTTAAAAAATGAAGACTAGCTGAAATAACAGCTCAAATCATCTTTATCTCTTAAATATTGTTTTACAGTAATGCATTGTAGAGATGTGTTGTGATAGTATTTTTTTCTAGGATTGTACAATCACTGAAATATTTTCTTGTCAACATTCTGACTGAAAGTATGCAAAAGAGAAGACATTGATAGCTTAGTAGGTAATATGTATTCAATATGGTGGAAATAGTCATTTTAAACGAAATGGGAGAAATTATTAATTATACAATGTTTGAATTACCATCATTCCAAAATCCAAGAGAGGGTCTTCCTTCAGCATTCTGTAGTCATGAAGATACAATGTTAAGGGAATGCACCAATTTTCAGTTTTGTTCCTACCCGTGAGTAGATAATTCTGTTTTAGTTCTAAATTATTTTGATGTACTTTATTCCTGTAATTTGTCCTGTAGCTTGCCAACCTTACTCATGAGAATATTGATTTTATATGAGAAGTTCTTTTTTATGCAGTGTGAAAAAACCAAAAACTTTTATAATGATGTAATATTAAGCACTGATAATAGACTGTTGCGAATTATTATGATACAATCATGATTTGACAGAGGAGGGTGGTTCATGGAAAGATCCATTTTTGAAAGCTCTTTCTTTGTCTCTGGCTCACTGTATTTGGGACCAATGTCTTACTAAAGTTCATAGCAGTGTGATTTCAGGTAAATGTAAAGAGAGAAAAAGATATTAGACATCGTTGCCCAGTTTAAGTAGACAGCAAGTGTGCCATCTTCTTTCTTCCCCAAAGTATCATGATTCTTATAAACACTGATGGTCTTACGTATCCTTGGAAATTAGCTAACACAGATGCTATCTTTGCTAGTCACAAGATTTTTTTTTCCATAGTGCAAGAACGTCCAAGATTAAGAACATGAAAATAAGCCAGGAGGTGGTGGCACATGCCTTTAATCCCAGCACTTGGGAGGCAGAGGCAGGTGGATCTCTGTAAGTTCGAGGCCAGTCTGGTCTACAGAGTGAGTTCCAGGACAGCCAGAGCTACAACAGAGAAGTCCTGTCTAGAAAAAATGCAAAACAAAACAAACAAACAAAAAGAACATGAAAGTAGACAGCAAAATGTACAAGTTGGTAGCTTTAAATATACCTGTATAAAATCATACAACCTGTAGACAACAGTATGGCAGACTTCTCCACCACTGTGGAGTACAGTAGCTGTACTCCAGTGCTGAACCTCTGTCAGAGAGTAGCTGTGTCTCCAGAGCCCTCTGTGGGCTCCTGCAGGGCAGCCTTGGGAAGATGTGAGCAAGTGGAGGAGGCACAGTCTCAAGGATTGTCTGGGTTCTTTGGGAATATAGTGTAAGCGGTTCTTACAGCAAAAAGAGAAGGGAGGACAATGCATTAAGCTGATTCTGTGCTTGAAACTTTCAATTAGGATCTAAATCTACCCTCTTTCCCTTCCCAAAAGCCAACCCAAATCAGTTCATGGGGTTAGCACATTGCTCTGTAAACCACTTAATGGTATTTGAGACATTGTCAGGAGAAATAGCTTCTCCTGTGTGTGTGTGTGTGTGTGTGTGTGTGTGTGTGTTTAAGTTGCTCCCACATAGTAAAGGTTGCTACATCTTCAGGACTCTAAAGAAAGTATGATACCCTAAATATTAAGGAAAGCTTAGGACTGTGAATCTGATGTTATGCATTTTAAAGACAATTAGCTTGGCATGGTGGAACATCTCTTGGGATGCAGAGGCAGGTGCATCTCTGAGTTCAAAGCCGGAACTTTCTATGTAAATATTACAAGCCAGCCAGGGTTATATAGGGAAACCATGTCTTAAACAAACAATCAGAAAAAAATTAAACCTTGCTTCGACTTTACACAATTTAAACCAGACGTCTATTTGTGTATATTTTTATTTTAAGAGTCAACATTTCACAAATGTTTAAAAGCTTGTCTTCTACTAAGTTATCTGTTTGCTAGCATTTGAGGTCTTAGCTTGACTTTCAGTTTCTAAATACATGCTTAGGACAGCAATCTCAATAGCAGAGGTAATGACCTCAAACAGCCTACCTCCTACAGTACAGGTTCCCTAATTATTTTCTTACAGTCTGGTTTTAACTCACCTAGTAAACACTGGTCTGGTATCGAGTGTGTAACACATGTTACAGACTTCATTAGGGATAAACGTCCCATGGTCACCATTTTTGAATAGCTAGTATTGTCAGTTTTGTGAAAGAGTATCAATTATGAGGGCTTTATATAGAAAATATGGTTCCTTTATTTGGGTTAGAACTATTTGTGTTGGAATTTATATCATTTTTCCCTCTGATGTTTTTCATGAAATTAGAGGAATGTTCCAGAATGTTGAAAAGTTCTATATCAGATTGTGTTGAAATATTAAATAATTTCTGTATTTGTTTATAGGATTTTGGTAATTTCTATATTAACATATCTTTGGGGAATTAAAATTATTATTTTGGTGTGTACACATGTGTGTGTGTATGTATGTGTGTGTATTACGTGTGTGTTATATGAGAGTATATGTTAGTAATTGTAAGTTTTTGTGTAGTGAGATGGTTCAGTGGGTAAAGAGATCACTACACAACCTTTTCAATTGCTGGAATCCACATAAACGTGGATGAAGAAGACAGACTCCACAAAGTTGTTGTCTAATGTCTATGCCCATCAAATCATGTGACTGTGCATGCAGGAACACACACACACACACACACACACACACACACACACACACACACACACACACACGTGCACACACATAGGCACAATTGAGAGTATCTTTTTTCTTTCAGGGTTCTATCACAGAATAAGCCCCTGAATTTCCAATCATTTATCTATAGACTGCAATGATCAGGTTCTTGAAGTTCCTTTCCCTGTTTCCTATCTCAGCATTTCTTATAGCTGGATATAAACAGACCTCTCTATCATGTAGAAGTTTTGCTTTTAATACAATGTAGTTTATTCAGGTGCTTCTCTTTATATTTTTTAGGGTTTATGCTATAGAAAATTAATTAGCTTTTCCAGAGTTATTTTTGGGTTTCACGGTTTTGTTTGTCAAATTTACTAGTAACAAAGTTATTTTAAATGTATTTTCAAAATTCCATCAGAGTTGTACTGAAAGCATCTGGAGTAAGTTTTTAGGTCAAATTAAAATTTCATTATCATTTCAGGTAAGAAACTTAGGTATTATTTATAGTCTGCACGGAGATAAATAAATGAGGAGAGAGCTGGTCAGACATAGTTGCAAGCCAAATTTGAACACGTCTTGTGGTGGTGTGACAGTCTTTCTTTCGGGCAAGTATCCACACAGACTTAATATCACGAATAATACTTGGGACCTTTACAGGAAAGGAAGCAATGATCAAAACAAACAGAAATGCAGGTGATATTTTTGGATGACAGATATTAACATTATAAAAACACAGTCATTCCACACTTGACAAATGGTTATGACAAACCCTTGTAACTAAGTAAAACTAAAGCAGATAGGTGTACTCTAATGTGCAAAGTGGTCATCTCAAAACATTTTCGTAGATTGACTCTAGTTGTATCAATGTTGGCATTTTCATGAGTTTTATTGTCTTAACTTTGTTGACATTACTTCATATGCTATTCCTTTCTATTTTAGTGATTTTGATATGTACATATTCATATATCATTATGCCTTTAATTGGCATTTCTCTCATAACTGATACTTTTGGGCATCTTTTCATTTGCTTATTATTCATCTTGATTAATTCTTTGGCTTAGTATTTATGTTTTTCCCAGTTCTCTAGTCTCTATAATTTTATATTGTTCTGTAGATGGACTTTATATATTGGTAGTAACTTTCAGTTAACACATTGCAAATAAAATTTCCTAATCTGTGTGTTGTCTTCTAGTATTTAGTGCATTTTGATAAAAAGTTCGCAGTTTAATAACATTTTAAGAATATGTTTTTCTTTCCTCAATGATGAATGATTTGGGGCATTTTGTTTTTTGTTTGTTTTAAGGTGAATCTATGTTTGATGCTATTTTGTGTAGAATTCCAGCACTCCAGAGGCTGAGGCAGGAGGATTGCTATTCCAAGACTATAGTCACCCTCAGCCACATAAAAAGACCATATCTCAAAAAGAAAAAAAAGAAAGAAAGCAAAAATAAGTTCCTGCCAAAATCTTGAGCTATTTTTCCATGTTTTATTATTTTCCCTTTCCATTTATATTGTCCCATTAAGCTGAATTATTAATTACATATTAATAAAATATTACCTATTAACCTCAAATACTTTTAATTTCCAATTTTCATAGGATGAATATTTGAATTAAAACAAATACATTCAACTGGAACAGATACTATTGGTACTGATATTGCACAACTAGTTCTCAAATAGAGAGTATTTGCTAACTGAGAGGCATAGCCTCCTGCCTAAAAGAAATGATATGCTAGATTACTTAAAATATAAATTAATGAGTCAGGGTAATATGTCCAATCACAAAGTGTCAGGTTGTAGACAGAAGAAACAAACTTCACTAACATTTCTCCTACTAAAAATGAACTGGTGGAACAGAATAAGGCCTAGACATATATTCGATTCATAAATACAAAGGCTGACCACAATGATATTGCCAAGAAGTCAGGGAATATCCACGGCAGGAAAGTGAACCCATACCTCTACTTTACAACCTAAACAACGAAATTACTGGATGAAGAGGTTAATAGGAAATATTTTATTAATATAGGTATTAATATTTTAGCTTAATAGGGGCATCTAACTAGGACAAGCAAAATAATAAACCAGGAGAATATGGTAAATGAAGTCTCTGGGTAAAACAGATCAGAATTATTCTTAGAACTTTCTTGTAAATTTTAAATTGCTTTTTTAAAAAATTCAGTAATATTTTAATACAAACACATGGTTTGATATATAATATATATAGTATGAGACACAGTATATTAAATATAATAAAGTGTTATTCGTGTCATGAAACTTGTGTCTTGGGCAGGAATAAAATGGACTTAAAAATAGTTGTGTTGCAATAAAGAAAAAAATGAAAGTAAACTTACCACAAAACACTGCATTTGATAAAATAATAATGTTTCTATTTTCCATTAAATTGGTTAGCCATTCCTTACATTATCTTTATGCTAAATAATACAACATTCACCCCAGTCTCCTTTCTTCAATATTCTACATTAGTTTCAACTTGAAAGATGGAATCTCCTTGGAGATAGCTAATGCCATGAATGGAATGAGATAACTGAATATGTGACCGGAAATTTTAAGTTTACCTATTAAAGCAGCTATAGTGTTCAAAATAGCAAATAGGCACAGGAGGTCTTCCCTGTAGCAGATGACCAAGCAGTAGATGCAGAAAATGGACAGAATGTGGAAGGCATCAATCTCAGCCTCCATAATAACTAGTTCAAGTCAAAATCCAGACTCTAGGGACAACTGGTCCTAAGCGAACTGAGGGACAGTTTGAAATGATTTCAAAGCTACTAAAATACGTCTGAGAAATATAGAGGAACCATTTTCTTAAAATAGGAAAAGCTGGCTCTTACTATTTTCAAATGTTTCTTTTGCCTGGTCCACATGAGCATTGTCAAAGTTTTGGTCTATCCAAGCCCTATCGATTTACAAGGCATCTTTTCAAGGGACGGGAGAACCATATACTCTCTTTCAACCCCACTCAAGCACCCTTTTTTTGTGGGTGGAATTTGGCAGCAATTGAGTTATCCTGTCCTTTAATGCCTTCTTTTTATATTTGTGTATCTTTAAGAAATTTCTTTGGAGTGCATCTAGTTGCTTACTTAAGTATGAAAGAAAGAAGAACAATTTTATAATACCTTTTACATTTAATCGTTTTATCCATTTTACCTGAGCAGTGGGTTAACAAAGTCATCTTTCTTAAAATGAACTATACCTGGATAACTATAACTCAAAACAGAACATTTCAGATTGACAAAAGTATAAGTGCTTTGACTTATAGTAACATGAGACTTTGAGATCATTTTGAAATTATTAAGAATCATGTAGCATCTATGTGATTTTAAACTTTGAGCATAAAAGACAGAATATTCTGATAGATCACAATCATTCTAATATGATAGTGAAAACATTAATAAATAAACTCTGGCACATTCATACAATGTATCACTATACACTGATAAGATAGGAGCCATTCAGTCACAAGAAGACATGGCAATACCTTAAATACATATTGCTAAGTAGACATAGTAAGTATTAAAGGGCAACATATAGCATCCTTCTGATTACATGATAGTTTTAAAAAGACAGATCAGATAGTTGCAGGAACAGGGGAAGGAGCTGAATAGTTCAAGAAATTTTTATGTTAGTAAAATTAATCTTTATAGACTGAAATGGTAGAGTTATGTTATGCATAGGTCAAAACTCATAGAATTGTACAACACAAAAAGTGAAATGGGCTTGAAAATTATAATGCAGCATTCACAAGTTTGGAGATCTGAGTACAAGATAGAAATTTTATTCAAAATGTAACAACTGAAAATAGGAGAAACTATGTCTTGGAAAGATGAGAAAGAAGATAGATAAGCTAAACCTACCTCTTTAAACGTCTTCAACCAGCTCTATGTTTCAGTTTTTTGCTGTGTTTTCACTTTTGCTTTGTTTTTTGTTGTTGTTGTTGTTGTTGTTTTGAGACAGGGTTGCTCTGTTGTAACTCTGGCTATCCTGGAACTCACTCTGTAGACCAGGCTGGCCTCAAACTCACAGAGATCCACCTGCCTCTGCCTCCCAAGTGCAAGTATTAAAGGCTTGTGCAGCCAACGCCCACTGTGTTTTCATTTTTATTTGTCTCAAGAAATTTTTACCTGTTGATATTCTCTTTAGCTCATTGTACAGTAGAAGGCATGTTGTTTAATTTCTACTTATTTATAACTCTCCTCCTCTCACTTTTCTAGGTTCATGTCACAATTGGTCATGAAAGATGCTCAACATGATTTCAGTCTTGAACACGTTAGGACTTTGCAGCCTAACATAGCCTATGTGTAGTGTGTATACATAGCCGAAAAAAGTGCATACTGCTGTGGTTTACATGTAATTGGCAAGATTACATATCGTTCACTCTACTGTTGTATAGGGTGTTCTTTATGTGCCTGTGAGGTCCACTTAGGCTGTGCAGTTTCACATCTGCTCTTTCTTTATTGATTTTTTTTTTCTTGGCAAATAAGCTTCTACTGTTATTATGTTCAATCTATTTTTCTTCTAACTCTGCTAATGTTTGTTTGATATATATAGGTGGTCTACTATTTGGTTCATGCATTTTTACATTCTGTTGTTAAATTAATTTCCTCCTTTAAAAATGTAGTATTGTATTTATAGTGTTGGTGATTTCAGGCATGCCTACAATGTACTTTGATCTCAGCAATCCCATATTTCCCCCTTCCACTACCACATCTTCTCCTTATCTGCCCTCTGAACTTTATATGGATATTCTTTTTTTTTTATTAAATATCCCCATGTGTCCAATTAGTGTTGCCAACATATTCATGAGTGTGGGCCACCCACTGGAGTACAGTCCACCTGCCAGGTACCACACCCACAAAGAAAACTGACTCTCCTCCTCCTAGCAGCCATCCATTGTCAGTAGGTCCTTATGGCATGGCCCCCTTCCTTATCGATACTGGAATATGAATGACTTGACTTATGCAAATCACGTGCAGCCAACCACAGCGTCTGTGAGTCCGTAAGTGTCCTGCTGCATCTAGAACATAGCATTTTCCATCCATGTTCCCCAACCTCTGGCTCATAGTTCCATGCCACCTCCCACGGTGTCCCCTGAGCCCCATGGGGAGGAGCTGTGGTATAGATGTCCCACTGATGGATGAGATGACCGATGATTGTTCTCTGCAAATCTGACCAATTGTGAGTCTGTATTAACCACTCTGCTGTACAGAGATGCTGAATTTCTCTTACTTTCAATATTAATTTTGTTCTTTGACATTTCATACATGTATATATTCTGATTATGTCCCCATCCCCTTGCCTCCCTCTCACCTCTTTCAAACCAAAGCCTCCTCCTCAACCTTATGCCTCTTTTTTTTTTTTTTTTTTGTAACTTAATCCTAACTTCACTTGCTTTCTATTAGTTATCAATGTGGGTACTATCTTTTCCTACACCTTCAGACAGAATGCGTCTTTGAAGAAAAATAAGTGTCTTATAGAAAACATGAACTTAAATCTTGGGTTGTTTTTTTCCCTCTTACATATATCAGTTGCTCTGTCTTTTCACTGGAAACCTCGATCTAATGTGCTTAGGTAATTATTGACAGAGAGAAACTTTCTGCTGTCATTTTCTCACTTTCTTAGCTTGTGCTCCTTTTCTTGTCCTTTCTTGCCGTCTTCCCTGGTTGTTGGATTGTTTTCTCCTTACTTGTTTATATTCTAGACGCTCTATCTCAGTGGTCACCATGAGACTTACATGGCTAGTTCTCAGTCTGTGTAATTTGATAACAATTCCAGGCACACGCAGAAACTACATGCTTCTAATCTGCCTCTCTTACTTATGTGATGTTTACATCTTTTTATGTTGTGTATTCAATTTCAGATTATCGTATCTATAGTTATTTTTAATATCTTCATCTTTTAACTTTTATACTACAGTTAAAAGTTATTTGTTTCCTTAATGACTGCCATTCTGACTGCGACGAGACAGAATTTCAATATAGTAAAAGTGATTTACTCACTACCCATTATAGTACGTATTAAATTTGGGAGTTGATTGCATTCTAACCTTTAAAATGAGCTATAAACTTCCATATCTTTTAATGTTGTTAGTTAGCATTCTTTCATTCCAACTTGAGTTCCCTCTAGCATTTACTGTGCTGGAGGTCTAATGGAGGTAGATTCCTTCAGCCTTTGTTCCTCTAGGAAAATATTCTCTTTCACATCTGAGAGCATCTGTGCAGGCGTGGTAGTATTTGTTGATTTTCTTCTTTAGGGACCTTGAGCATATTACACCACTGTCTTCAGACCTAGAATGTTTCTGCTGAAAAATACATTTTTCTTTTAATCTTGAGTGTTGATAATTTAGACAAATTTGAATGTAGAATTTTGCGTTCTGGCTTTCTTTATTTGATGATTTAATTTCATCTTTCATTGTTTCATGAGAGATTTGGTACAGTGATAGATGAATTTTCTGTTGCAATTCCCCCTGGTTTCTAATCAGATTTTTCTGCATTCCAATTTTGTAAATTATTAGATATGCATCTTAAAATTTAGATTAGTCATTGATTCTGAACTCCGAAGAACAAACAGATAGATACCTGATTTTAAATAAACACCTATGGGCTGGACAAATACAGGAAATGGAATCATTGCTATTTATTGAGTTTTACAATCTAGTAGCTCTAAAAATGGTTTTACATGCAAAAAAATCTTAATTTTGTATTTCTATTTAGTAGTCTCTCATATATTACTGCATATGTTTAAATTTAAAATGGTATATCTTATTTGCAGAATTATTTTATGATGCAATTAAAGGTGTCCTAGACTATGATTTTTTTTTTCTGGGACAGGGTTTCTCTGTTGTAACTCTGACTGTGCTGGAACTCAGCCTGTAGAACAGACTGGCCTCAAACTTACAGAGATCTGCCTGCCTCTGCCTCCCGAGTGCTGGGATGAAAGGTGTGCGCCACCACTGCCCAGCTTAGACTAGGATTTTTAAGACCTGCATTTTACTTTTTGTTGTTTTGTAGAATCTAAGGCCATTTAACACCCCCAGGGCTCATCTTTCTCAAAGCAAAGAAAAATACATAACTACTCTGCCACAAAAATCATTTTTTTATGTTTTATGAATTATCTTTATTTAGTGAATTTCAGGGGCTTTACAAAAAAGCAAAAAAATCACTAAAAGAAAAAATAAATATATTGAAATTCATTGTATAATTTATTAGGAAAGAAGTTATTAAGAGAAATATATTAGGAGAAAATCCACCAAATTCATTTTGGACACTGGTTAATAATCTAAATATTGGTTTATTTTAATACGTTTTTAATGAATAGTTAAAGTCATAGCTAAAATCCCCATGGCCTTCATATTGAAATAACTATCATTAAATTTCTTAGAGTCTTGAACCTGCTGATGTTTCCTGTGGAAATCTCTCCCCTAGAACTGTAATTAGACGGAGAGTGTGCATCGGAGGGCAGTAACGTGTACTGTTGTGTTCTCAAAGCACTCTCTTCTCGGGTATTCTCCTTCTTATCTCACATTTGGAAATCCCAAAGACTTCTAAGAGAAGGTTGAGTAGACAAGCTTAGGTCCATAAAGCATATGTGGTTCCAGTTTGTCAAGGATTTACGCTAAGAAAGAGCTCTGAGTTATTTCCTACGTTCTCAATGTGAATATTGAGGAAACTGATGGTTACATGTTGGTCAATTTTACTAATTATTTATAACACACAGAATAAATCACAAATGAACTTTCTATTCGCGACATCCCCACGAATAAAAGAAATGATCACAAAAAAATGAGAAATTGTCAGCATTTTAAACTTACTCTTTGCAGACATCCAAGTGACTACCAAATCACGCAGATAGAACTGTTGGGACTAATGGAGGGAATCTGGAGGGGAGTCCTGAGATCCAGTGGCCAAAATTTTCTCGTTTTTTTTTCTTTACATTGTAGAGATTTGTAAATCATAATTTTGACTTTTAATGTTTAGCAAACAGCCTAAAGTCACACTTGGGTGACAAGTATCATTAGAGGGCAAACAAATCATGAATACAGTTACCTCATGGACACAGTCACATCGTGGACATAATCACATCACATCATGAAAATCTCTCTGATAATGTTTTTGGTTTATGGTTCATGAATGAATTACTTACAATAAATGTTTCTCAAGACTATATTATTTTCATATTAAGCACAGCGGACTATTTTCTTCTGGTGTGCTGTCTAGTCTTATGTGAACTTGACACACAAACTAGAGCTGTCTGAAAGGAAGGAATCTCAATTGAGAAAATGCCTCCATAAGATTCAGTTGTAAAGTATTTTCTTAACTAGCGATTGATGGGGGGATTATGGGTTGTTCCATTCTGGCTGGTAGTTTGGGGTTCTGTAAGGAAGCAGGCTGAGCAAGCAATGGGAGGCAAACCAGTAAGCAGCATCCCTCTGTGGCCTCTGCATCAGCTCCTGCCTCCAGGTTCCTGCCCTGGTGAGTTTCCGTCCTGATTTCCTTTGGTGATAAACAGCAATGTGGAAGTGTAAGCCTAATAATAAGCCCTTTCCTCTGCAACTTGCTTTTTGATCATGGTATTTTGTTGCAGCAATAGAAGTCCTAACTAAGACATTTGAATTGATTATTATGTAAGATTGCATGGTATGGTCCTAATACTGAGAAAAAAATATTGTTTTTCATATTATAAAATTTAACTTTGAGCATTTACAAAGTAGAGGGCTACTTGGCTCATGATTATTTAACTTATAAAGTCTGATTCTTTGAAGGATTATCTTTGACCATCTGCAGGCAATTTCCAATGTTTTTTGAATGTGTGTATATGTGTGTGTGTGTAAAACATGCACTTAAATGTGGCTTAAACCTTAATTGTTTCTTCATCTTTCAATACATAGGTCTTTCAAAGTACAACTTATGCGTCAACATATTATCTATTATTTCTATTAAATTGTTCTTAAATTATTTTAACAGGCTAGCTGTGTGAAACACTTAAGCCCCGTGGAAGGGCTGGAGCTGGATGTGAAGGACAACTAAAATGTATCAGAAAGAATTGCTTTTAATAACAATCTGAATGAGTAGATGAATGAAGATACTCTGACAATACATATGTGAAATCCTCTTACTTCTTCAAGGCGACATTCCTACATGACACATTATTTTTGAAATTTCTAGATGTTCCTTTTTCAGAGGCTATTCGTGTCCTGTGATAGGCTACAATACTTTTGCTTTCTTAAAGGATCCATTGACAAAACTGAAAATATCAACAAACACCTTAGAAGATACTTTATGGATACTATTAGAGATTAAGAAATCAGAAGACTCAAGTTGGTGGTGGGGCAGTATGCAGAGCCTCCCAGGGCTCTGGCTGCCCCACAACGCCTCCACTCCAGTTGCCTCCAGCTCCTCAAGTATTAATGAACAGAGAGAAGCTATTCTGGTGTCAAATCCAGCGGGGGAACCTTAAGATTTAGAGGTTATTGGAAAGGCGACAGATCTGAAAAATTGACTGACCTGTTGGACCATGACTAGAGAGAGGAAAGATGGTAGAAATGTGGAACTAGAGACTTGGTGGTGACAGATATTGGAGCGCCACTGGGAAGCTGGGGCCTCTGCCGGCTGCCTCACCCCCTTGCTGGGGGGAGAGACACTGAACTGGGCATGCAGCACTGAGGCAGAGCCCCAGTGGGCCAGTCCGCAAGCTGCAGGTAAGCTAGGGTCACAGATGGGTTGCTTCATCCTGTCGCTGCCCGCCAGGCCAGTGTTGCTGCTAGGAAACAGCCCAGGACAGGAGATGATGGAGCTGGAGGGGTCGTGACAGGTGTGGGAGAGCAGCCACTCTTGACAAGTGGGACCAGTCCTGTGTCTCCCATTCAGCACCAACAGGGCCAGTGCCACTGCTCAGCCCACAGGCCTGGTAAAGCCGCTGCTGCTTCTGCTTCTGCTGCTGCTGCGTTGCTCACCTTGACATGGGGAGGAGAGCATGGGCCCGTGGCACTGCCAGGGCTACAAGCATGACAATGTGGCTTGGGGTGCTGGCCAAGTGGCCCATGCTGAGGCAGGGTAATGTGCAGCGGTCTGGAGCTCCTGTAGGTTCTGATTCTGAACGATGATGCCCAACTACAAGATTACCTTGCTTCTGAGCAATAACAAGACACACACGCTGAAGCATGCTTTATTTTCTGGCTTAAATCTCCTCGAAAGACTTCTGCAATCCATACTACCATCAGAGACCATGTTGACATCTGTACTCTGTGTTACCGCTGGAGACCATGTGAATGTAGGTGAGTCTCGATGCTGCCCGAGACCATGTTAATGTCCCCTATCTGTGGGGCTTGAAAACACGTGGATGTCTGTGATTTGTTCTGCGCTCAGAAAATGTTGATATGTAATATGGGCTGTAATATGGGCTACTGCTGGAGACCAAGTTGATGTCTGTGGTCTGTTCTGACATTGGAAACCATGTAAGTACCTGAGATCCAAGCTACCTGCTGCCACAGAAAACCATAGTGTTGTGCATGTTTGGGTGAGAGAGAATTGTTCTTGTCTCCTTCCCTTCCCTTCCCTTCCCTTCCCTTCCCTTCCCTTCCCTTCCCTTCCCTTCCCTTCCCTTCCCTTCCCTTCCCTTCCCTTCCCTTCCCTTCCCTCCCCTCCCCTCTCCCTTCCCCTTCCCTCCCCTTCCCCTCCCCCTCCCCTCCCCTCCCCTCCCCTTACCCTCCCCTCCCCTCCCCTATCCTCTCCCCTATCCCCTCCCCTATCCCCTCCCCTATCCCCTCCCCTATCCCCTCCCCTTCCCCTCCCCTATCCCCTCCCCTATCCCCTCCCCTATCCCCTCCCCTATCCCCTCCCCTATCCCCTCCCCTATCCCCTCCCCTATCCCCTCCCCTATCCCTTCCCCCCCTTCCCCTCCCCTCCCCTTCCCCTCCCCTCCCCTCCCCTCCCCCTCCCCTTCCCTCTCCTCCCCTCCCCTTCCCTCTCCTCCCCTCCCCTCCCCTCCCCTCCCCTCCCCTATCCCTTCCCCTCCCCTCCCCTATCCCTTTCCCCTCCCCTCCCCTATCCCTTCCCCCCTCCCCTCCCCTATCCCTTCCCCTCCCCTCCCCCTATCCCTTCCCCTCCCCTCCCCCTCCCCTTCCCTCCCCTCCCCTTCCCCTCCCCTCCCCTCCCCTCCCCTTCCCCTCCCCTCCCCTCCCCTCCCCTCCCCCTCCCCTTCCCTCTCCTCCCCTCCCCTCCCCTCCTCTCCCCTTCCCCTCCCCTTCCCTCCCCTCCCCTATCCCTTCCCCTCCCCTCCTCTCCCCCTCCCCTTCCCCTCCCCTCCCCTCCCTTCTCTTCCCTTCCTTCTCTTCCCTTCCCTTCCTTTTCTTCCCTCCCCTTCCCTTCCCCTTCCCTTCCCTTCCTTTTCCTTCCCCTTTCCTTCCCTTCCTTTTCCTTCCCCTTCCCCTTCTCTTCCCTTCCCTTCCTTTTCTTCCCTCCCCTTCCCTTCCCCTTCCCTTCCCTTCCCTTCCTTTTCCTTCCCCTTCCCTTCCCTTCCTTTTCCTTCCCCTTTCCCTTCTCCCCCACCCTCTTTTCATTTGTAGGGCACAAAGGTGGGAGAGTGGACCTGGGAAGAATAGGAAGTGGGTGTGATTGGGATACACTGTATGAAATGCTCGAGTCATTAATAAAAACATTATGTAATAAAGAAGACAATATCTTAGCGATGTTTGAAATGATGAAGAATCTCAAGAATTCAACTTTCAGTAAGAAACACTGGTGTTGCTGGTCTCAGACCTCTGGCTTTCACTTGGTTCTCTTCCAAGGTCAGGCCTGCTCACTGGAAGAACCATCCATACTTGAAGTATCAGGTTCCATAAGATCCATCCATCCAGGACAGGGTGAGACTTTTTAAAGTATTGAATTCAGAAAAGGATCATCAATTTGGCTGCATCCTTGAATGCAGGGATTATTAAGAATAAACCACCCAAATCCATCCAGAAAAATAATGACCAAGCATGAGGGGGCAGTATTGAAAGGGATAGAAGTTTTGAAGACTATGTGTATGTAGAGGAGATGAACACTGCAGGAATTCTACTTAAATTCACCAGATGTCTCAATTTTCTTTAGACTCCCTCCCTGGACATTATACATACTTATGTGGGAGATAAGGGCAATACACAGATTTGGGACTCAGTAACCCACAGATTAACTTCAACCAAAGGCTGGGAGCATGGGCACTCTGGCTTCCATCTGCTCTAATGGTGCAGCTTAGTGGGCTTGTCCATGGAACATTGATCTCAGTCTCTCTGGGGATGATGACAAGCACAGATCTCTATTTAGAGTTATGTCCATGACTGGTCATCTGGCATGGCAGAGCCATCCGGCTGCTTGTCCTTTGGGATTGCACAACACTGATGTGTTCTCACTCACAGTTTGTATTGCTTACCTGCTCATCTTGTGCCAACCCAAGCAAAGCCTAGCCTGTTTCAGTGACCTTGCTAGCACAGTTGAACATACAGGCGGTTAAGTATAAAGTTGATTACAACTAAAACTGCTTCTTTTGCTTCCCAACTTATCTTGAAATTTTTTTTTTTTTTCTGTAAAAGAGCAGCAAGAGATTGGGTAGAACATAAAGAAGGCATGAGTAATTTGTGAGACTAGATTCTGCTTTTAAAATATGTTTAGTGCTCTGGTGAAACTTTTCTGTGGACTCCCTTTCCCATCAAACTAGTTGAGCGCTTGTATATCTATGATAGATCATTTACAAAGGCCGTTGTCCTTTTCTCCTCATTGTTTTTGAGAAGGTCATTAAGAGGGAAAATAACATGCTACAAACTGTTTAATTTCGTAGACAGATTCAACACAATGACTGTATTATTAGAGACATACTAATAAGAAAGGGGCTGATTGGTTTTAGAGTTAATCACAAAGGTTGAGTTTAGAAAACAAGCTAGTAGTGGTTGAGCATAGCAGCAGTGCTGGGTTTTGCAGCATGGCTGTGAGCTTACTATGAGTCTTGCCATAGTCAGTTCTCATTAAAGTCACTGTTCTCTTCTAATGCTCAGTTTGAGGGCCTTCTCTAACATGTGGCGGTGTCGACATGACTTGACACAATCCTGCTGTAGCTAATTTTTAATGCCTAACTGTACTAGCTTGTTCTTGGCTGTGCACTATTTGGCTCCTCCCAGGTAATGAGGGCATTCTGATATGGCAGCTTTATTCAGATGTTTCATCCTCAGCTGACTTTCATAGTTAATATGAATCTTGGTCAATGTTGATGTTACTAGCTTTAAAGCAGCACATCCAGAGGACCCCTGTACTGTTCCTTCCTTTGTTCCTTATTCACTTAGCCACAGCTGTGCTGATTTGACTTGGATTCTTAGTCTGATCCATAGACAGAGCTTCCTTTCCTTTCCTTTTTGTTCTTTCTTTTAAAATCTTTTTTGTTTGTTTGTTTGTTTCTTGAGACAGGGTTTCTTTGTTATAAATCTGGCTGTCCTTGAACTCACTCTATAGTCAGGCTGGCCTCGAACTCACAGAGATCCACCCGTCTCTGCCTCTACCTCTGCCTCTGCTCTGCCTCTGCCTCTGCCTCTGCCTCTGCCCCTGCCCCTGCCTCTCAAGTGCTGGTATTAAACCCATGAACCACTATATCTGATGTGTGTGTGTGTATATGTGCATTTGTTTGTGTGCATGTGTCTGTGTGCATTTGTGTGTGTGTGTGTATGTACAGACAGAGCTTTCTAAGGATTCTCATCACATACATTCATACATCACATACAGAAAAGAAAGGAGAGCAAGTATCAACTCTAGAATAAGAGTCTTGTATACAAAACAGTTTATCTTTTTCACAAAAGAGAAGAAATATTAATTTCATGATTTGGAATCATTTTGACACATGTATTATATAATTGGCTGATGAGACATGCCTCACGGCTTGTTTTAACTTTTGTCTTTGAGAGTTAGGTAAAGCATTTGAGGGTTAGCTGGAAAAAGCACTATAGCCAAGCCTCATAACCTGAGTTTAGTTCCCAGGACCCTTACGATGAAAGGAGAGAAGCAACTTTAGCAAGTTGTCCTCTGACCTCCACATGTTCACATGCATACAAATAAACAAAAAATTAAATCAATAAATGTAATATTTTTAATGGAGCTGAGTTACTAGTGACTAAGCTCTTGGGAAATAAGTCACCAGAGACTTAAGCCACATCGAGGGTGTTTGTAGTGAAAGAGCCAGCTTGAGAGAAAGGGTTGTTCACGTGGCATTTGTTTCCTTAGAATGAGTATGCTGCTAACAAGGACAGGTAAGAATTTTTTTTTAATGTTGCCGTAGAGTTTTATTAAAGTTAATGCAAAGACTGGTATCATTAAGTTAATCATTGGACAAGAGATCTTTAAGTAATTAGACTTACATGTTCCATGGAAGCTTTTCATCAAAGAATTAACCTTGTGTCTACTCAATAGCACTCAGGCTCTCTCGTGTCACCCGCCAGCCAGCTATTGCCTTAGTGCATTGCGGTCACAAGTCCAAAAAGGCTCGCTTGAATAGAGCTTTCAAAATGAAGAGGCCAGCAATGCTGTTGACATCTGTAAGCCTAGGCAAGATTCAGACCAAACAAGCCCCTTGACACAGAGAAAAAACAAATAGCAGCTGAGCGTTCTAGAAGGTTCTAAAGCATAGCCCTCTTTAGCCGGTACAGTTTCAATCCTACTCCAAAAGCTCCTTGTACCCAGTACAGGGAGCAGGAATACAAGAGCACAGTGATGATGCCTATCTATCTCTGGAAGTTCCCATGGGTTTCTGCGCAATGTAACCCTTCCATTCAGTGTTATGTCATGCTCCTCAGAAACCCCTAGCATTCTTCAGTTTATAAAGAGAAGAAACAATTGAATCAGTGTTCTACCCTTGACCTTTCCCACTTTCTGCCACTTTATCTATAAATCAGTCATATATAATAAATTGTTTCTTAGATACTCCATATACTCCTCGATCACTGAGATTTTTCATGTAGAAAAATCCATCTTCCTTCATTTTTTTTTTAAAGCGAAGATGAGTACATATTCTTGAATGAAAAAATGTTCACTCTTCAGGCTGGAGAGATGATTCGGCCATTAAGAGTACTTACACTTATTGCTCTTACATAGAATGTGGATTCAGTTTCAAGTATCCACATAGCCACACACAACCACTGATAATTCCAGTATACCCCTATTCTGGGCTCCGTGGACTCCTGTATGCATGTGCTATACATAATCTTATTCAGAAAAATATATAACTGATAAAAGTAAACTTCAACTATATGTAACATGTTTATTGTTTTTCCTGTACTCTCATGGAACAATGTTTTAATCTTTGAAGAGTGGCAGCTCTTAGCTGAATTGTTTTTCTTTCTCAGTCTTTAAGATTCTCTAGTATGTGGTCAATTAATGTTTCTAGACAGAAATGAAGTCATTTAAGTTACATTGTGCTTGAAGTGACCATTTTGTCTTAGTTATTGGGTCATCATTAAAATTGAAAACTTTCTTTGAACTATTATGCAATCAAAGCCTGGACTGTTAATACGGAATATGGAGACATTTTCTCATGTGGCTCCTGGAACAAATTATTTCATTCATCAATATAGTAAGCCAGGAATGATGCTGTGAATGCCTGCACCATGTTAGCTGAGTAAGAAATGATCTGTGGCCTCCAGGAGCTGAGAATCTATAAAAGGAAATAGCTACTTAAGTAAGCTATTGAAATAAAAGATGACATGGAGAATGTGGATGGTGTCATGGACACAAGACCAATTATGCATGAGTTGGGGGTGGAGGTATGTGCCAGAAAAGGTTTCATAGGGCTTTTTAAAGACAAATGTGTACTGTCCAGTTTGAGAAAGATAGGGGATTAATGGTGATCTCAAATTTCAATATTAACTTCTAATTTAGGAACTTGCATTCTGGTAATCAGTCCAAGAACTTATTTGAATAGATTTACACGTATGTAAGGGTGTGTGTGTGTGTGCGTGTGTGTGCGTGTGTGTGTGCACATGCATGTGTTAATCACAAGCAAGGAGGAATCTTCAGCAGTGAGAAGAAATAGAAATGCTGAACATAGAGATAGGAGAGAATAGGACTCTCTTCCAGGTGAAGCTTCTGCATAGATGTAAAGTCTAGGAAGAGGTTTAAGAACTAGGATCTGTAGGGATAGTGTCATAGAAAGGACTTTGACATTCAAGAAATAAACTTACTAATGTCTGGATGACATTACAAAGAACAAAAACAGGACTGAAAATGGGTCCTATGCTCCTAGCTCTATTTCACACTAAATGTGCTCTAGGTTAATGGAAATATTGACTGGATAGTGACTGATGATGCAAGATGTCTATGTCTAGCAGAATGGCAGTCTGGCACAGGACATGGGAAATGGAAATGGGTGCCAGGGGACCATGAATCTGTCTCTGAACACTTGTGGGGCTGATAATCTAAGAAAAAGATCATGTTTGAAGAAGCTGGATAGTTCAATAAGCCACTAATATTTAAAAAACTTTTATAGATGAAATATCATTTCTATCACATGTCTGGGAAAGCCTAGGTGTGCAACGATTGGTAGAAGAAATTCACATGGAACACAGGTATGATGTTTTGATGGTGCACTTGCCCAGAATCTCAACATTCAGAAGTCTGAGGCTAAACTGGGCTACAAGAATGAGACCCTTTATAAACAAAAATTTCATCAGAGGTAACCTTTGGCTTCCTTAGAAACCAAAATCAACACTTTGTGTCTGGGAATTCTGTAGTCCTTATGCATCGAAGATGAATTAAGAGGGGCCTAGTATATTTCTCTGTAAGCTTTCAGCAGTAATAGGAGCATAGAGGGAGCAGCCTAGTGAACCATGAAGTTATACTAGTTGTCTGGCATGAGCAAATTATGTCAACTTTGAGTCTCAGTTAATACATTTATAAAATTAATGGAATATCAAAATTGAAAATTATTGTCAAGAATATATCTCTCTAAAAATGTAACAATGGTGATATGGAGTATTTCTCTGATATATAATAACCATCCAACTTATAATTTATACTATTACAATTATATTCCGCTTTATCTTTGCATTTTTGAATACCCTGTGTCATTAATTCAGTCAATACCACCAGAGTTATAACCCATAGAGAGATTAAAACCTCCGATTTTTTTTATCTTTTTAATGTATACCCAAGTAAATTATTGTTTAGGAGAAATAGATCTTATCAATATTTTAATAACTTTGCCTTCAATATGGCACTTTCAGTTTAATATACATTATAAATATTTGATAAAGGGTATTTTAGTTGGTATGCTGACTATAAACATATCTTTTTCAAAAATTTATTTTTAACTAATATATAAAAAATATACAATCTGTACATATTGATGAAGTAATATTCAAAGAAGGTGAAACATTGAGCCTCCTCATACACCTGTCATTTCTTTATGGTGCTAACCCCTACCCTTTCAAAGTGCATCTGTTTCCACTCTTATGGTGCTAATGTTCATTGTCAGGATGACTGGACTTATAATCACCATGCAACGTGTGTGTAATGGTATCTACAGAAAGGTATAACTGAGGGCACAGAACCCACACTGGATGTGAGCAGCACCGTCCTGTGGTCTGGGGTTCTGGATTGAATATGATGGAAAGGTGAGCTGAGAGCTGAGCCCTGGGATGAAAGGTGGGATGAGAGCTGACTTCTGACTATGGCTGCAATGTGACCACCTGCCTCACACCCCTGACGCTACTCTTCCCCTGCCATAATGGGTGCATGTTCTCTTAAACCATAACCCAAATGAAACCTTTCTATCCTTACCTTTCTATCCTTATGTTATACTTATCAAGCATTTTGTCACAGCAATGAGAAAAGCAGCTGATATAACTGACTATGTACCAGTGCATTAGAACTTGTTCCTGTCAACAGTTCCACATCTGCCTCCCCATACTTCCTTTGCACCTGGCAACCAACATTCCACCATCAGCTACAATGAGATGAGATGTTTTATATTTCTTATGTGAATGAAATCATTCAGTCTTTGAATCCCTGCCCCTAGATTATTTCACTTAACGTAATCATCCTCTCTCACATCATAGTTGCTACAAATGACAGAATGTCACTTATTTTTATGGCTAAATAGTATTCCATTGTATGTATGTCATGCTTTCTTTATCCACTCATCAGATGATGGACATTTCAGCTCTTTCCATCCCTTGAAATGATTATAAATAGTGCTGCAGTGAATGTTGGGTGCAGATGTCTCTTTGATATCCTGATTCATATTCTTTGGATATATAGCCAGCAGTGAGATTTGCTGGATCATATGGCAATTCTATTTTTAATTTCTGAGGACCTTCCATGCTGTTTTCTGTAATGGCTGTGCTAATTTACATGCTCACCAGCAGTGTGCAAGAGTTCCTTTTCTTTTACCCTCACTAACACGTGTCATCATTAGCCTTAGATGACAGCTACACACATTAGGGTTTTAGACTGCTTTTTTTTTTTTTTTTTTTTTTTTTTTTTTTTACCAGAAGTCAGTTATTCTGAGTACTTTTTTATACAACTCTTGGACATTTGTATATCTTATTTTGATAAATATCCTTTTTGATCTCTTAGCCCCATACGTTGGTAGATGGGTTTTTGTTGTTATTGAATCTTTGGAGTTCCTTATATTTCCTAGTATCAGTCCCTTGTCTGACATAAATCTGTATGTATTTTCTGCTGTTTTGTTGGCTATTTCCTTTATTTTGGAGATGTTTTTGGCCTAGGGATTATGATCCCTTTGTTTCTGCTTTTATTTCCCTTGTTTTTAGAGGCTTGTCCAAGAATTTTTTTGTCCATTCCAAAGTTCCAAAGTATTTTTTCAGTGTTTTTTTTTTATGAGTTCCACAGTTTTACACTTTATATTTAGATTCCCCAGTCCATTTTGAGTTTATATTTATATATTTATAACTGGGGAGAAATGAGAATAGTTTTATTTTTCTTTTTATGAATGTGCAATTGTTCCGGCATCACAAATTGAAAATATCACCTCGTCTTCAGTGTGTGTCCGTATCACCTGTGTTAAAAATCAGATGACGGTGGTTGAGGTCATGTCCCAGATGATACTCATTCAGACCACTACCAGGAAGCAAGTATAGTGATTGACGAAGACATTCCTATATGGAGATATGGCTTTTAACTTAGTTGAAAAGAAACATGCAAAGTAATCCAGATTTGGTTTCACATATAAACTCTACCTAAGTCTACAAACTTATTTTTATTAGTTATTAGAAATGATAATGTTGATCCCAAGATTACACTAGTTATACTATTGGCTGTTAAAGGTTGGTTAAGTTTTTTTCATTTCCTAATAATTCAATCTAGGTGAGATGAGCGTGTTTAGGTGTTTGTATATTGGGTATCAAATCATTGGTTCATAATAGCCTCTAAGGATCTTCCATGTCTCTGTGGTATTGATTCTCATTATTGTTTTTCCAGCTCTGTTTTTATTTAGTTGGCCCATCTCTCTCTTTCTATTAGTCTAGATAATGCCCCACTTATCTATTTGAAGAACCAGCTCATAAGACTGGTGTGGTATATTCCTGCAATTGTGAACAGGAAAATTATGAGTTTAAGTACAGCCTCAGCTACAACAGCAGACTCTTTCTAAAATCCTGGAAAAAACAGTCTTCTTGTTCTAGTGAGACACACCTCCAGCACATTCATAGCATTTGCTACTTTCCTGATTTGGAGTTTGAGTTGTTCCTATTTTTATAGCTCCTTAAGATTCATCGGTAGTTACTTTTTGTTTGAGAGATTCTATAGTGTGTGTTTGTGTGTACATGTGCACATGCATGTAAGGGTGAGATTGGCAATTAGGGTTTCTATTGCTGTGAAGAGATACCATGAATACAACAACTCTAATAAGAGAACATCTTTAATTGGGGCTTGGTTGCAGTTCAGAGCTTTAGTTTATTGTCATCATGGAAGGAAGCATGGTGGCACACAGGCAGACATGGTGCTGGAGAGGTAGCTGAGAGTTCTATATCCAGATCAGTAAGCAGCAGCAAGAAAGAGTAACAGTGGGCCTGGCTTGAGTATTTGAAATCTCAAAGCCCACCTTCAGTAGTACACTTACTCCAACAAGGCCACATCTCCTAATAGTGCTGCTCCCTAGGAGCCATGGGGTGCCATTTTCATTCAAACTATCACATTCCACTCCCTGATCCCCATAGACTTGTAGCCATATCATAATGTAAAATTCATTCAGTCCAACTTCAAAAGTCCCAATAGTCTATAAAAGTGTCATCACTGTTTAAAAGTTCAAAGTTTGAAGCTTCTACTGAGACTCATAGCAATCTCTTAACTGTAGTCCCCTATAAAATCAAAATCAAAAAGCAGATCACATGCTTTCAGCATATAAAGGAACAGAATAGACATTACCATTCCAAAAGGGAGGAAAGGGAGCATAGTGAGGAAATACTGGACCAAAGCAACAGGAAAACCAGCAGGGCAAACTCCAAACTCTGCATCTCCATGTCTGATATCAAACCTCTCTTCAGATCTCCAACTCCTTTCAGCCCTGTTGATTGCAACACACTTCTCTCTCTTAAATTGGTTCCATACCCCATTAGCAGCTCTCCTTGGCAGGTATCCCATTACTCTGGCATCTCCAACATCTTGGGGTCTCAAATAAAATCCAGGCTTTACTGTCACAGCTTCATGCAATGGCCTCTCTGGGCCTTCATGTAGGGACACCCCTGCCACATGCCTGGCCTATGTGACTTTCATTAGTTCCAGAAGGAGATTCTATAACCCCTTTTATGTATCTTCGTCTCTAAATCCAGAACAACATGGCTGAAGCTGCCAAGTTCTACTTACTGGGGCTGAAACATGGCTTCCATGTTCAAATACATTTTCACCAGCTTTCTGTTTTTTGATGTTTTCCTTCACTATCTAAACTTGGCTGTCCTGGAACTCACTCTGTAGACCAGGCTGACCTTGAACTCAGAAATCCAACTGCCTCTGTCTCCCTAGAGCTGGGATTAAAGGAATTTTCTACCACAAACTTTTTAATTCCTTTTCATTTCTTTATAATTCCTTTTCACAAGTTGGACGCTTAACTGGGTGGGATCTTGCTCTGAAGTCACCACTTCCTCTTTTCCTCATAGCATCAGGCTTTTCTTTAATTTGTTTACACTTCCTAGTGCTTTCTTTCTCCTCAAACTTTACATTTTTGTATTTTCCTTGCTCAGCCTGTTCCTTTTCATTGAAGTTTTACATAAGTGTGGCCACTAAAAACCAAGCAACTTGGTCAATACTGGGCTGTCTTGAAATCTCCTCTGCCAATGCTGTTAGTTAATCCCAAACTCTTCAATTTAGCCTCAGGCAGATTAGTTTGGACAAGGGCAGAAAACAGCCACATTCTTTACCAAAATATCACAAGAATGATCTCTAAGACACTTACTAATATTCTTCTCTTCTGAAACCTCTTGAGCCAGGCTCCCACAGTCCAACTCATCCATAGTACCAGCTTTCCATGTTCCTACTAAGATTGCCCATTAAGCCCCGCTTAAAGCATTCAACTGTTTTCCTAATTCAAAGTCCTAAAGTCCATCTTCCTCCAAACACAAGCACAGTCAGGCCCACCACAGCAATACCCAGTCCCTGGTATGAACTGTCTTAGGGATTTTTATGCTGTGAAAAAGGAAAACATTTAATTGGAGCTTGTTTACAGTTCAGTGGTTTAGTTGTCATGGCTGGAGCATTGTGTCACACAGGCAGGCATGGGGCTAGAGCAGTAGCTGAGAGCTCTACATCTAGATCAGCAGGCAGTAGAAAGAGAGAGACACTGGGCATGGCTTGAACATTTGAAACCTCAAAGTCTACTCCCAGTAACACACTTCCTCCAACAAGACACACTATCCCTATGAAGCCATCCCTCCTAGTAGAGTCACTTCCTGTGAGCCTATGGGGGTCCTTTTTAATTCTAACCACCAGATGTCTTCAATTGGTTTTCCAATTTTCCAACTGGCTTTTGAGATATAGTCTCCCACTGAACCAGGAACTTTTTGAGATTTAGGGTAGGATGACTTACTAGGGAGCTCCAGGGATCCATTTGTTGCCTCCTTTGCTGTACCCAGCTTTTTGATGCAAGTGCTGGAGGTCCAAGCTCAGGTGTTCATGCTTGTGTAGGAAATGCTTCACACACAGAACCCTTACCCCAGCCTCTAACATCCTACCTTCTTGATGTAATTAATCATTTCTTGCAGTGCAGCTTTTCCTGTTTTCCATAGGTTTTGTCATGTTCTATGACCCTTTTCATTTGTTTCCATGATTTTTAAAATGTATCTCTTCATTCCTTCCTCGATTAATCATTCCAAACTCATTTAATTTCCACACACTTTCCAAAGTGTTGCTTGTTGACCACTACATTCTAATTATAGAATGTGCTTAATACAATTTCAATATTTGAGAATTATCGAGACTTGTATTTTTTGTATTGTGGCCTAGCATATGATTATCTTGGAACCTGTTCCATGGGATTATGAGGAAACAAAACTATGTAATGGGTAGCTGTCAACTGAAATAATCCATGAGTATTTTCTGGGTCCATTTGGTATACAGTGCAATGGACAGATTTTTCTTTATTGAGTCATGCCTGTTTTATTGCATATATATAAATATGGCTACTGTTTTTTGCTTTGGATCATACATGATTGAATTATCTTACTGCTTTCCTTTCACAGTCTATGGATGTTCTTAGAGGCGATGTCACAACTCAGTGATTGAGTACTTCAGCTAGGGGTGGGACTTGGTGCCCCATTGTGTTCTCCATGCTGGAATTTAGTTTGGCTAGGGCTTGCACAGATTCTTGAATATGGTGCCACAACCACTGTGAGTTCATCTTCATAGCTGTCCTGCTATGTCTAGAAGACACTATTTCACTGTAGTCATCTACCACCTCTAGATCTTATATTCTTTCTGCTCCTACTTTGCAATAATTTCTGAGTCACTGAAGGAGACCATGCAGTACAGTATATGTGTTACATTTAGGGTTGAACATTGAACAGTCTCTCATTCTGTGTATCTTGGCCAGTTGAGGATCTCTGCTGATCATTGTCTACTATAAACAGAAGCTTCTGTAAATGAGAGTTCATTCCTTAATCTATGAGGATAACGAACAGTCATTAGGAGTTGGTTTAGTACTATGTTCATTTAGTAGAATATTAGTAGTAGTAGATTCTGTGGTAGGGTCTATAATCTATCTAGCCATATGTTCTTGATTACAAGTTTTATTAACTTATTATTTATAGATTTAAGATTTCTGATTATCATGAGACTACAGAAACATTTTGAGTATAACAAGCTATTTTTAAATGATAGTAATTTAACATACTCATAAAGGCAAGAGCAGAAACAAACAATACTCCAAGAGAAAATTTACTAAAATTTGACACTCATATTTTATCCCTCTCTACATTTTAAGTTTTTGAAGTTCTGTGTTCTATCTTTTTATATTTCCTACCATGTACAATACTGACTTGTTCATTAGTAAATAAATGAGTAGCTTTATATACTCTGTTTATAAAAAAGTATGCCAAATTTGTCTTAATATTACTCTTTACCAGTGAGTTTATATTTTTGTGGGTTCTCTTCTTACTCATTAATGTCTCTTTTCACTTTGAAGAACTTCATTTTGTCATTCTCATACTTTTCTTGAACTTTAATAATTTGATCATTTTCTCTTTTAATATGATATATAGTTGCTGATAGCTTTCTTCATTTTTTTCTTTTTATTTTCCTTTCTTCTTCCAGCTTATATTTTCAGATTGCCCATCTTCATGCTCACTAACTATTCTCTTTGGTCCTTCTTATCACCAGTGCTTTATACTGATATGTCTACCATTGCATCTGTTTTAAAATCAATAATTTGTATGATTTTTTAAAAACATGATGTCTATTTCTTTGTAAAATTTTTCTTATAATACTGAAACATTTCTCTTAGTTTTCTTAAGGTCATTGAATTTCTTTAAAATGGCAATTTTTATTTTATCAAGTTCTCTTGTACTGAACATTACCTGGCCTGTTTCTGGTTACCTTGTTAGGCAGAGTTATGGTTTCCTAGAAGCTGTTGTCACATGAAATAATTAGGCATCAGAGGATTCAGTATTTATCCTGGGCTTTCAGACTGTTTTTCTTTGTCCTTCTGGAAATTCTAATCAGGCTGCTAACTTCCTTAGAGTCCATAGTTACTTCTACAATTTTTCTTCTATTATTTCTATTTCTTCTATTATTTTTTACTGAAAAACACCCAGGTACATCTTTGCCAGGCGGGTTTTATGTGTTATTGTTACTACTTCAGTGGTAAAAAGCCACCCAAGCCTATATTTGTGCTAAATATGCTATTTTTGTATTGTTCATATGTAATAGAGAGAGTAAAAAAATAGTTATCCCTACAAGTCTCTTTCTGGGGTCAGGACAGGCTGAGATGACTTGTCCACAGTTATCAGTGTATAGTAAGGCACTGAGGAATACTGCTGGGGCCTAGACAGTCACTGTGGATAAGCCAATCCCAGTATATTATGTCAGATCCATGTCTCCTGAGATGCCACGCAGTATCCTACCCTGGAACCCATAGTCAAGAGCGGCACAACTCTTGACTAGAAACCAAGCCTTCACTTATAGAAGCTACATATTGTTGAGTAATCTCATGGATTAAGGCTTCTCTAGGTAGTTATAGGTGATTTAATGTGGATTTATAAGCCTGATGGACTGGGACCAATTCAGTGGCTTTATGCCTCTATAGGCATGGGACTTGTATTCTTAAGATCTGCACAGTATTAAGTTTCATTTTAAAAGTTCTAGATCAAGGTCTCAGGATTATAGTCATGTCCAAACCCCCAGTGAATGGGATCATGTGTCCTGCTATTCTGCTTGGAGTTAGAACAGTGTTGGTAAGATAGGCCCTTGGCTATACAGGCAATAATGCAGTTTTCAACTGAGTTTCACAGTCTCAGGGATGACCTTTTCTTTAGATGTTAGTGACACTGGCTGAAATGGTAGTATATTCCATTGACTCTGGCTAATGATAAGGCATTTCTGGTGCTCCATCTGCAAACACTGTACTGGCCATAGTTGTGCTAGAGGACAAGCAGTAATTCAGACCTACTGTCCAAGGCCAATGCTGAGCTAGGTTATACTTAGTCTCATAGGCACAGGGGACTTCATAGCTTCAGCAATAGGAGTATGTGTCCCAGATCCTCTCCAAGGCTGAAAAGGAGCCAGGCAGAAACTCAAGTCGGCTTCACCAGCACACAGGTTTCTCCCTGAGGCCAGGACAGCCAGATGGTGTATTTTAACCATCCCCCTTGTCAGGGACTTTAGTTTCTAAGGGGTGTCAATTCCAAGGCAACAGGTCTGACATGACTTCTGAGCTTCTCTCCACAATGGTTCCTGCCCTTCTGACACTGAAGGAGGGTTAGGAGGCAGTCAATTCCCTACCTTAAAGCTGTTCCAGTTGCTCAGTCTGTAGGTATTGGAATGGAGGAGTTGTAGGCTTTGTTCTACACTGAGCTTTCCCATAGTTCTCAGTTCTATGCCTTTATTTCTCTCTCAACACAGGGCTTCATGAAGTTAGGGAAAAATGATTTGTCCCTGCGTGCTTTTTTTCAAGGCATCTTTTTATTAGAAGTAGGCGCTGTGAACTCACTTTCTTGGCTCTGTGAAAGTAGTCTTGTGCTTGAATATTCAGCTTTGTGTGCCCTGGGGAAACAATGTTGACTTTCTTAGTCACCACAATCTTGTATGGCCTTTATAAACATGCCTTTCTGAGAACTTCTCGTTGTTTTCAGCATCCATTGCCCTTCTTCTAAAGTTCCTCACATAAGGTATCTGAATTTAATTTGGCCATTGCTGTTGAAGCTCCTGGAGGCCATAGATTCCTTGTTATTAATGAATTCTGACAGACAACTGACTGACTGATGTTCAATTCAGAGTAGTCCAGCAAAAAAGGATGATGGTAGTCTTTATTTCCATAATAAAAAGAACCAAGCAAGGTTTTCCACTTCATAGCATATATATGTAACTACCAACTCAAAAGGAAAACTAACTAACTAACTAACTAACTAACTAACTAAAACTGAGGATACATAGCTTGTTTTAAATACCTAGGTACACTTAACACTCTTTCCTTTTAAAAATTCTATGTATGAAAATAAAGTAGATATTTTAAACTTCTAGTTATATTTACTCAAAAATCATGGTAACTGGTAATGCTGGAAATATTAATCCTTGGTTTCTACCCAGTAAGAAAATTAAAATTGGTAAAGTGCTCATAAAACTACACGTTTTTCATGGACTGTCAAACTGAACTTCTCATGAGGTTCGACTCAGAGGGAAGAAATGTACTAATGATTCACACAAGAATATTGCTCAGAAATTAAGAAAAATAAAAAAATAAAAAAGTCTTGCCCTGGAAACTTTTTATGAAAAATACAGACCTATAAAGGTAAAAGATAAAGTCAGTGGAGCTTTTGAGCTTCCATGTCTCTTGCGTATCTTCTCTACTATTCTCATGATCCTCCTTCAGCAAGTTCTACTGGCCCAAGCCACCACCACTGCCATCCTCTTCACTGCTCTGCTTCATAGAACCTAAAACTTTTTTTTAAAAGTCTTAACTGAATTTCAGAAAATACTATTTAAAAAGTAAAGCATAGGAAAGACCCAGTCCATTAGGATAGCGATATTTTGAGGCCATATTTTGAAAATATTGACTTGGTATTGCTGGGATTAAAGTTGGATGATTGCTTTTTTAAAAAATATACATTGGTATTTTGCCTGCATCTATGTCTCTGTGGTGGTGTCAGAGTCCCTGAAACAGGAGTTAGAGACAGTTGTAAGCTGCCATGCGGGTGCTGGATATTGAAACAGGGTCCTCTGGAAGAGCAGCCAATGCTCTTAACCACTGAGTCATCTCTCCAATCGCAGGCTGATGGCTTTTAACATGCAGGTTGCCATATTTTATTCAGCAATGTTGGCAGCACTAAGATCATTGTTGATAATAATCTTCCTTTGAATAAATGTTTTTAGTCTTTCAATAATTGATATTCTCTTTATTTTAAATCCAGGTAAATAAATAAACTGTTGGGGTTGACTCGGGTCTCAAATTCATTTCTGTCCTTCCTATCCATAGGAATTGTTAGACCAAATATATACTATTGTCCACAGTGAAACAGCTTGTGGACATTGAAGTGTAATGCCATCAGCATGACTCTTAACATCTGAAAGACATACACATATACAATACATCAGACTTCTGTGTTATATCATGCCCCAAAATAGTTATTAAATAGTTGAAAACAATATACAGCCACTCTGGATTGACAGGGCAATGCAGGAAGGGTAAAGTTGTTTCTTGATTACTCAAAATGATTTTTAACAGTTTATTTTGAAATAATTTAAAATTCAAAGTGAAGCTCTAAAATAATGCAGAATTTCTTTGCAATCTCCACTCAGTTTTTCTAATTTTAATCTCTTGCATGAAGTAGTAATCTGAACTGCTCAGCTAATACTTGGGCAATTGTACTACATACACATTTAATTCAGATTAACTTTCAAACCAATTATTCCAAAAGTTTAGAGATATGGCCAACCTCAGATTAACCATCCTCTAACTTTTCTGAGCCCTGAGGATGTGGATGTACACCACCACACCTGGCTCATTGCTTTTTGTTTATTTGTTTGTTTTTGTTTTTTGCTGTTTTTCAATTTTGATTCTTTTTCACATTCCCCTGTAAAAATGAATGCTATCACTGACTAGAGCATAGGCCTCTTTTGAATTTCACTAGCAAAGAACACTTTCCATCTTTACCCTCTGAATAATCACCAAAGTGCTGTTTTGCAGAATAATCCAGGTGAGATCTTTCTCTCAATTTTCCTGAAGTTTTGTTATTAATCTACAATATAGTTGGATCTGCTGCATAGTTTTTGTTTCATTTTGGGTTTTCTCTACTTCCTGGTTGAATTGTAAATTTTTACATATTAATTTTCGTGGTATACACAGGAGTACAGGTTTGGAGAATGTTTGGAACCACATATTTATTCCTGTGGCCATGATAGCATGACCTAACCTCATTACTCTCAAAATACCTTTAGAACCACCTCCCTGTTCACATAATTGTCCATCAGTCTATCATGTGAATGGAATACAATATCTGTACTTTAGGCTACTGCTTGTTTCACCTAGCAAAATATACTTAAAATTCATTTGTCTTGTATGAATCAATACTTCGTTATTTTGTATGGCCAAATAGTGTCCTATTTTCGGAATGTATCTGGAATTGATTATCCATCTACCTGTAGAAGTACATCTATTGCTTCTGAGATTGGGCAATTTTGAAATATATATATTCTGTCCAAATGCTTTCCTGTAGTTTGTGGGAGGTAATGCCCAGCACCAGCACTTCAGGGCATGCAATAAATGCGTGTTTAGTTTTGTAGGAAACCTTGGAACTGTGTAGTAGGAGGTCCATGCCATAGTGCATTTTCACCAGCAATGCCAGAGAGCAACAGCTACCCAGAAGCCCACCAGCACTTACCAGTGTCATCCTCCTCATTATAGACAGAGAAATTGAAATTAGACATTTTAAATAGTATTCACAAAGAGAGTATCAGGGCTAGAAAGTGAACTTATTGCCAACAAGTTCCAATTTTAGTGAGTTTTTACTGCATCTTAAAAAAAAATTCTTTACTTTGACTCACATACATAAATTATTGCAGATAATTTCCCAAATAGTATTATTTGTATTATTTGAATCAATCTTTTGTGAATCAATTATTGTGAACATTTCTCGAGAAATATAATAGCTATTTGCAGTTGTCTTTCTGTCCTGGAAAATAAATTCTGAAGGAGCTGGTCCTAATTCCTGTGATGCCAACAAGAAGGATTGGCCATTTTCCTCAGGGGCACCTACCATGAACAAGACAAAATAGTCTCACCTTTTATATGACACATCAAAATGTTTAGATTTCTTTTCTTCCTTAAATTGGTATCTCTCTTTGCATCTGAAGAATTAGTATCCTAAAATGTACACCTCCGAAATATTAAAAGAAGTGCGTCGGGAATGTGGCGTGTCACAGGGAGACACTGTCAGTGCAAGATAACCGGAGAACTGTGTGTGCGTGCGCACACACCCTCAGCTCCGTCTGTAGAAACTTTAGACAAAACTGGAAGGCGTTCAGATGGCTTGGCCAGCCTCCCCCACCTCTTCTTTAAAATTCCTTTTTTTTTTTTTTTTTTTCTGGGATACTCTGGCCAAAGACTAACAAGCAGTGAAATGGCAAAAGGCAGGCAGCCGGTAAGGAACAGAGGAGCAAATGGCTGGGGTAAAACACAAACTGTGATTAGGCTGTGAATAATCAGGGGCTGGATCGGAGTTTGTTATGCATATTCCATGGTCATAATTTGATATTTTCAAGAGAAAGGAAAGAAGAATCCCATTAAAAAAAAAAACAAAAAAAAAACCCCAACCAACAGCAATAAAACACCATCTACCTACCTTTCTAGCTCTGACATTAGCAATACACCTTTCAGAAGGTTCCTGTCTGGTGAGCTACATGACACATTTAAGGAAAATAAAGAGTGACACACAGTACCACTTTAATGGTGCATGACTTCTTTCATTATGTAGTTGGTTCACATACATCAACATTTTAAATTTTGGACATTCTAAAATACATTTGGCAAACGACTGAGGAGAAAACCGTCTGTGAGCCGAGGAAACTAAACCTGGTGGCGTCTGAGGCAGTGCAGGCACCCATTTGTGCTTTCCGCGTGTGCAAGTCTTAGAGTTTTGTGTGACCTTTTCAAAAACACTTGAGCAGCATTGAAATCCCATGGAAAGGTGATCAGCATCAGCAGTGATGGTCTTCACCGTGCGCTCACGTGTGGGGCGCGCTGTTCAGTAGAACCCTTTCCAAACCTCTGGAATGATTTGTAAAGACTCTTAAAAAAAAAAGTAGACATTTCCAAGTAACTTTTGACAAGTGCAGCTCACAAAGGGTTTTAACTTCATGACTCAAGTTGTAGAGTGTAAAACAAAACCCAAGAGTGTATGTTAATTATTTACAGATTGACTCCATGATCTGTGTCTTCCTTGGTGTCTCAGTTCATCTAGGAGGGCAATCATAGGTGGAGACAGAGGTAAATAGGCTTTTTATACTTTAACAACAACAATAGAAAGCTTGTTGGACCCAGTACTGTGGAAAATTGGAAGAATATCATGATTGAAAGGAAAGGGAAATCATTAACTGAGTAAGGGCTGTATCAATATTAGTCAAGTTTCCTCTTGTATGCTGTATTCTTACGGTTCAAAGAAACCAATGTGTGGTTCTCTTTCTTATGTTGGTGGAGAAAAGCTTGGGCAGCTGAGTGCACCAAGTCAAATAATTGGCAAGGGCCAGGTTGCAGCTAAAACGACCTTCCTGTCACCCATGCCGCTCCTGTGAGATGGAGTCTCTCCAAAACTGTCCCCATGATGAAACCATAGTGTTAAAATACTGAACTCAAAGCCCAGAGCAAAAAAAAAAGCCAGAGATAGTTCTGTTTTACACATCAAAGAATCACGGTTCCTCTTTCCTCCTCTCTTTTATCCGGAACATTTGTATTGAGAGATTTGAAAAGTGTATTCTATACTACGAATCTTGCTATTTTACAATTTGTGTAGAAAAAAAAAAACTACAGATATTTTTGTACAGTTTGGGAGAAAATGTTTATACCCCTTAGTCCCAGGAAATGTAGGTGGTTATTTTTAAGGTTTGTCAAAAATTAGAGTACAAAGATATTCATTTTGGTACTATTTATAATAGTGTTGAATTCTAAATCAAGCAAATGCTTAGCCATTTAAAAAAAAAGTAAATAAATTATAAAACAAACATATTTTGAGGTAAAATATAATCATTAAAATGTTTCAAAGAATATTTATTACAAACAAGAAAACTTCTAACTGTAATTTCAGATGCTATATAAATGTGTTCAATAAATAAATAAAATACTAAATTCAAAATTATGTGCATCTGAAGATTTAACATTATCCAGTCAGAAAGCATTGAAACCTACTACTTTTTAGTTTCGCTGAAGTTTTGCTTCACATTTTTGAAGTTCAACATACATGCACAAATCCTGAGTGCCTCACTGAATTCTTACAGCCCAAAGGATTTTGGTTAAGGGAACTACCCACATGACTATAGCACAGTCAATAGTACCAGCCCAGAAGCCTCCATGCTCACCCCAGTACGGCATCCAGCATCACATATGACATTTGTACAGCTTTACATCCAAATTATGTCTGTGATATTCTAGATTATGGCTGCATTTGACTGCTATATAAATGGCTCATTCATTAGGTATTCTTTTGTTCCTATCTAACTGCTCACATTACATTTATGCCATCTCTCGGTGTTACTGCATCCAGGGACATTTTGATAATTAGCAAAGCTGTTTAATGCCTTTCATTTGTGCATCACTCTCTACTACAGTTGGATGTCAGCGAACACTCTAATACATGCCTTTTTTGGTGAACACCTGTGTGTGTATTTTGCATGCTGGTGAGAGTGTGCCTGCCAGGTCTCAGTGAACCTAGCTTTCGTGGATGCTTCCACCATTGCAAACAGTTGCCCTAGTGGATGTGGTGGAACCAGTCCTTTTCCATCCTCATCTCACTTGGACTATGAACATTTCTGATTTTACATGTTTGGATAATGTGTGGTGGTAATGAATATTGAGTTCATTTGCATTTTTAGACAAGTAGTGACATTTTTCATACTGATCTCTTTCTATGTGACATCTTTATTCAAATTATTAGCCTATTTTTAGATTGCTTTCCCTTTCTGTCAGTGCCATTTAAGAGTTAATCATCTTGATAGTGAATAATGTGTATGTATATATGTATGTATATACATAGGTATATAAATAATTTATTTCATCTTACCTATACATAATGACTAGGATTTTCTGGTAATTCATTTATTAGTATGAATAATTTTTCCCTTCACTATATTTTGGTACAGCTGAATATCCAGCTTTTCCATGCACACTTTTTGTTTTATTTGTGCTAGGCAAGCATTTTTGCCAATGAACAAAAACTCCAGATAAGAACCAATTATTGGAGGCACTGACCTCTCACCACTGTGTGTTCTTGACACCTCTTTCAAAGATCAATTGATGTAAATACATCTGGCCTTTTTCAGGGTATGTGTCTGTTATTATTTTTCGGTCATGCTATATGGTTTTAATTATTGTGACTTTGCACTGCATTCTGAAATCAGGAAACTTGGTGTTTCTTGATTTGTTGGTCTTGCTCAATAATCTTTCCTTTCTTTCTAGGAGGGAAGGCTTTATGTGTGCTCACAGTTTCAGAGGGCACAGTCATGTAGGAAGAGGAAGTCATGGCAACAGGGAAGTGAGGCAGATGGTCACATTGCTTTTACCATCAGGACAGACAGATGGATGGTGCTCAACTCTCTTTCTGCACTGATTTTTTCTAGGACTAACACATATATTTTATTATATACATTCACTTTATTTATTTTATATTTTATTTTTTATGTTCATTTTATTTACTTATTCTTTGAAATTGTCATACACAAATACACTCTGATGATACTCACCTCTCCCAACCCTGCACCATCAGTTCCCTTCTTCCCAGCAACTTCCCTTCTCACTTTCAGGTCCTTTCCTTTTGTGGTGCTATCTGCTGGAGCACAGGTAATTCACACTCACCTGTGGCTGTATCACTGAGGTCAATGACTCCTGTTCCTCCAGCAGCCCTCAGATGACATGCAGGGCCCATGAGCCCCCTGACCATTTAATAGTCTTTTGCAAATTTGGAGTCGTTAATGGTTTCATACAAATTTTAGAATTATTTTTCTTTTTTAGTGTGCAAAATGTCATTTCAACTCTGGTGACAGTATAGGGATCTGAAATATCTCAAATAATCCTGATAAATTCATGTCCCAGTAAGCCTATCATAAATTTGAAATGCGTTTAACACGTCTATCCTATTAATCATTAATGTAGTTTACCAGCAGTACATCATAGAGTCTTATAGGCATGCCTTCATAATCACTTAGCTAATAGCTTGCAGTCACGGCCCAGCATTGTGAGAGATGAAGTCAGAGACTAGTACTTTATTTGTGTCTAATTTTCTGATCTGTTAATAGTGTCTTCATATATTTAAGTGCTTCTTTGTATGAGCTACATTTATGATTGTTATATCCTCTTGGTGAATTGACCCTTATGTTATTATATAATAATGTTTGCTGACAGTTTTTACTTAAAGCTTAAATTTGCCTGATGTAAGCATAGCTAATCCTATTTTCTTTTGTCTTCCACTTGCATAGAATAGTTTATTTTTTTCTCTTGACTTTCATTCTTCATGGTTCATTAAAAGTAAAGTGAGTGTCTTCCTAGAAGCAGGTAGTTAGACCTTGTGTGTATGTATTTACATATGTATGTGTAAGCATTTTAATCAACCTAGCCATTGAATGAATCTTACTGTCAAGTACAGTTCATTTACATTTAAATAACTATTTTGACAACTATCATGATCTTCATTGTTTTCTGACTCTTAAGCAAACTTTAATATCTTTTTTTTTAACTTTAGTTAAAAATTCTTATCTGCTGAGGTATGAAAATGGTGCTTCAATACTTTGTGGTTAAGAAGTAAACAGGATGGTGGATTTAAAAAGCAGACTTTATATTTTTGAAGTCATTTTGGAGTTAGAGAAAAACTATGCAGAAGACACAGAAGGTTTCAAATATTGCCTCCATAAAGCTATAGGCTTCTACATTATCAAAATCACTCATCAGAGAGTTATACTTGCTCTAATTGGTGATCCTACAGACACAGCACTGTTATTCAGAGTCTGTAGTTTAAATGAAATTCATAAGTGTTAGTGTATGTTTGTGAATATGAATAAACACATAATGATATGTATCTACCATTATAGTTGTATTGAATTTTTAAATTTTTAAAAATTTCCTAAGCTCTGCCTCTTCATCCCTCCCTCCTCTCCCTCTAACCTTTGGCAACCTTCAAATTTTAGTTTTGAGAACCCTGTACTTTTTTTCAGAGGGTTATGTAATCAGAACCATGTAGTATATACACATTCATGTAGTAGTACAAACATGACATGCCATGTGTGAGGTCTGAGTACTGTTCTATTGTTTGCATACACCACAGTTCACACACAGTTTATCCCTTTACTGCTTTATAGCTATTTCAGTTGCTACTAGTTATGCCCCAGTAAATGAATGAATATAGTGAATAAAGCTGCTGTAAACATTCACGTGGAGGTTTACTTGTAGGCATGAGTTTTAGCTAAGCAGCACACAGTGCAATTCCTAGACCACTTGGAAGAGGGTGTTTAGTTTTATAAAACTTCACCAAACTGTCTCACAAAGTGATTTTATAATTTTATGTTTCACCATAATGAATAAGCATTTTCATTATTCTGCATCTCCAGCAGCTCTAGTCATTATTCTGGATGTTGATGCTCGGATGTGTATGTTCTTGTCTTCGTTTTCACCATGACATTGTTTAGAAACTATTTTCACAAGTGTATTTGCCATATAATACATATATACAATATACGTAATACAATACCCACATAATATATACATCCCTTGGTGAGATAATCTGTTGATTTGGGCCAGTATTTTAATTGGAATACTTGTTACTTGTTTAATTTTAAGGACCCTTCTGTGTGTTTTGGGTAACAATACTTTATCTGACTTGTCTATTGCACACATCTCCCCTCAGATCCTGGCTTGGTTTTCATCCTCTCACCAGTATCTTTCGTAAGCATGAACTTTTAGTTCTAAGGAAAGTGAAAGTTAGTTTCTCAACTCTTTCATAGTTTGTGCTCTTAATATTGCAGTAAAATTCCACCCCCAGAACCCAGTGCACAGTGTTTTCTGTATCACCACCTTCAGAGAGTATTTTAGTTTTGAATTTTATATTTTTTTGTGCTCCATTTTCATTTAACTTTTATGAAGTGTGTAAGGGCTGAGTCTACATTCCTTACACATGGGTGAATCCTCACTAACTGCCTTTCTTCCTCTGCCATGCTCAGTTGGCCGTCTGTGGGTCCACTCTAAGCACTCTGTTTTGTTCAGTTCTAATTGTGTGGCCTTTTGTCAACACCATACTTTCTTGGTCACCATATTTCCACAAGGATCTTGAAGTCATGTAATGTTAGTCTTGTATCCATTTCTCTATTCCAACATTAAAGCTATGTCTTTTGCCTTTCTGTATGCACTTTAGAATGAGTCTATTGGTAATGTTCGGAGATTTTGCTGAGGATTGAATTGATGTACAGATGAAGCTGGGAAGAACTAACGTCTTGACAATATTGAGTCATGGATATCTAATTACTTAACTTCTTTGCAAGATCTTGTCATTTTACAGAAAGAAATAAAATCACATGTTCTGTCTTATATGCAGACCCTAGCTTTTAATGTTTGTATTTTTGTTAAATAAGAGAGTATGAGAGAATAGGTAAGCTATGAAACTAGATAAAAGGCCATATGAGGTATAAGGTTTTGAGAAAGTGATCAGGGAGGGCAACAGGATATCTGTGATATAAAACTAGACAGGAGGCTGATTAGGTTGCTAAGGCAGAAGAGGTGGGAAGGAGGTGGTTGTGGGAGAAGAGGAGGAAAATGAGGGACAACAGAGAATACTTCTTTTGATGCTGTAACAATACCCAGTTATTTTTATGCTAATAAAAATGAAATACAGATTCTGCCATTTTCATCAAATAAATTGTACATGTTTTGCTACATTTACACTTAAGGTTTGGAGGGTTGTAATGGTACTTGTTGGATTCATTGCTGATGTGAAAAGGGATGTGATTGCTTTGCAGTGTTGCATGACACTATTCCTGAGAAAGTGTGAACAAATGTCTACTCACCTCAGAGAGCAAAATGACAATAGAACAAAATAAGAACACCACTGAAGTCCCTCTTCATGGGTTGCTTATAGGAATATGGATGATAGGCTATTTTTAGGAGTATTCATAACTCAAAGACAGTTGCATCATTAAGAGTTCATAAAGCATTGGTAATGCTTACAAAATCGAGAAACTTAGAGTGCACTGCTTGTAGCGCACAACTTGTAGACAGCGCAAGAGTATGGAGAAGCCTCTTTTCTAGGAAGAACACGTGGTCTTAGCCTCTTCCAAGTGGTTCAGTTGAACTCTGCCTATTTAAGACAGTTTGGCTTTTCTAAAAGTATATTTTAGTAGTCCTTACTGTTTAAATAAGCTTGGGGAGAAATAGGCCTAGTGAATCTTGTCAATTTCAGGGACTTTCTGAAACTTCTTAGTTGCTTAATTCCCTTTGAAACATCATGAATCTTAATGAGTTTCCCCCCCAAAACAGAATGTTTTATCTTTGGGACTTGCTGCACAAATGGATTAACCTTGTATCTGGCAACACTTAAAATTGCTTGTTTATTTTAAGAGGTTCACTTTTGTCAACTCCTTGGGGTTTTTAAGAAAGAGGATAATGTCAAAGGCAGATTTTTTTCTAACTTTTAAATGTGTATTCATTTACTTTCCTGATTATGTTACATAGTAGCTACAGCAGAATGTTGAAAAATGTTGTCGAGAAGGGATCTCTCTGGCCTGTTTTTAATCTTGAGTGAAATTTTAAATGTTTCATTTTAACTGACATTAGCAGCAGATCTTTAAAAAAAAATAGTATCAAGTTGAAGAAGTTTCCCTCCACTGATAATTTAGTGAGAGTTACAATAATGAATGGATCTTCTATTTTTTCAAATGCATTTTTTCACATATTCATAAAAGCATGTCATTTTTCTTTTTTAAATTGTTGGTTTGATAGATTAGATTCATCAATTGATTTTTCTAATGTTAAACTAGTCTTGCACACTTTGGATAAATCATACTTTGTCATGCTGTGTAATTCTTCTTGTACACTGATGTTTGATATTGTTGAGGACTTTTTAATATCTATGTTCATTAGAGTCTGGCCTGTGGTTTTCTTGTACTTTCTGCCTGGATTCAATGAATGTGTTTCTAGTTCTAGAATGACATAGATAGGGCTTCCTCTGCTGCTATATTATGAAAGAGACTGAAGAGAATTGGTACAAGCTCTTTCTTAAATGTTTGACAGTAAACGCATGAGCCTCAAGACTCAACTGGGTGACTTTTACACTCACCATGCATTTGGAGGGGGGAGGAAAGAATATTCCATACATTCTTCTTTTAATGTACTGCCCATTTTATTTGAATTATTGCTTTAATGTTCTTGATGATTAGGCTGTAAGTTTGGACATTAAGATTCAGCTGGGCACACCATTTTCTTTATCTGAAAAGCTTTTTGGAATACGTGTTATTTCTGAATAGTTTAATAGCCCCGAGAGTAAAATCCTATGATGGAGATGGCTTTGGGGACAGTGCTCAATTTTCTTAGCAGAACTAGACACATTAGGGCTCAAGTTTATCCTTATGTTCACTTTTAAGGTCTCCTCTAAAGTAATTTTTCATTTCTCTTAAAGCTGTATGTTATTTGACAATCTCTTAATTTTGTTTTTAAAGTCTGTAAAATCTTTATGCTATTCTCTTCAGTGCTTCTAATATTTTTTTTTTTTAAATCTCACATTCAAGAATTGCACTTATTTTTTCCAAGAGACAAACTTTGGCTTTTGTATTCATTTCCCATTTTTGTGTATCAACTCACCACAAACTTAGTGTCGTAAAACAGCACACATTTATTTTCTTACAGTTCTGGGGGTGGGGGGTGGGGCTAAAATCCAAAAAACGAGCTTCCCTGGGCTGAAATCCTGATGTCTGTAGCATCACACCCCCTGGAAGTTGCAAGGGGTAATCAGTTTCCTTGCCTTTTGCAGTTCCTTGAGTTGTGCTTTCTTGGCTGGGGGCCGCTTCCTCTATCTTCACAGCCAAAAGCATAGCACCTTGCATCGGTTGTCATGCTGCCTTCTGTCTCTGTAGTCAAATATTCCTGTTTCCCTCTTACAAGACACTCGTAATTGCATTTAGGGACCACCAAGATAATCTAGAATAATCTGCATTTTCTCAAAACATTTTTTTTTGTATGCAGCCAGAAATGGGACAACTGGATCATATGGCAGTTGTATTTTTAGCTCATTGGAGGAACCCCCATGCTGCTCTCCATAATGGCTGCACTCATTTCCATTCTCACCAACAGGATGGAAGGTTTTCTTTTCTCTTTATCCTAACCAACATTCATTATTTTTTTGTGGTTTTGTTAATATCCACTCTAACTACAGTGAGATGACCTCTCATTGTGGTTTTCATTTACATTTTCCTGATGGTGGTGCTGAAGAATTTTTCATATACTTATGGGTTATTTGTAATTCTTAGTGGAAAAGTTTATCAAGTCATCTTGTGAATTTTTAAGTTGGATTGTTTTTATTATTTTGTTACTGTTGACAGTTTAAATTCCTTTGCTATTCTGGATATTGCTCCCTTTTCTCATAACTAATTTGTAAATCTTTTCTTCTCTGCAGACAGTCTGTTTGCTTTGCTGACTGCTTGTTTTGCTATACAGACCCTTCTTACTTTGTTATGTACCATGTCTCCAAATTGGCTTTTATTTTTCTGCTTATTGTTTTTATTTTTTTGTGGATTTATTAACCTCCTCTCTCTGAGCTCTTTTGGTAGACAATTAAATAATTGATTTTGTATTCATGTACGATTTTAAGGTCCATTGGAAATATCTGTAGCTGCATTCAATAAGCTTATCATATAGCATGTTCATAATAGTCTGGTCAACTGTTTTACATTTTGGTCCTGTAATTACGGTTCACTTTGGTCATCATTTAAAGAGTGTTACTTAGTTTCTCAACATTTTGGAATATTTATAGTTGACTGTTCTTGAGTTTTATTAAGAATCCTTCAGCCAAAGTACAATTTTAGACTTTGATTAGCAAGCTTTTGGGTCTTCTCATACATACAGGTGCATGGGTATGTGTATGGGTGGCTTTTCATGTGACTGTGTGCATATACATGTGAATGCCAGAGATCAACCATAGTGTCATGTGTCAAGACTTGTTCACCTTGCTTTGTTGAGTAAGAGTCCTTCACTTCAACTGGTTTTCACCAATTATGCTTGGCTGGCTGGTCAGTGAAACCCTGGGATCAAACTTTCTCCACTTCTCCTATTAACTACCTTTGAAAATCAACTTAATTGGCCATCAATCTGATCTTTGAGAATATCACTTTAAAAACCTGTCTACATAGTCAGGAGAAGCATCTTATTTAGCTCATTCCACTATTTGCTGAGAAAGTCAATTTGAAGATGCCTACAGTGACCATAGATTTGTATATTTCATTTTAATACTATTAAACTTTTGTTTATATAATGTAAGCTATCTATTTGCTTGATACAAACTTAGTTTCATTACATACTTTTGTAGAGTAACAATTTTTATTGAATAATGTCCTTTCTATAAATGCTTATGTTTTAAACGGATATAGTTTTGAATTAAGCATCCATCATCTTTATTTTAATTAGTATTCAAGAAAATGCTTCTTGCTATCTTTTTATATCACTTCTGTGTCTTATTACCTCCATTTCTCCATAAAAACGTATGGATTACCTCTTGTCAGGCACATGCCTTTTAAAAAAATCCCACGTGAAAATCTCAACCACTTTTTTCCGTCTATTAAGTATCACCTTGTACAGTATTGATGTTCTTCTTTCTAAGTGGTTAATTAAATTCATAGGTTAGAAGCATTAGCATTTCTACTTTTGTAGATAGGCATTTAATTATTGACTTGATTTTTATAAAAATCATGTGCTTTATAAAAACATTTTTCTTCTTTGTAGTTACTTTTAGTAGTCATGGATTTTCACGAATTGATCCTTAGAATGAGAGCATGTAAGACCCATGGCTATTTAGAATTATATACTTTAATCTTGATATTGGGTTCTGACATAATTACTTAGTGATTGGAAATAATAGACTTTATTATTTCAATCTTTTGTAGTGTGTTGAGACATATCTTATAATTCAGAATAAGTCTGAGTTAAGATGATCTTACATTTTTGTTTATGTACATAATGCTGTGGTTGCATACGGTTTCCTATAGGTACTAACTCAATTATATTGGCCATGTTATTCAAATTCTCTACATCTGTCTGGTATCATTGTCCTTGAGGTTGAAATCTCTTTTGTCTTTCATATAATGTGGCTTACTGGCCACATTCTATTTCTTTGAGGATGAGAATGTCTTCTACTTCTTTGCATTTTGAAATGTATAGAATTTGCTGCACATAAAAACTTCAGTTGATTTTTTTTTTCAAAACTCTATCAAAGCCATTTCATTACCTTCTGACTTTCATGGATAAGGATGAAAAGTAAGCTCCTTTTCTCTGTTATTCCTCTCTGGGACCTGGTCATTTGAATTTCATATAATTTTCAGAAATGATAATATATTAATCTCAGTTTTTTCTATCATTTAAAAACATGTGAGTTACCATGGATTACGGATGTACAAAATGGAATAGTTTTGCTTTGGCATCAGTCTGTATTTTACCAAAGTCTGGCATAGAATTGCTCCTAACAGGGACCTGCTGAGTTCTCTGGGTTCATTGATAATATTCACAAATGTATTCTTTTTTTTCCAGATGATCTGTCATTAAAATATATTCTCTTGCTGTTTCTTCACTAGCTAGGCATTCCATTGTACCATTGCTGATGTAATCTATGATGTCATGACTGCGGCACCATCCATATTGCAGCCCCTCGGCTGTGCCGTACTCAAGAGCTCCTTAATAGCTACAGAAAGTTCTCTGGCTAAGAATGGGTGCTGCATTTTTGGGTCATTGTGGACACTTCATCAAAGGTGACATTTCCTCAGTGTTTTCCCCGTCTTTCCATTTTTGTGGGTCTTGAGGACTCTGGTAATCAGGGTAAGAGCAGAAGGTTCCACCTCATCTGTCTGTTCTGAGTGACCAGTTTCACCTTAATCCTCAGACCTTTCAAATCACTGGTTGCCTTGACAATGTCATCACCAACCATTTTTAGAGATAGATAGAGGGGACCGAACTTGGGAGTCCAAAAGAGCTCTGGTGCCAACCTAGCCTTGGGTATACCTCAGGATCATGCCTTGGGTCTTATTGGGGTTGAATTTAGGCAGCATGGAGAAGGTGGCTGGTGTTGGAGGAACCTGGATTCAGGACAACCAAAGAAAATTGCATTGTAGTATTCTCCAAGCAGAAAGCTGAAAAGTCGCACATTCACTCTATTGTTGCTTCCAGGTTTTATTTGTCAAATTGATAAATTAAGTCTTGTTGGTGGGTTTTGACTTTAAATCCTTTTCAACATCTAAAATTTTAGCTTTTGCAACTTCTCTGAAGGCCCTCTTCTGTGGTACTCTTTGAGACTTGAAGGGTGTGGGGTTGAGAAAATTGTGTCATCTGTAGTGAGTATGTAATAGTTACTTCTGTTGACACTTTAAACAGTGATGAGATTGCATTAACCACTACCCATTGCAGTAAAAAGTGCCTCTGACCAAGTCGAGAACTGTATAAACCTATGGATATAAACAAATATTTAGAAGACAGTTTGACAATGTGACCCGTTAAAAAACAACATCAGTAAGTTCTCTCCTAGGGCCTATGTCTTCCCCAGCTATTGCTTTTAACCATGTTTACAGCTGGAAGCATGAATTACCTCCTGTGGAGCAAACTTTAAACCAATCAAGAGAGCTGTTGTTTTTCCCACAAACAATCTTGCCAATATTGTGCCCGTGGGCACAACTTGCCTGGCATGTTGACAGCATGTAGAGTTCAAGACTGGGTGAGACTATTGATACATTTTCTCCCCTAGCACTCTTCACCTCACAACTAGCCATCTTCAACAATAGGGTCTTATCCTCTAGTTGTGGTGGGCAACCGAGAGCATTGACAATAGCCTGTGTCATTTTGGGAACCTCTGGAAGTTCTTTGACCAATAATTTATTGGGCAGTAACCCATTCTTGGCGCTAAGACTTTGTTTGTATCTCCTATAAGCAGCTTCATTTACCCATGTTGAGTACCTTTGTTCAAATTTATTTATTTTTATTTATTTATTTATTTATTCATGTATGTATTTATGTATCTATCTGTTTGTTTGTTTTGTTTTTCAAGACAGGGTTTCTTTGTTATAACCTGGCTGTCCTGGTACTTACTCTATAGACCAGGATGGCCTTGAACTCATAGAGATCCACCTGCCTCTGCCTCCCAAGAGCTGGGATTAAAAGCGTTTACCACCACTGCCCAGCTCAAACTAATTTTTAAAACACTGATATTTTAAGTAGCTTATAAGCTACTGGGATTTTATAAGACTTCTTCATACATCCTTAATTTTGATGAGCACACTCCATAGCCTTCCTTTCTGCCTGCCTCAGCCCCATTCAAACCTTTGGCTTTCAGTTCCACCCACCTCCACATTCCTTCATATGGCATGTATTGCATGTGTTCTACTATCCTATTATATTTTTACATGGGTTGGAAGAACATAGATTCCTGTGTAGCATCTTCATGCACACTTCATTTTGTTTAACCTTTCCCTTGCCCCCTCACATCCCGTCTCCATCACCCCATTACCTGATTTTTTACCAATATCCACTCTTTTCTACTCTGATTTCAGCTGTATGCTACCATTATGCTCTCTGAATACACCCCTCCCTCCATACACACAACAAGTTTCTAGCTTACTGGCTTCCACATATACTCCAGCCTAAGCACACAAAAAATGGAGACTTTGAAGCTACTGCCTACATATGAGAGAGAATATTTGGTATTTGTCATTTTGGACCTGACTGACCTCATTCCACATAGTTTACTTTTCCAGTTCCATTCATTTATTTCCAAATTTTATAATCTCCTTTTTCTTTACAGTTGAAAAAGTTCTGTTGTTTATGCAAACTGTGGGCTTGGACTAGAGCTAAGAGGAGGTTGAAAGATGCTTTGAACCCCAGATTTTCTCACCCTGAGAGCTGAGGGTGTTTAGTTGTTCCCCCTTTTCTTACTCTAACAGCTACCAAAACTCCTCCCGTGCTGCCCTGTCTTCTGATATAGCACCTGATAAGATCCTGCCTCTCCAAGGCATCTGGTCTGGTTGCTGCTTATCTGACTACTGTGGCTGGAGGGTCCCCAGGCTGGACTTCTCCTCTTCCTATATGACCTTATAAGGTCTCTTCCTCTGACTTCTGTGGGACCTCTGCTTATGCAAAGGAGGCTTCCTTAAGACTTGTGATCCAGGCCAATAGCACATTACCACTCATATCTGGTTGAGCCTGACATGCAAATGGAACTTTCCTAGTATCACTGCCCTGGACAATAGCATACCATCACATGGTACATTTCCCCTCTCCCTCTACTATATATATATATATATATATATATATATATATATA